>VZSR01003803.1:17804304-17919438 GCA_013398615.1 Brachypodius melanocephalos
CTATTCTTATCTCAGCTCATAGGTTTTACCTTTTTCTGATTCTCTTCCCTATCCCTCCAGGTGATGGGATAGAGTGGTACGTAGTTGCCAGCTAGGGTTATACCACAACACTCATCCAAAGGAATGTTTAATCCATCTGTAGAATGTGTAAGACGAACCACAGAAATCAGTATCATGCCACTGCACCTTTTACTCTTTTGCAATGGCTTGATGGATTTGAGATGGCTGATGTCTGACAGTGTGAACCTAGCACTCAGCCTCCCAGCTCCAATCGCTCTTGTGAACCTAGACCTAAATTATTGACAAGAACATAGATGCAGAAGCATGGCTGAATTTGGAAAACATAATCTGTGCCATGAAGTTCATGTATACATAAGGATACTACAGGCTAAGTATAATGGACAAGAATACAACTTTGAGCATGGAGTCATTACTGAAGTCCCACACCAGAACAGTTAAGTGTACAGCAGGTTGCAATAAAAAATCAAGGGCTTAAATGCAGCATTTCTTGAGCCAATGGATGAAAAGAGAGTACAAAGAAACACGTTTCTTTAGTGTATGCAAATTTATTCAACTCTGAAATTATTTATTTACAACTAATGACTGATACCAACAGATGAGGTAAAAATATGAGGTATTGATATGAGTATAACATTTAAAAATGCAATTATCATAATGTATCAATGTAACAATACAAAACACTGTGGTAGCTGAATGGTAGACATGGCATAATGTGCATTTTGAAGAAATCTTACTTCAACAATACATGGCTTGGAGATGCCAGAAGCTCATGACAGAGCTTCTGCAAGAGCAGGAAAACAACTGTACTTTGCTAAGGGTGGCAGGTGGCACAGGGCCTCTTCCAGCTGAGCAATGACTTGTGAGACAGGATAAAACCACTGTCCAGGTTTTCCCTTCTTTTCCTTAAGACATTATTTATTGCCAGACACCACCGTTCCCAGAGCTAGAAATTCTGTGCCTGTTAGTGCTGAGGCACTGTTGTATTTATTTATGTAGACTAATGTAGCAGAAGTACTCTAATTGCTCCTGTTTTGGAAAACAGCCGGCATGAAATGTGCTGCCATGGCCACAGGCATTTGGGAGGAGGTGCTGCTGTCTGGAATGGCATTCCCAGCTGGGGAGGCACTGTTTGCTCCTGGGAAGGCTGAGCCTGGGCACTGGTGGTGCCCTGCAGCCAGTGGGTGACTGCCAGACCCCACTACAGCCACATAAGGGCTGTGGGTGCTCCCCTGTCTGCAGGACTTAAAGCTCATGATAGCTGCACATTGCAACTGTTGTTGGCCATAAACTCGAGGCAGGAGCTCCCAGGCAGCCAACATCCCTGATCCTAGGACGTGCACAACAAAACATGAGTGACCCAGCTCATGGGCGAAGATGACAGTGACATTTTTGGAGTCCCGCTCCTTCACAAGGACACGCTGGAGCACTGTGGGTCACCTTGGGTCACCCTGTCCACCCTGAGCTCCCACAGGTGTGCTTCCTCAGGTCACAGGGCTGTCCCCTGCCAGTACAACCCCCATGTGTGTGCAGGATGGCACGTGGGGTCACGCTCTAGCAGCTGTCACCAAACACAGTGCACTGCACAGCTTCCCCACCTGGGGAATGTTCAAAGCTCTGGCTTCCTCATTCACTGAAACACAAAGCTGTAGCTTTAAATAGGAAATGCATCCTGCTTAATCGACCTCATACTAATTTTTCTGGATTTTGTTGGAATGACTGAGCTGAAACACTGGCTGTGAGTGACTCTGCTGGTTTATGCAGCAATAAATAAAGTCTAAGTGAACAAATGCGATTCATGAAGAACAGTATTAACAGGCTTGTACATTCTTATTGAGTCATAGATGTAATATTTTGGTCGTTGGTTAGTTAAAAAACAAAATGGAACCCTGCCTCAAAGGCAATGGTGACAAATTATTATTATTACTATTACTTTTAAAGCATTCTTCCATTAGCAAAATAATAGGTCCCTGAAAATGAAATTAAATTATAGGCTTAAATGGCTCCTACTCCTCATAGTCATAATCCTGCTCCCACCAATGCCTACAGAGGTGGGATCATGCAGATCAGTGCAATATAAGATGAAAATGCTTGCTGTTACTATAAAAGCAATCTTTCCACGAATAGCATTTATTTAGTCTTTTAAATCTCCAAGATGTGTTTAAAATCTTAAAAAAGCATAGTTATTTGTATAGTAAGAATATTAAAAGGCATGGCGTTCATCTGCACGTCTTTGTGTCCACTGGATGTGGAAAACCTGCTTTGGATTAGCCATCCCTACGGGAGAAGGAAAGAACACAGCAACACTCAGAACCTAGACAAAAAGCTTACAAAAAATAATTAATTTACAGCTTAGTAAATCACCAGTCTGTTTTCAGCCATCTCAGGACACATGGCATTACCTTGTGCTGTCCGAGGGATGAGCAGTTACCTGGAACGCTGCACGCAGTGAGGTTCTCTACTGACACACACCAGTCATTAAGGCAACAGGTAAGTTTTCAACACCTTCTACTAGAAGTCACAATTCTGCAGCTGAACATAAATGGCCTCCACAATGTCTGTCTCAGGTGCATCTCCATGTATTTTATTTGGTGAGACTGATTGCCTCCTCATTGTTTTTAAATGCACTGTAACCTCCTTCTTCTTTAGCTCCTGTAATTCTTCCTACAGCTATTTCTAGGTACCTTCTCATAGCACACACAAACACAAAACATTTGAGAACAGGCATTTGTTATCACACCAATTATACCTGGTAGCCCTGTGATAACAGCAAACACAGCTTATGTAGCAGTGACACACTAAGAAACAAGTGACAGATCCACTTAAGGTCCAACTGATGCAAGTGATTTGCACTGAGTTATATACAAAATAATTAATTTATACATATACATATATATAGATAGAATATAGATAAATATATACATACTGTACATTATTTATTTACAATTAAAATACGCTTCTTAGAAGCCTTTAAATACCAGAGTTACGTAACATACAAGTAATGGCAATAATCTGTTTTTAAAGTAATAAAAGCTCTCTGAAGAAATGTTTAGTTCAATAATCAAAATTAATACAGAATGGAACGTGGGGAAGGGGGAAAGGTGAAATCTCCAGAATAAAAGAACTTTCCTATAAAATTCCTTTTTCAGCTTTAAAAAAACCCAGGTCTGGTCAGATTTCTGCAGCTTAAATAAGACCTTTGCTTTCAGTATTCCTATTCCCTGCCAGACCCTGATTTATGGTCACATGCTCCCAGGAACACTTCCTCAGATTTTTGTTTCTGGTCCCTCAGCAATCAGAGGTTGAAATGAGTTTCTGATCCTGGCTACTTCTGCTGCACACAGATGTCCAAAGCCTTTGTTGTACCACTCTGGGGAATGTCCTCTGAAGAAATGAAAAGAGAATTATTGAGAAACTCAAGTACTCAAGAAACATGCCTCACAGAAATGCGCTTGCCACACTTCCTGCTCCGCACTGCCCACAGTGGTGGTGGAGATTCAAACACTTGCCTTTTTTAAGTGTACTCTGAAGTTCTCCCTTGCAGTAGAATCAAATAAGCAGATTCTATTTCTAAGATCACACCCTAACAAGTGGCAGACACTGAGTGGAGAAAAGACTGCAGGAAAACTCCAAAGCAGCAAAGCTACACTAAGCGTGCCCTCTGTTCCCAACATCTCCCCTCCCCGAGCTTGAGGGGTTTGTCCTGCTGAATGGGCATTACTTTGTGCAGATGGGATACTTACTTTAGGTCAATCCTGCAGATGTGGGTCAGCCGGGCTTTTCCTGAGCCACAGGGCTCTATCAAGTACTGGGAGTCCATGACGATGGCTCGCACAGCTCCCATGAGAGGAGCCTCTTCATGCTCCACAGAGATGGCAACCAGCATGCACATCCCTTTGGGCAAATCCGTCCTCCATGTCCTGCAGGAATGGATGCAAGATGGAATCACATAAGCGATGAAACTTTTGGGCACATGAGTAAGAACCAGAACTGAACTTACAGTTGTTTGTCTGCCTTTCCTTGTTGCCTGCAATGCCAGTGGACTGTCCTAGGAGTCCCTGGGGAAGTTTCATGTCCCCCACCTGGTAGTCTGACCCTGATGTGAGATGGCCACCCATCTATGTGGCTCCAGGTGGAGAAGCTTTGCTTCTCCACAGGAGTGTTTTGTAACCAGTAGTGTTCTAGGGCATGACAGAGCCTTTTGCAGTCAGACAAAAGTTATGGAAAGGAGACAGACTGAGGATAAGCCATCCAGCAAAAGCTGGAAGTGTGCATTGCACCCATGCAGGCTTACAGAAAAAGAAATGCAGTTTAGTACAGCAGAAATCCTCACTAATACCCAGAATATGTTTTAAGGATGTCTGAATTAAAAAAAAAATATCCTACAAATTCCTTCCTCTCCCAAGTTTCTAGCCTCTCTTACATGCTGGAGAAGTTTTCCACCAAGTTCAAGACACCTAGACTTTAATACTTATCAGTTTTTTGCTGTTCTGTAAGCATTCTCTACATACCCTTGTGTGTCACATCTTTCTCACCTGCACTGAATCTCAGAAGATAGGTCTGTGCTCTTTCCTATGCTGTGGGAAGAAATGAGAAATTCCCACTGTGCTGTGAAACATGCATCATCTTGCTGTGGATTGTCTGAGACAGGGATTATGCTTCTTTGGGAAGTATCATGTTTTAGCAGGTAAGCTGCTTTCAAGGACTGTTGAAGTTTGGACTTCCGCAGATAATTTTAACATTCTGCATTTTTCTTACATGAAACTGAGCTGTTATTCAACACATTGCAGGAAGATACCGACCAAAAGGTTTTACATATGCCTGGGCATTAATAAAATTGATGAGCATCATTGATGGCAGATGAAACACGTGGGAGAAGGAAATCACAGCTGTGAGTGCTTGCAGAGTGTTTAGATGTGCCCACATCATTTTGGCAACTACCCAGCACTACCTGGGCCATTTGGGAAGTGGAAAGTTCTCTATCCCAGACATTCCAGAAGACTTGTTTCCTGTTCCCAGTCATATGGATTTAGGCCAGTTTCAGTAGTTCTTTAAATGCCTTACAGTAGTAAAGTCAGGCATGGCACCTAACTCACCGAAATGCTGTCACACTTAATGAACATTAAACACTTGTGGATTCTTTAATAAAAGTGATGCCTGTGCAGAGCAGCTGAGAGCTGTGTCATATCCCAGGCATATGAAACATTTCCTATCTCCTCTTACCATCAGAGTCTTCTCTAGGGAGCCTAATCCCCTTGTTATGACTGTCACATTGAAAAAAAGGGAACAACTAAGTTGACCCTTTCATAGCCCAAAGTTTGACTGAGAAGGGGAAAATTGCCATATGTTAAAATATATTTATTCATGTCCCGAGAGGTGTGTTATAATTTCACTGTTCACTTCCCACCAATCATAAGGTATCAAACTGACTGTGGTATTGCTGGCTAACCTTGCTCTAAACTTAATTATATCAATCAAAAGAGATAAACAACAGAATCTGACAGATCTGCCTGTTGGCTGTTTTCAGCCCTTAAGAACCCACCAGGATTCATTTTTATGATATGTATTTCAGTCCTCGAGGGTCATTCTGCCTGGGTTAGTGAAAAGAATGAGAACTCAATAGCGGGATTTTCCTTTAACTGATGTGACTGCACAGCAGGTCTTTAAAGAACATAAACCACCACGAAACCTAATAGTGAGCTAAGTGGCAAATGAGAGGACCAAATTACGGTCATCAAAACCTCCCTGCCGCTCGCAGACAATCTCCTTGGTGCCATGCAGAGGGCCAAATTCATCACTGGCTCAAGCTAATGACATTATATAGGAAGATTATTTACAAAATAATGATAGCTATATAATGATATAAAATATATAATATATATTTGATTATAAGATAGTTAATTTAGCCCAGTATTCTGTGGGAAGGCAAAGGAAATAGAGTAATGGGAGCATTGGTTACAGAAAGCATTTTTAAAATCTTCCCCTAAGAGTTCCAATAATTCTTCCCTTAAACCAACAATATCTGCATGTTGTCATCATTTAAGAGACTACTAGAGTTCATAAAAGGGATGTACTTTCATAATTATATTTTATTTGGCTCATCTTTTTCCTTCAATCTTCATTTTCTTTAATGCAATTCTGACTCCCTGGACTACTTCCTTTGTCAAAACTTCTTTGTATTTCTCTGTCACATCATTTCAATCATAAAAATCAGGGACCAAAACTGGTAATGCACAAAACAATCCTGAAATGAGTAACTGTAGGACTGACCCTGTAAATTAAATATGTCAGCAGCTCCACAATAGCTCCTAACAAGCAAAGGCCAGGATTTCAAAGGCAGAAGGTGCATAAGAGGGGTTTTTTTGACTGTTCTGTACAGGCAGATAGATAATGGCAGATGATAGGATTGAATGTGGAATATTGATACACAGCTATACATTTATTTGAGAGAAGGCATCCCTTGGAAGAGAGAATACAAATCTGCTGACTCTTTCTGTTCATTTCCACACTGGGATTTCTATGGATTAGCATTTATTCATTTACAAAGACTCCAACTGAAAATTTAAGATAATAACTTATATAGACACTGTATAACAGCCTTAGCTTAAAAGCACCACTATCTTCTCTTCTAAACATTTGGCTCTTAAACATCAAACATTCCCCAGAGAACAGCAAAAGCAGCGTAAAAAACAATTGGGCTCTATTTGCACTGTTTTGACAACAAACAAAGCTAAGAGAGAAGAGCAGCTATTATCAGACATCTGTTCTGGGGAAGAAATTATATTTATGGCCTCAGGAGTATGTGCTGCTCAAATTACATCAGAGAAAAGGTCAGCATGCTCTAGGTGTATGACTAATTCAGTTTGAGAAATCAACACTGCTGCCCAGGAGTAGAGTTCCTGGAGAGCAATTACACAGATGTGAAGGCTGAGATAAGTCCAGATCTTCCTTTATGGCTGCAGGAGGCAAAGGTATCAGAGAACCGCCCTCAGCTTACCTGAGAACGACAAAGTCTCGGACAGGGTGAGGAGCCATGCTGTTCAAAACATACTGGTAAACTTCTGTCTGCTTGTCCAGGCTCTCCACCACCTTCCACTGCAAGAAGTCCTCGTCCCAGAGGTGACGTTCTCTCAGCACTCGGTTCAGGACAACTGATGGGGGGGCTTCAACTTCAACTGAGGCTTTCCAAAGCCTTAGTGGGTTCCCATCCCCAACCTGGAGTGAAAGTGACCAAGAACACAAACCCTGATTATTTATATGCCTATGTTCAGATGATAACTGAGGACAAAATCTCAGTGTGTGTGTGTGTGTGTGTCTGACTTCAACCTAAGAGCATTCATATTTCCCTACTAATCATTACTATTATTACTATTGCTGCTGCTCTACTAGTCCTGGATGGAAATCTGAAGTGATTCATTACTGTGCTCTCACAACAGAATATGTCTGGACTGGTTCCTACAGTGCCAGCTAGGTTCTGCATTACTTCTGGTGTGACAGACACTTTTCCAAGTCCAAACATCCTGTGTGTAATGACGAATATGTGTCTGCAGAAGTAAAAAGAGATGAGAGACTGAAACCCTGGGCTGAAATAAAGCAACTACCTTTGGCAATCTTATACACTGCGTGAGACTGAGGGTCCACTAACCCTCCTGGTTAATTCTGGGGGAGCAGAACATACATTGATTCACTTATGTGTCAGGTACACAGATGTTTCCTCCTCAAAATAGCTGCAAGGGAGGTACTGGGAAAACACCTTTCAAAGAGCACAGACTGATTGCTAACTCCTCCCTGCTCACAGATCCTGTTTCTTGAAACACCACCACAGCTTACAGAAAGGGGAGCAGAAAGTGCTGGGCTATGCACAGGTGAATATCCTAGATTGCACACATACAGCTTTCCTGCATGGTTTTAGGGGTCCTATTTCAGGCAGTAAACAAGTTAACTCTAATCACTGGATTTTGCAAGCCCTGCTTTTCTAACCCTTCCCTACCCTACCATTCTCATATACCAATGTGAGTACTTCAAAAACCTCTAATACCTCCCACAGACCCAGGACTGTTTCCCTAGAAACCCACCTTCCACATCTCCCACCTTAAACTGTTTCATGTTGTTGTAATTATTTCTCCCCAAAGCTTTCAGTTCCCCATTTCCCCTGCCCTGGAGCTCCAGACTCCCAATCCCCTCTGTAGTCCCACAGGTCCTTGACCACGGGCCATACAGGCCTCTATTCCCTCACTCCCATCCCCCACATCCTGCTCCCACCTGAACCCTGTTACTCTGTCTTCAACCTCCCACAGACCCTCCCTGGAGAGGTCACTCAGAAGCTGGCTACAAACCACAGTAATGCAATTTCTTTGCCCTGACAGAGGGGCTGCACTTTCCCAAGCTAGGGTAATACTGCCTCCTGCTCCCTCGCCATCCAGATTTCACATTCCTCTCAGCGCTCTTCTCCTGCCTAATTAGTGTCACCCACTGCTAATCCATCCCCTCCTCTTGCTAGCTGCTGCTGGTTTGGAGACCTCTCCTTTGCTATTGCATTTCCAGCAGCCCTGAACTCCACTCTCTGCAGGGACCCTGCAGCACCCTCTGCCTCACTGCAGAGGTCTGGCTTTCCCTGCAGAAGCGATGGAGCCTAAAACAAATTCAGAAATTTTAATAAAAGCTGCAGTATCAAAAATCCACACAAAAAAAAAGGACAAAAGGATCAGGGTCTGCTTTAAAAAGCATAGGAGTGCCTGAAGGAGTTTTTAAATTACTTATATTCTAGCTGTGTTCTCCAAACAGCTAGCAAACATCAAGAACTGGTCAGAAACTGGTCAAAGAGCTTGTCCAGGTAATGTTCTCTGTTGTTTAACATCTCAGCTCACTCTCTGGTTGTGTTGTTTGCTGTACTATTTACTTGATTTATTTTGGAGAGCCCAGCTTGCTCTGTGTGCCTTCTTCTGGAATCACATACTTGAATCACTATTATATTACATTTTTAACTGCTTTTAATAATCTTTTTGAAAATAATAAAAAAGGAGAGCCTTGCCAGAAAGAAGGGTGTGAGTTTTGCCATGCAACATGCCAGGGTGTCCCATAAATGAGCTGCATTTTACTTTGGTTTCTTTACTGCTTCTTTCATGTCTCCCCAAGTTACCTTTTTGTAAGCGAGTTCTGTGTTCTCTACACTGGAACATGTGACCCATCCTTTGAATTTCTCTTTTGCTTCTTTCTGGAGATTCTGCATGAGAGTTTCCAGGTACATCTGATAGTTCCCTCCTTCCTCATCCACTTGTTTCCCAAGCTCGTCCAGGGTAGGAGAATGCACTTCTGCATCAATGTAGGAGTTTCGGGATTGGGTGATCATCTCGTGTGGGACCTGTGCCGCAGAAGGGAGGGAAAACACACAGGGAAGATCTCCTGCTGAGAATTTTTCCTTAAGACAATGTGTTTCTAGGCTGATGGACCATTCAGCATCCAACTGCAAGAACCTACAATCTGTAAAATGCACACCAATTTCTGTCTTTATGCAAGATGGAGCACCAAAGTAGTCTAATGAAACAGCCCGTGGCTCAGAACAGCTCTACTCATGCAGAACTGTATTAGACTGATCAACTGGATGTTAATACATCACTGTTACTCCTTTAGCCCTCAGAAATATTGCCTTGTGCTTCTGGGGAAAGAAGACACGAGCATTTGCTCTCCTCCAGCTGCAGTGTAAGTAGCTGCAGGAATGACTGCAGCTCTCTATGTGATTTTTACTTTATTGCACGACACACAGAAATAAAGTATATAAGCAATTATTTTTTAGATGAATACATTTTAATTGAGGCTTTAAAAAGCATTGTAATAAAATTTTACACTAGCAGATTTTGATTTTAATTAGAGTAAAATTTCTTAATCTAGTGGTTTGTATTGAAAACTGTCACAGAATAATTACCCTGCATCTTTTGAATACTAAAAGGGAACCACCATAAAGAAATGAGATAAATAAACTTTGGATGAAGCAAGTTTACAAATAGGTGAGGCACCAATCTCTGAGCTAACACAAGACAGAAAATATAAGCATAAACATAAATACTTCAAAGGGTGCTGCATTATGTGGCCATGAATAATGCTGTTTGAGTCTCTCACTCACCTCAAAAAGTTTGTTGCATTCCATTATCATGTGAGCAAGTCCCTGAGTAGCTGCCAGGTTTTCACTGAGGTCCTTCTGATCTGGCTTCCCTGTTGCATATTTTTTCTGTATTACTCTGTAATAGAATTCAGTATCTCAGGTAAAGAGCTGAATCTTTTTAATATGAAAGCAAAAAGCAGCAGGATACTCCCAACATCAGAGAGAAAACTCCCCTATCTTTAATTTCTGTTTATCACCAAGACTGCTCAAACTGTTGGCCCTTTTTTAAAGGAAAAATGTTTACCTAAAATATTGCTCAGCCAAAGGTAAAAGCAGGAGAGGTTATGCATATCCTGAATAATGTGTTGTACATTTTGAAATGGATTTTTTAACAGACATGATGTAAAGTGGTTTACATTGTTGCTGCTTAAAGCCCTTGTTCAGACACGGGTTATACATGTACTTGACCAAGAATCTCATGAACCAGATGGGAGGGAAAAAAGTCTAAACCAGATGTGAGGGAAAAAAGTCAAGAAGACCACTAATGTTTAGCTGGGCTATGCCCTGTTTAGTCTACACTCACCATGTTACAATTTTAATGTGGCCTGAAATAAACCCTGTTTCCCCGAATGGCATTATGTAGACAGTAAACTGAAAGTGAAAAAACCTACTCATTGAAAATCTGCATATCAAAATCCTTTAAAACATGGTTAATCTTTGACTTCAACCAGAACAAAATCAACCCCTTTTCCTTTACAGAAGCCAACATTAGTCATGCAAAACTGACTAGTGCCCCATTGAAAATTCCACACGGAAAGCAGGCACTGCATATTCACAACAGACAACGAGAAATGCCTGCTGGGCTTGTGAAAACAAGTGTGCTTCTGGCTCTGCAGCAGGGGTTTTCCCCTCTTACTGAAGCCATGCCCTGTTTAATAACCTGCTGGAAAGCAGATGGTTTGGAAAATTTTGTCCTGCATACCACTGAGAGCATCACTCCATATTCAGGATGTGACTATTTATAACGCTGAGAAGAAACATACCTTGGTGAGCTTTCCTTCTTCACAATATTGAGATGGAAGAGGGAAGGGGCCAGACAAACAGCGATGTTCATGGGAGTCATCTGATTCTCCTCCACGGAGGTGACGTCGCTGAGGAAGCAGAGCAGGGTCTGCAGAACCTCCCTGTTCTCGTCGGCCATGAGCATGATGGCCGCCTGCACCGCCTGCAGCCGCTGCTCCTTGGGGACATCTGGGAAGGAGAAGTGACGTCCAGGGGGTCAGTTGTAAGATCAGGTAAGGAGCCGCAAAGGTAAAGTCACCCCAGACATTCACAGTCCCCTGGAGTGCTCCAAAACCGTGCAGGTGTGGTGCTTAGGGACGTGTTTCAGTGCTGGGCCTGGCAGGGTTAGGTTAATGGTTGGCTCATAGACGTCTTTCTCTGTGGACATGATTTTCTAAGACACTTTTGCCTGCTGGGCAGCTGCTGATTCTTCCCAAGGGAAAATCAAAACTGATTTGGAAAACAACCAGCAGTTTCTCAAAACAACCTTCTGCAGGTGGTGTTTTGCCATTTCCTTAGTTTAACCAATGAGACTGGGGAGGTGTCGTTCCTATTCACCAATCCTGTTAGTCTGTATCGGAACACCTTACAAAAGGTGTCAGGAATTAGACAATAACACCTTCTGATTCTCTTCTACCTGCTGACTGGAGTCAAGCATCTTTATTTCGTGTCCTATTCCAACATTTCCCAGCCTTAGAGATGGCTTTGTGAAGAGGCAGTAGACCAAGAGGAAAAGAGCAGCTGGCTTCTGGAGAGCTGGGTTTTGCTCCTTCACAAAGCACAGCTTCCCTCACCAGTGTTTGGCATTTCTCTGTTTGTTTGAAGGGCTGCTCCCAAGAAAAAACACTGGACGTCATTTGAAGTCTAGGAAGGGAGAATAGTACCCAGTACTCATAGCTTTAAATAGTATTTTTCAGGTTTTCTTTGCACCCTGGCAAGATGTAAGTTTAAAAGTCTTAGGGAAGCTTTGGGAACACTTACATTTGTGTCCTAAACCTTAGAAGAGTTTAATAAAAGAAGTAATGGATATGCTTAAACAGCATCTCAGACAGATTAATTTCTAAAACTACCCTAAGTTCTCTCAGTTTGGACTTTGAGTACTCCTCTGGGTATTACACACTCTCTATAATCGAATGGAAGAAGAAAAAGGAGCGGATTTACAGTAGAGGGAACAGCCAGCTTTTAAGATTTGACTGCTAGCCTTGTACAAGCACTTTGTTTTAAAAGCTTTCAGACATGAATGAAAAAATGAACACAGCTCAATACTTCTAAAGTTTCTGGAAGCAGCAAGGCCAGGTTTTTCTGAGAAGTCAGAGAAGCTTTTGCTAAATCCGTGCAATGTGTCTTTCCTTCCCACAACACCTCCTGGTAATCCCTCCCTCCCCTTTATTGCTGCTCTGGTGGGTCTGATACATGAAGCAGAAGATCGGCCAGTGCTTCAAGTCACAGGTAAATATTGAACAATTGGGAGTTTTAGGAAAATGGAGAAAGTTTCCTCAATGCTATGACATATAGATTACTACACTAATCATCTCATCCCAAATCCTATGTGTTACAGCAATTCAAGCTATTTTGGATATACGAAAAAGGTCTTGGATATATGAAAAATATCTTCAGTAAGATCCAGAAAATCAGGAATCCCCTGCCAATACACTAGGAGAGGAAAAATCCTTCCTAACTTCACATTAACAATTTGTTAAACAGAACAAAGGACAGGAAAAAAAATCTAAGCTACAGATTAGTTTAATTGCAGATGTTATGAAATACAATTGGTATCCCAGAAATTTTCAACTTTTTTTTTTCTGTGAAAGGAGTTTAGTCAGTTCTGTCTGAAACAGAAAAATCTATTTTTTCTGTGTGACATGGGAAAAAACCCCCTGCTACTCATTCTTAATCCAAACAATATATTCTGCCCATCTTTTCTTCTTCCTACCTTGGCTTAAAGAGACTCATCCTCAAGTCTTTCTGAAATCCTTTAACTCTCAAAGCACCTTGAGAACATCTTTCCTAGCTCATTTCTTCCCCTTCTGACCACTGTAAGAGAAGTTCTTCAGACTTCCCACTGCAGCACTATGCAGACATTACAGAGTCAGCCCATGCCTCTTTTTACATTTCTTGTTGGCTGGTGTCAGTGTTTCCCCATCCAGCCTCATGTCTTGGAAAAGGTGAGCCCTTCTGGCCACAGACCTGCTTATGATGATGCCATTGGGATCTGCCATGCCTCTCTTCCTTTGGCAAGAGGGTAATTTACTTGCAGTCCCCTCTGTGCAAAGATAGGACATCCCCAATTTTCATCAAGCAATAGTTTAAAAGTGATGTGTTTCCAAGGACATGTATGTCCTTGTAGTGGATAATCTTCTCCTTGGCCACCTCCCCATGGAAATGATTGTGACTGCCATTTTATTGGCAGCGAGAATTCCTGTTGCTTTTCTGAACAAGCTTATTAATGTGTGTGCAGGCAGACAACTTGTGAGCAGGAAAGAAGAAGGGGAAATGATGGTCCAGGGCGAGGCACCAACTCTTGCAGTTAACTTATGTCCCATGACATCGTGTACAGCCAAACCCACTAAATTTATTTGCAGTGCTGTCTCTCACATGCAGAATCCCAGCCTTCTCTACCAGCTACAGACACTGTGATGGTAAATTCATTAGTGACTGTGGGCCACAGACAGATTTTTACAGTAAAGGGAAGCAACGGAAGTATCTGAGATTCTTAAGCACTGGGATTATGCAGTGTTTTAAAATGGCTTTCTGTTGTTTTGGCAGCTGAAACGTCTGCAAGTGAAAAGACTAGACACACATTTCTTTAGTGCTTCCAATTATATGGCTTAGGCTGGCTGCATCTGCCAGAGTGCTGGCTGCCTGGCCCTCATAATGGACATTGTCAGGAAAAAAAACTCTAATTCCTCTGGCTGTTCAGAGTTTTCCTCACTGTTTGTTTCTCCGTCAGTCTGGAGAAGAGACACACAGTAATTTCCTGATTCACAGGGACTTTCATTATTCTGATGAATCTGAGTCTCAGATTTTTCTGAAGATTTCTTATGCTGGAGAGAAAAGAAGAAATCCCCTGGTTTCTTTCTTTCTCTATGAGTTCTTTACATGAAGCTTATGATCTACATGAAGACAGCTTGCTTTTCGCATGTACATTTTATTGACTATAATGAAAAAACAAATAATCAAAAGCCACAGCAAGGAAGTGGACTACAGAGACACACATTCTCATGGTCAAGTACCACTTCTCCATGCCCAGAAGACTCACTTATATTGAGATATAAGTGCAGTAAATGGGCACACAGTTTAAAGAAACCTGACAAAAATATGAGTCTTCATGCTTTTTATGTCCAGCAGCCTATCCTTTTGTCTTCTTTCTGATTGTGAGCCTGGTATGAACATTGTTTTTCCATTAAATTTGACACTGAAATGTTTAGGTGGTTCTAAAGACCTCTTAGTGAAAGATTTTGAGGACAGAGGGGTTTTTTATATCTCAAAGGCCAGCAGAATGAAACTTACCCAGTGTTAACACGCCAAAATTATTTACAGTATATTTCTATATAACATATAACAATTTCTATATTTCTATATAACATATAACAATCGGTTATAATGATAGAAATATGTAGAAATATCAACTTACACTGATAGATGTGGAGAAAAGTCTCTCCTAGTTTACTTGTGAGAAGAGGTTCTGGCAAGTCCCTGAAGAACTGCTTGACCATGTCAGCCACATCGTAGGCTGACTGGTCCTCATAGCTGACGTTTTCTGGGGAGCTCTCGTTCATCTGACGCAGGGCCTGGATTCGGGATTTCACTCCAGATTTCCGAAACAGACCCACCTGAAAACCATATTGAGTTTGGTAAAAGGGAAACTGGCACTTGAAGAATATTTATGTGTTATATACATTTATATGTGGGGACTTTGATCACGACCAAAGCTTGGGTTGCTTATTTCACTCTAGGCAAGAAGGAGGAAAATGCGTAAATGCCGTTGATGGTCCCACAAGTCTCGCAGGCAAGCACAGGCTCTCCCAGCAGGATTGCGGGGGTTAATAATGCTGCTGCTCTCTGTCCCATCCTAGAGAGAGGGTTCAGAGTGCCTCGTGGTTTCTCTGCTGTCTGAGAAGTTTAAGCAAGATGCTCTGCTGATATAAATCAGCCTGGCTTGCTTGGCTTGGGTGACTGTCTGTTGATTTACTCCAGCTGAGAATCTGGCCCCTCGTGTTTATTTGGGTGTATAGTTTGAAGACTAACAAGAAAATATTATGCTTATCTAAGTAATAAATGCTGTGGCAGAAGATTAGTACCTCCTGGTAGAGCTTTAAAACTGAGATGAAACCTATTTTTTCCCTTTCATGCTCTCTGCTTCCAAGAGTTCTCCCAAATCCCACTGAAAAGTCCAGTTGGAAAGTGGGGGCCACAGAGGGATTAGTTGTGCATGTCACTAAGATACACTTTTATCCTGTTTGCTTTCTATTTTGAAAGGAAGTGGTAATTCTTCAAATGATGCCTTCAAGGCAGGGCTGCCCTTTCTTGTCCTTCTCCACCCGCGGAATTCCCCCTGGGGTGAATTCCTGGGCCTCAACCATATTATTTATTCCCACTTGAATTTACAGTGTTTCATTTGGAAAGTGTTAACACTGTTTCCCTTCAGTTTTGCAGTGCAAAAGGTGAAACATTGAGAGACTTTTCCTACGGGAAAGGCACATTTCCAGTTGGGAATAACACACCCTTGTTCCTCTGTGACTGCTGTCTCACTGGTTATCCGTGCAGCTTCCTGCATGGCACAGTCCATCAACAAACAGTAAAGGCAAGGGAATAATGCCTTCTGGCCTCCTCTCCCTTACTTCTGAGTAAGAAGCAGCACGGAGTTCCCAGAGGACCCTCCTCTCTCAGGACACGTCCCATGCACACCCGGAGGGTATTTGGGACTTTGGTTAACTCGCACATTAATGACACTAATTACATAGATCACAACTCTGTGAGGGGGTATATTAATTAATGACTTATGTGGAGATGAACTGCTGCACTAGACTGGCTGTGAGGCAGCTCTGCTATGTCTTCTTATTGATGAATTTAGTGTCACTTGAGAGCTAAATTTATGTACAGGAAGCAGAGAACTGGAGTGTGCCCTGTGTTCTGTATTTATCATCCCAAGTGAAGCTCTGCTCTTCTTCCTGACAAGAGCATACAAGAGAGAGCATCCAGCTCTTTTCATCTGGTTTTCCCTTTCCCTTTCTCTTCTTCTTTTTAAATGCCTTTTCCTCTTAGAAATGTGTGCTGAAGATAAGAAGACAAACTTGCTAATTCTGTGCAAAAAAATAAAGTTTTGGCCTGTGGTAGATAAATGTCAGAGAAGAGGGTCACTTCTCTCCTTTTGATGAAAGTGTCCTTGTTGGTATAAACAACCATCAAAAACTTCCAGCTAAGTCTGATTTGAGAAGTCAGATGTCAAATCTCACCCATGCAATCTCCTGCTGCACATCATTCTACTACTGTTCTCTATTTAAAGACATTTATCCAAACTCCTATGTCCTTTTTCTTGTATTAATGGAAAAAAATAATAATTAATCAAAAGAGTTCTTCACTCAATAAAAAAGAGATGTTTTAGGCTCTGTTAAGCATTATTACAGTCTTATTCTGTAAATAAAAAGGGACTAAAAATCCAGAGGTTAGTCTGCCCCAACCTCTTTACTATCCTCTTGCTGTTTGGATCATCTTCCCCACAAGCAGCCATATGATGCATGACAGAAATAAAGATGCAGTTGGAAAAGGCAAAACAGTTTCTATTTCACAAAGTGAAACGGAATTACATATCCTACAAGTAACTGTGGGGGTCCTCATGCCAGTTTAGGGATTTCGGTGGCAGGAGCCAGACCTTGCAATGGTTTAGAGCAACCTCAACTTCACCAAGTGTGTGCAGTCGAAGCTCTGGCAGCTGTTTTGAAGTCTAGCCCACCTTCTGCAGCACACAGAAGAGACACATAAGCAAGATGCTGAGGGAGACTGAAGGCTGCCCAGGTCTCTGTCCAGCTATTAGGAGACTTTGAATTAAATGAGAAGAAAGGAAGTAAATATAAAGCAGAGAAGCTGAATTGCCTGGAGTGTTTTTGCCTAGAAAGGTTTTTGGTGAAAAGATATTTTAAAGAATCCAAATTTGTACTTCTCCTAATCTTTTTTTGTATTTTTTAAATTCAGTATTTTCTCAATTTTACTCCAAGAAGAAACCAAAGCTGAACTGAAATGGACCTTCACAGAGCTCTGATGCTTCCCAGCCCATAAACACAAATGGAGCAGATAGTTGTCTGAGACTTCCAACACACTTTAACTGCCTCAAATCTCTCAAGAGCTTTTTCTTTCTCTTTTATACTCCCTTTTACATTCTCCCCAATTAATCCTCTCTCTTCTCTTTCTTCCTCTTGCTCTGCTTCTTAGCTGACAAGCCCATCCCCATCCTTACATCTTCTGTTCCTCTCATTTGGGCGTCTCCTCCTCCAATCTCATCACTAATTCCAGGCTTGCTGCATCACTTTTCTTCCTACACTGGCTTTCCCAGCTCAGTACACAAACCCAGATGAGCACCGTGGCAACCAGGCATGATAGCTCCTGAATATATCACTTCTCCTTGTCTCTGTGCATCTTTCCCTTTCATCCTCTCTTAATTAATTTCTGACAAGCTCTTCATCCCACCCCTCAGCTCCTGCAGTACATATGGCTGGCAGAACTCATCTCACCTCACTTTTGACACTGTGGGGTTAGATGTCAAGGTATGACCACTACAGGATCCCTTACAGAGAGAACTGATAGGAAGGACCTTAACTGGCTGCAAAGTGAAATGGTTGTGATTCGCTGGAACACCTTTAATTTTCAGTTTTGGGGAAGATGACGGTAACCCAACAAAAAACCTGAACAGTAATCGGAATGGTGATTAGAAAATGTGAAGATTCAGAAAGACTTATTCAGAAAGACTCTTGAGCACCCTTTTCATGTGCTCAGAGCTAGGAAAGCAGCAAAGTCTGCAGAGAAAAGTGCTGGTTGCTTTTGAACTTACAACTATCTAAAGGCAGTTATGAAAGAGGTCGTATGACATGAGGTCAATAACAGTAGAGGACTCAACATAAACAGCCAGGGGGTTTCTCCCAGTCCTATGTTCATAAAAACACACATTCTCATCCTTAGGGGAAGAACAGTAAAAATATGATGATTATTATGTCCCTCTATAGCTAAAGGGAATAAAAAAATCTGAAATACTTTGAGCATGAGGGTGTCCCAGCTGGCTTGTTGAAGCTAAGAACACTTTAAAAGGCAACGTACCATAATGGCTTTGGCATTGAACCCCTGCTGACCTAACTATCTGGATATATCTGACTCTGTCAACAGAATACTTGGAATATTTTGCTGAGTTTGCTCTCTATTCTTGGACTTTTCTGTCTTTGCTAAGTAAATAAAACCTTTTGTACCATATCTTGTGAAATGGTGAATGCAGTTAACCCTCAATGGCAACAGTCAAGCATAAGCAGTACAGATACATGTAGAAGTGGGGAGTCCTGATCTCTTCCCAGGTGTCACAATATAAATGAAGATCTCAAAATGTTCTTTGAAGTAGGCTGTGGTATACAAATCAGCAGGACTGTTACAGCTACAAAAATTCAACAGATAAGCTGGACACAAATCTCAAAATGGAAAACTTAGTATTGGCACCAACTATCAAATCACCAGAGGAGATTGAGGCCCAACATGAGAGACAATAATCTTCAAATAATCCTGGTACTTAGTACAAAAATGGTTACTGTTGCTTGCTTAAAGTGTCTTTTCAGAAAAAACCAACAAGTCCATGGAGCAAAGTTCCTACCTGGTCTAGACAGTTGCTCCGTAGGTAGCGCAGGGCTTGCTGTATGCTCTGGGGAAGAGGGTGCCCTGTTCTCTGGACATGAACTATCAGGGGCACACCAAAGACATTCTTGTCCTTGTAGTCAGGGACTTTCATCCTCTTCATGAACTTTGGCACAGACCTGAAAATTGACATGAACAGGCTGCATGAAAAAATCAGGGTATTTACACACTTTCTGAGTAACACTACTGGCAGAAATTGGTAACTGAGACCTTTTAAATAAAGATGGTGAAATAATGTTTAATGAACAATACACAGACACTTTACACTTTGCATAATTGATCAATTTCTTGATGTCTATAAGAGGATGGCCTCTAAGGTATAGCATAACAATCAGTTCTAACAAGAACCTTTTACTACACAGGTGTCATCCAGCTGGAGCCAACAAGGTTTAAAGCATCTTTTAGCGACTCACAGAAATGGCAGAGCAAACCTGCGTGAAGAGGGAAAAGGAGGTTCAGCCCTCTAACATACTGAATGATCTTTGTTACATGATTTAGTATTTTACCAGTTACATGATTTAGTATTTCTATTGACTAAAACTTTACAAGAAGTAATGATGGTGGGAAATCCCTATGTGTCAGATCCTCCCTTGAGTTATGTGATTTATTCTAATTGAGTAACTTAAGTGAAGGCTGTGAGCTTGCTTTCTTCAAAAAATTGGTTGATGAAAACAAGAACCAACTGGATTCCCTTTTTGGGAGTCATGACTGCCATGGAATTAAAATAAAAAGGATGAATATGACCTGAATGTGACTAAGAGTTTTGTCATCTGTGTGGGAAGAAGTAAAATCTCATTTTAAATTACCTCCTGAAGAAGTACAGTGCGTAACTCTACAGCTATATACAGTCCCTCTCTTAAAA
This sequence comes from Brachypodius melanocephalos, assembly GCA_013398615.1. Lineage (NCBI taxonomy): Eukaryota > Metazoa > Chordata > Aves > Passeriformes > Pycnonotidae > Brachypodius > Brachypodius melanocephalos. The sequence continues at coordinate 17,824,233 of VZSR01003803.1, forward strand.
AAACCCTTAGAGACTGATTATAAAAACTGAAGAAATTTCTCTCAGGATGAAAACCTTGTACAAACAGCAGGACTTAGAACTTGCTGTATTCTAGTCTGTTTATTTGAAGCTGGGTAAGGTGAGATTCATTTCAGTGCAGATGTCAGCTAGCCATAGGGAGTGCACCAAAGAACAGCAGTGAAATGGAGATTAATCTTACTGAATTTTAGTTCTCTTACAGAGATTTAGAAAGAGTCAGTAGTCTGGACTATCTCTCTACCCACTCTAGAGAGAGACACCTCTGGAGGGTCACCCAAACCCTCAGCCTTGGATATACTGGACTGCTTTGGGGTTGCATGTCTTCTCCCTCTGACCACAAACAGTCAACCTGATTTTCTCAGATTAGATTTATAACAGGTTTTTCTTTTAACTTTTAACTTAACTAATGACTTATGTCAGTGAGGTGAATCTCACATGTATCTATTGTATCTATTTTTCCATTTCTAAAGGAACACTTGTCTTATGTAGCTCACAGATTAATTTAGTGGGATTCTGGGGAGGTGCTTTGAGCATGAAAATCACAATATAAATATCAAGTCATACTGTATCTGGACTGGGTGCCTCAGTGTATTAGGGAAAGATTCTGTCATCCTTTTGATTATTTTTCAGATACTTTTAAACCCTTATCCATGCCCATTTCTATTTCTGGTGTACCTCAATCTGTTGGGCCCACCAGGGTTTCTGTACCACAAAACATGCAGGTTTGTGTAGCCAGTTGCTACAGAAGGAGCCACATGGTGAGCATTCCCATCCATGTGTTCTTCCCTCCACTCCCTGAGTGACCAGGTAGCTCTCACAGCTGCCAGAGCTGCAAGCTCCCTCTGACACAGGTCCAAAGCCTGCATCTTTGATTTCTAGAGAAAAGTCCCATAACTATTCTAACCTTTCTTTTAAAGCACAAACAAAGCAATATCAAACACATGAAGCAGCAGCTGTTTCTTTTCCAAAGAATTCTGGGTAGGACTTACTGTAAACTTTTCCTACTTTTTAGTCACTCTCTCCTCCTCCTGTTTATTTTTTCTGGAACTGCAGCATTGTTCAAAAGGCCAGGATAGTCTTGCTGTTAGAGCACAGGAACGAAGTCAGATTTCCAGGATCTATTTCTGACTTTGCTAATGAGCCACAAGGCAGCAATGGACAGTTTCAAATCCTACACTTGAAGTCAATGGTTCCTTCTAATTGCATTTACTTACTAACAGAGTTACAGAATTAGAAGAGACTATTTTTTTTAAAAAAAGTCTCCTTCCAGTTACCAGTGGTACTCACCAGGTCCAGCCATGTTTGTTTGACATGGAGTACTTTTCCATGATGGCAGTGAGACGAAGCAGTGAGAATTTTTGCAGTAGGTTCAGCTGTGCTGCTGACTGGTTGCTGATGTGAAGCGATGCAATGGAGCGGCTCAGGCGATGAGAGATTTGGAAACTATGCCACCGTAATTGCCTTTAGCAAAAGAAACGACAGAAAAATCAGAGAACTGCTTGAGTTGGGCAGAAAAGATGATGTCCTGTGAGATAGGGCTGGGCAATATATAAAACATCCATAAACACGTACAATGGTGAAGGCTTGTGGTGTTTCAACTGAAAGAAAATGTACCTTGGAGATAAATAGAACAATTTAGTAAATCTCTTTAATTTTGGAAATGCCCAAGTTTTGTCTTGTTTTAACATTAGATTCACAAGTGGATGTGGGTCCTGTCCTTATACTTGGGGAAGGAGTGCTGCCTGCTTTGGTCTTTAGCCCACACACTTCCAACAGGATGTGGGAGATTTAGATACAAATGTTCTTTGCCTGACTCAGAACTGGTATTTGATACCTAGTCCCTCACCTCCCAGGGGACTGATCTGACCATTGAGGTATTTGGAGATGAGGTTCTCCAAATATCTCCGTTATTCAATGCTGAAGGATATTTTTGAACAAGGATTAAACCCTATTTCTCCTTAGCTAGAGCTATAAGTACCAAGGTATTGAACCACTCACATATTTTTTCTCCAATGCACTTTCTCTATACACTGGATTAATCAGAAAAAAACCCAAACCCTAATTTTACTTTCTTGTTTCACTAAATGTAAGTTCTGGCTCAAATCCTAATAACTTTTGCACTGTCCATTTACTCAACAGTTTCCTCCAGTTCACTTTCACCTTTGTGGTGGTGGTGAGCAAGCACAGTCAGCAGCAAACCACGGCATGACAGAGTCCTCGGGGAGGGTGTGACAAGACTGACATCAGATGAGAAAAATACCAGTATTATCAAAAATACCACTGTCAGAAAATACTAGATATGTTCTCTCTGCTTTTGCACTTACCTACATATACCCTACATACAACAGTTTAGACCCACAAAAACTTTTGCCCAAGACCATTGGTACTTGGGTCAACAGGAGCTCATCACTCTGACTTAAAACAGGTTTGTAAACTATTAACAAAATTCAACTTTTCACTTTATTAAGAAGTCAATCATTCACCATCATTTCATCCCACCCATGTAAGGGGCTGAGGCAGTGTAGGGAAGTTCTCTTTGAGCACAAAGGGGCACATTTTTAAAGCAGATCAGTACATCAAAAAAGTGCATAAATCTGCAGATTCATAAAGACCTTGGTGCATAACTTAGAAGACAAATTGGAAATACAGCCCACAACATATACAGGGTCCTACTATGTAATCAATGAGTCAAGGGATAAAAAATGCCTTAGTTTGCTCTATTAAACCAATTCTGCATCGATTCCATGTAGGAATCTCCACAGCAGGTGTCCCTTCCCTCAAAGTCCCACCTTTCCCTGGGAATCCCCATCTCCATACAGAATAAGCACTGCTGTAATGGTACCCTGTGCCTTCTGACTCCCAGGCTGAGAACCTCTGCTTCATTATATTGTATTTCACAGTGTGTGGATTTGTATGCAAAATTTTGCTACTTACCTGCTTGGCCTTGTGAGTGATGCTCCCACCCCAGAGTCTCTCCTGTCCCTAACACCTGTGGCTTCAGATTCATTCAGGGATGTTCCATCTCTGTCCATGTCACTTGGGGTGGTCCGGCCATCAGACACAGAGTTTCCTTCAAAATCAAGAGTGATCTGTGTGGGCGACTGGAAAGGCAATGATGGGGGTTCCCTGACTGACACATCACCAACCGGCAGACCTGGCAACACCTTCTTTGACCAGCCATCCACCACCTCCTGCAGTCCATTGACGTGTTGCAAAATGTCATCTAACTGAGGGAAAAGGACATCTTTCTCTATGTCCAGGAGGTCTCCAGTACTAGCATACAAGTGGGAACCTGGCACATTGTCATAAATACTAATTCTGCTCTCTTTAGGACAGCATGCCATCAGTCCAGATTCCTTTGGAGTGGAGCAGTTCTGCTTTCCCAAAGAGATGCTGCCTGTCCTCCAGTTTACGCTGCTATTGTTGTCTGTAGGTGAGAGGCTTTCGATAGAAAGTGCCTTTGGGAAGGTCCCCGGTTTGTGATCCTTGGGAATGTGCACAACCAAGTTCTCTTGGGAATGAAATTCATTTTTGCGGTTTTGGTCCACCACTTGCCGTAAGGCTGTTCCTGCCAGGACATCCAGGTCCTCCAGGTACATCCCACCTCTCTTGTTTGCTTCATGGCATTTGCGTTCCTTCAGACACGGCGTGCTCACCCCACTGCTGCTGTTTTCTGACTGACTGCTGTCACTGCTGGATTTGGCAGAAAAGGGAAGCCCTCGTTTGACCGAATCTTGCCCCAAATTCTGGAGATCACCATTGACTATCTGTACACAGTGCATGTCTTTCAAGGATTTCGGCTCAAACTGGAGAACCGGTCCACTGATCTCTAGAGGACCCGTTCTTCCTGAGCCTTTTAGTTTTCCATGCACAGCTTTCGCTTTTAGCGTCTCCATGCGTTTTAGAAAGGTTTTTGCTCTGGCTCGTGTTGGGTTTTCATTCTTCAGGCCGTCCTTGGGGGACAGGGCAGTGTTTATGGCAGTGGAGTCCTGCAGCAGAGTGCTTTCCACATCATGATGGGCAGAGCAGTCACAGGCCTTCCTGGCAGCGCTGGTGGTGCCAGATTGACTCCTGCTGTCACTGCCCCCACTGCTCTCGCTGTGAATAGATGAGACCTCGGGTTCGCTCAGATCTGTAAGGACGCTCTCACTGCTCGTGGTGTTTTTCATTTTAATGTCCCCAGAAGAGCCATGTCTGTCGGATCGGTGAAGCAACGCGTCAATGTCGTCCACCCGAGACCATCGTCTGCTGGTTCTTTGGAAAGTCCATTTATTACTGATAGCACAGAGGTCTTCTTCATCTGAATCTTCACTCTGGAAAAAAAGCGAGTGGCACATGTTAAAATTGCGTGCTTTAACTTGATATTTGAAGTAATGCGATTGGGCTGCTCCAGGTGAGCAATAGGCAACAAAGTCTCTCTGAACCAAGTTTATGGAAGACTGGTCATCAGTCCTTTCATGACACCCTCTTTAATTTAATTGTAAAGACCACAAACATCATAACAAGAAAGGAAGAAACGCCTGTTCCATGTTAGGAGTCCCACCTATACCTCTTGGCTTCCATGGACTTGCTGTGCACTCAATTGTGTAGGGTTCATGCCCCCAGTGACTGTTTAGGAAAAAAACTGTTGAAAGGACAAGGTAAAGGATTCCTGATTTGCGGGGATGGTGTTAGGGTACACATGCAAAGACAGGGAAGTAGTTGGGTACTACATTGATGTGAGCTATTTAAAAATCCAAGACAGCAAATATCTGGTGCTGCACGTAGTTTTGCACTGAGAACTAAGTAAACATCTATGAACTTCACGGACCAGATACATCTAACAAGATTTATGTTTCAGGAACATAGCTACAGATAAATAACCAGGATGCTTAAAAGAACAATAAAAAAAATATTTGGCAGCATTGCTCAGGGTGTGTCTGAGTGCAGGCAAAGGAAAGCAGAGAAGGCAGCCATGGGGTGTGGGCAGGAGGAGCAGCCAGGCTCAGGCTGGGATGGGGCAGCATCTGCAGCTGAGGTGACCTTTCCTATAGTCCACTGTCTTCACTGCTGTCATCCTCAGAGGCACCCCAAACTTGGTGACATGCAGCCTGCCCCACTGTCTCTGGCTTCCTCCAACCTCTCTCGAAGCAGCAGCAGCCCCACAGCCCTTCCTGGGCTCGTCCCTCACCTGGAGGTGTGCAGAGCTGTGCTGATGTTTAGGCAGCTTCAGGAGCTACTCTGCAATGCAGAGAAAGTGTGCCTTGAAAAAAATTTAGATAAGAACCTCACCCTATGACATTTTTCTCATCTGTTTGCTCAAACAAAAAGATACATCTTCAGCATGAAGCCCACAGTTGCTAATGTGTACCTTTTTCCTGACTTTGAACTGGACTTATACTGCATTATTCTTGTGCATTTGTTTTAAAGCAGAACAAACTAACTTCACCTACATGACATCCAGACAGCTCTTCACATTCTTGGAAGCAGTATGAAGGCAGTAAAATATGACAGGCTGTCAGACTAAAATGAGGTGCTAAACCAGAAAGACTATTTTGGGACTGGAAAAATTCTCATTTTAAAAGTCTATTATTAGAAGTATTTTTATATGAAGTTTCGATGGTAAAGTTATCCCCAATCTCTGGCTAGATCTTTGCTGGCCTGTCTAATTGAAAAATGTAAAGCAAATTTTACAAGAGCGCCCAAAACCTTAAATAACGTGAAACCTCAAAAGCTGGAGATTGGGATCAGTAGCATGCCAGGTCTCACTGATGCCATAAACTTTTGCCAGTTTATCACTTCAAGTCAGCCAGATGTTTTAGATTATATCCAAACCATAAAATAAAATATAGCTGTGAAATTTTGGATTTAGGCATTCTTCTTTCTTTTGTTAATGTTGAGGTGTGCAGTACTCCTGTGACTTTACAGGAATGAATGGAGATCCTCATTCTGTGGCTTGTTACAAAGAAAAATTGAGCACCTAGTGAAGTATGAGGGAAGGGGCTAGAAAAGGCTAATACTGCTTTGGCCATTTTGTCTGCAGGGAAGAAATGGCAGATCAGACCTTTGTTTTAACTCCACAGCTAGCTGTATGCATATATGGACCAAAGGACTGCACAGCCTCAGGAACTTAAAAATCCATTTATTGTGGTCTTAGTAGTGCCACAAAGTGGATATTTTAAAAACCACAAGGGTATGTACTTTTAAATATTTAGCAGTGGTAATTATATCTACAAAGCATACCACTGCTGAAGCATTGGTGGCACCAGCCAATAGGATAAACATATTTTTAAAATTTGTTCTACATTGCAATATGCCAAAGGGACTTTAAAGAAGATTCTTGGCTGACACAAATCCCTGTAGCTGCACTGACATTACTGTATGAACTGACAGGATTTAGCCTGTATTTTCTACAAGCTGGAATCGATTAAAGTAGCCAAAGTGCTGGAGACACGGCAAAAAACACCAAGAAGAGAGCACAGAGCAGAAGACAGAAATAAAAATAAATTCAGTGGTAAATATACTTTAAATCAAAAGTTTGTGGGGTTTTTTGGTTTTGTTTTTTTTGTTTGAGTTGGTTTTTTCGTTTGTTTGTTTTTTGAGGGTTTTTTTTTTTTGACAAAGCAGAGACGAACAGAAATGGATATTGGTAGTAAACAAGTTTTGCCTCTAACCACAGCAAAGACAGATTACATTCTGCCCAAGAGTCACTTAGAAAATACAGAGGCTTTTCAGTGTCAAAATTTTCAGCTCAATTAAATAAAGGCTTCATTTTGGGCTCTTTTTAATTGATAAAGAAACATGATTATGTTTCATCAGAAGCAAAATCAGGCAAATATGAAATGAAATATCTGGATGCTGAAATACTGCCATGGTGACTCACTACAAATTCAGCTGCACTGTGAGTCCTATGACATACTGTGCTTTTCTTTTGATGAAATCAGTAGAAATTCTGGAAGCCACAAACATCCTGAATGACCCACTGTTCTTGTCAGATATCTGAGTGTCCTGACAAACGAAACTGACCAAAAAAAAATGTTGAGAGCACTTAGCCCACCCACATGTCACCAGCTAGGGGGACAGCGGATCAAGAGAAGGTCTGAAAGCAATGATTCATCTGACACAGGCAGAGCAGACATTTTGGAGCAGTGACTGTATATTTCTACTGACCTGGGGTGAAATCAAGTGCAGGGCTTTGGAGCATATTCAAAAGTCCAGTTAATAGCATTATGTTTGGGAAGATGAGAAGGAGCAAGTTTCTTGAGGAGTGACTGGTAACATTTGCCGAAGAGAAAGAGGTTTTGATTCACAGATTTGTCACAGCTGATTTAAAATAGTACAGCTTTTTGACTGAGGGTGTACTTGCCTGAAATACAGAGGGATGTGAACAAAAGGCAAATAGTGGATTTATTTGCGGTGGAATTCTGCCACATTTTTCCAGCTGGGGGCAGGAATTCTCATAAATCGACAGCTGCAGAAGGCAGTTAATCCAAAGGCTAATCTCTGTCTGTCCAAATCGCTTACGGACATATTTGCAACACACACATGAGGATTTCTGTTTGCATCTTGATGAAGCCAAGGGAAGACAGCAGCCCACAGTGGGAAGGGTCTGGGTGGGAGAGTGGGCAGTGGGGAATGCTCATGCTGTGCTGGCTTTCACAGGAACCTTGCCTGGCAGCTTGCTTGGCCATATTTTGGTGAATCGCTCAAGCAGCTGTGCTAGTCCTGTGCATACCTGTTATGTTGAAGCTCCAAAGCAGGCTGATTTTGCATTTCATTGCTCAGATCACCATAGAGACTACTAGGAAAGGCAGTATCTACAGCAAAAGATTTACTTAGTCCGGTGATCAAGTTCAGATCCAGTTTCTGGTTTTTACACTTGCATTTACATTTCCTCCTGTCAGCAGGCTCTCCTCCCTCTTCTTCTCTCACCCACATTCTCTTCTGCTTTCACTTGCTGTGTATCTGTGGACTAAAATCTCCTCCAGCTCCTCTTTGTCTACATTTTTCTGTGCTCAGCTTTACTGTGGCCTTGTGCACAACTAGCTTCTGTCCCCTTAAAAGAGTACCAAGTAGGGCCATGTCTCTTCCACCACAAATTAATGGTCATCTGCAAGGAAAGCAGCTGAGGACTTCAGTCCATTCAGAACAGGGAGGAGTGGCAGCAAAAAATTAATGAAAAGCAAACATAACAAAAAAAAATCCTCCCTTTTTAACACAACATAAAACCCAAGACAAGAAAAATCCCTGATGCAGTGAAAAGAAGTCCCTGCAGCTCCAGGAAATGGACAAAATAGAAGCTAAAGAGGCTAGTACACAGAGAAACAAGCAGACATGTGCCAAAGCAGGATATCTGGACATTAAAACCATCCTCTGTTCAAGCCCCCTCACACACTGAATAGAGTATGATGAGACCAAATTTGCAAAAATATCAAAAATGCAGCTCTCGGAGGCAGTTTTTAAAAAGCACTAGACAAACACTCTAGGAAGGAAAAACAGAAACCAAGATTTCTCAGAGCTGACAACTACCACTGTACAACACTCAAGGACTTTGGGGAATTTGTGACCAGAAAACCAAACGTTCAACAGTTAATGCTGGACATGTTACAAAACTCTCAAAATCAACAAGCTGTTTCTGCAGCCCTCACTGAAACCCTTTATGCTCAGATAATTCCCATGTTACACAGGAGCTTGTAAGGATGACAGAGTTTATTTTCATATTCTTGACTGGGGAAAAGTCAGTATAAGAAATAAAGAAAAGTTGTTATTTTCATCTGAGCAGTTTCCATTTTCTCTGAGCAGGATTTTCCACTGTGTACTCATATGGCATCGACAAACAAGCCAGTCTAATAAAGCTTTACTGTCTTCTCACCCACTAACTTTAATTGCACACACGTAGAGTTTAAGTACTGTGTGAGCCCTTCTAACACACGTAGCATTTACTCACAATTTCTATTCTATTTATAATTTCAAGATTCAGCAATTCACATTATCATGCATATAGATAATGCTGACATGCACGTTCAAAGTAAAATAAACGTAACTTACTTTTAAGAGCATTACTGAATTAAGGGCTACATTGGGGTGGTCCTATCACCAAAGCCAGGGTATATTTAATGAAGTTCCCTTACCTTTTTTCTTTGGAAGTTCACATCGAGTTTCATTGAGGCGCACTTGTTCAGTGTGTTCAGTCGTCTACAGGGTAAAGCAAATTCAAAAGATTAGCAGCCTCTGACTAAAGGGCATGACTTTTTGCAAGTTCAAAACATTTTCTCTTATCTTACTCTAGGGTGCCAACCGCATATAACAGCTTCAGAAAGGATACTGCTCATCTTTTCCAGCTATATGAGCACTGCATGAAAAGGGACCCTTAGTTTCACTTTACTTGATAGCCAGGTTTGATAGATTGCTTTCTAATTCATAGACATTTCTGTACTTAGCACAGGAAATAACTATAAACAAGCACCCGTGATAGCTGGAGAAGTGACAAGAGAAGTAGGTGAGTTGCCTTATGCAGGACTGTAACACAATTGGTCTAAAATGGGGATTTCAAAGCACTAGTGAAAGACCAAACAGAAAACCAGCTGCAGTTCCTCACTTCTGGCAGTTGGCACCTCCTTAAAAAAGTTGATACAAAGAACTTCTAGCTTAAAAGTTTCTCCAAAGCCAATAGTTTCTTTTCTCCTATCTGTGGATCTTATACACAGGTTAACCCATCCAACATGTAAAAAATCTAACACTGTAAAATAAATATTTTTAGCTATTTTTAACTATATTCATACTGATGTTACCAGAGTCTCTGTAAGGCTTCTGCTCCTTAAATCCAAGGCTATCCTGTGATGACAGTGAGCTGAAATAACAATCCGTGTGTCTGTGTGTCCATATACAAGGACAGCCAGAGGACAAGTAAACAAGTTCTTTCAATAGAGAACCTACTGTAGTAATGATAATTGATTTGGTTTTATTTATACTTAAAGATCCTGATCCATAAAACCATCCAACTTCTAAAAGCAGAGGCTCAAAGTTAAATATGTTCAACTTTGAAAATTTTCCACACCTAGGACTGAATTTCAAAATAAAGGGAGGCAGAGGGGAGAGCCATGTGTCCACAGCACTCCTCTGTTGGCTGCCTGCATCTCCTATGTCTTTACAGCAAGACTTGTCCCTGTTGCCTTTGGGTTGCAGGGACAGGTCTCCAATTTCCAGAACTTAACATTTGAAATGCATGTGATAAGTTACAAGGACGCATTAAAAAAGTATCAGATCAATAATATAACCTCTCACATAACATAAGAAGATTATGGCATTAGCATATTCCTCCACAGAACTTCTAATATTAGAATACCTTCCAAACTGCCACCACTAACAAAGAACCAACCCACCAAACGTGGATCTTCCTTAAAAAAAAAAAATCCTCTCTCAAAATATCACCTGCTCATTTGTACATCAAATATTCCTCCCTAACTCAAGCCAATAAATCTGTTATTCTGCATCAGAAAACTCCTGTGCTCATGGTATTAATTTGGGTACAATGTATGCACAAGCACACCCTGCATGCCTGATAGCAATGTTGAAATAAATTCCAGGGTTTGTGGCTGTGTAGCTATATCTGCAGCCTTCTGCCCACAAATCTTTTTCTAGGATTACGTCTATTATTGCAAAACTCCTCTTTTGCCCAAACACAGAATTTCTCAACCCAAAGTGGCATTTTCTTGGGGCCCTGGGGCTGAATAATGTTCAGTGCTTTTGAGCACAAAATTTTTAAATGTGTGTATCAATATCAATTCCAAGTATACAGAGGCACAGACACATTTTCAAAGGACTCCAGCCCAGCTTTCCATCTTTGGGGACAGCTTCCTCTGAGTGGTAAATATTGGCTAATACTGGAGTCCCTGAACCTCTTTGTCAGCTGGCCTGTGCTGAAGGGAAAAGTCTGTAGCTACATTTCCACACTTGCTCCACCAAAACCAAAACTACTTTTTACTGGGCGCCAGGGAGTTCAACCCCTGGTTTTAAATTCACCCCTCTACAAAGCATTGATATGCTTTTTGGGGCTCTTCCAGGGCTGTGGAAAGATCTACCAGTGGAATTAGAGAACTAACGATCATCTTTGTGAGTTTGTCTGGTATTAGCAGCTCAAACCAAAGTCAGTCTGTTTCAGCTTCTTTCGCCTTGTTGATGTGCCAGTGCTGGCAGAAAGCTTTTCCCATCAGTTTGAAGTCATCAGATGACTGACAACCATCTCCTCAGCAAGTCTTTTGAAAAGAAAAAAACCCCAGAAGTTTCTGCCTACAAAGCCTCTCACCAGTGTCCCACCTGAAGTGAGAGGAGCGTTGCATTTTTATGCCACTGCTTAAAAACATGGGAAAAGAATGCCTGTTTATAAACACAAAGCCTGGACTTGAGAAAAGGCAGTGAAAAACACATTAAATAAACAAAAGAGAGGTGGCTATATAGAATTCAAATAATCTAGGATGCATTTGAACATTTCTGCACTGTTCAGGGAAAGACTGCAAAACATGTACTACAGCAAGTGTTTCAGTGATGTTAATTTTATTTCGCCTCCAGAGCATCATAGGTGATTCAACACTTTGAAATAATTCTTTAAAAGCTAGCAGAGATATTCAGGTGCCCAAACAGATGCTTCTAGTGCTATTTTAGATCCCCTGGAGTATCAAACCTGGACTTCAGCTGCTGCAGGTACCTCAGTCCAGACAACACATGGAGAAATCTGGGCAATCTGAGATTTAAGATGGCCATAGACACAAGTCCTTAGGGCTCTGAATCCCAACCTCAGTACTGTAATTGTTAACTCTTACGATAGAAGTTCTTCAGAAGCAGGAAATCTTTTGTTTTGCATCCTTTACAGCACTGAGAGCTGTTTACAAATAAAGAGAAGCTTGTAGCTATGCCGGCTCAGGACAGCTGGAAAACCTTGTGGGGGACCTGTTGTCCTGCTTTAAGAGCAATCCAAGTAAGAGGGAGGCAGCTCTGGAGCTGGAGTTCCAGGAGAATCCCTGGACCTGTTCTGCAGCTGCTTTCAAGCAGGTGCTTTGAAATGCAGCCAGGGCCAGTCATGAAGGAGAGGCATCATGGGGAGGACAAGCATGGACAACACAGTGTCTCCTGCATCACCAGATCCACAAATTCCCTCTCTTATGGATTTTGACCTGGAAAACACACTATGTGGTTCTGTAAATGCCTCTCTGAGGGAACTACAACACTATTTCTTTGCTTTATTGTTATTCCTAGCCAAGTTTAGGTGCTGCATACACACAGTCCCTGCCTGGCTCCTTCTGGTACTGTCAACCTTGGGAAGATGACATCAAGCTCCTGATGCTGGGCTTTGTTGAGGTCTCAACACTGAATAAGAGTCCTCCCAGCACCATTAGGGCTGGTGTGCAAGGCTGGCACTGGCATGCTCCTGCTCCACCAGTTTTGTTCATGAAGAGAATATGCTGTTTTCCAGTCCTGTCACCTTTTCATCGTGGCTGCCACTGAGGGAGTCACCTTGTAGGCTCCAGGTTCACACGACGTGGGTAATCTCTCCTGGCAGTCAGTGGGAGCTATTCTACTGCTTCCAGAGCAGGGCTTTCTGTCCTGCCTGTGGAGGGCCAGGCTTATCCCCCAACAGCACCTAGAGCAAGATAACTCAGCAGATGGTACTGACTGCACACTCAGCATTTCAGAACTCTGTGGGAGGATGTCCCATCCCATACAGCAACCTTCGCTTGTTTACAAGCTGTCTAAGAGACAATAGCTGTGGAAAAAAGGCTTCTGACTGCTTGGCACAGCTCAAATTTTAAGAGCTTGGTTTAGGGAGCTATGTATCAGATCATCATACACTTGTTCTTCATGTTCTTAGTCACTTTATTTACATGAATACGAAATGTACAATGCGGCTTGGCTTCTCCTTCTCACCCTCTTATCACAGCAGCCACAAAAGTTCTCAGAGCAGAGTTAGTTGCTGCTATTTTGGAAGCGACACAGCTATAAAATTTTCATGCTCAATTATTGTTTTGGCAGGCCGACAGCATTTGCCTGCAGATTGCCTGGCAATTCTCTATTGTTCATTACTCAATAAAATCTGAGTGGAATGTCTTGATAGATACGCCTCTAACCCAAAGGGCTCAAATTTGGTTTTTACTCTGCCAGATTTTTGAATTATATTGTAAACAGCAGGAATGTTAGAATATCTCAAAAAGGTCACTGAAATCTTTTACAACAGGGAGTCTTAGGCTTTCTGACTAAAATACTACCAGCTGCCTTAAAAAAAGGTTCCTCCTTATTTGTGCCTCACGTTGTCTAGTATATTTCAATGCCAGAAGAAAACCGATTATAAAATGAGATTGAGGGTCTGATTTCAACCCACAAGAGCAGAGAAATTCAGTGTTTATGCTATTACTATTCAGAGCTAAAACTGCTCAAACTGATTATCCATGCTGGCATTTCAGCTTTAAAATTATCTTCCAAAAAAGAATGAGAAGCCCATTTTGTTCAGCACTATGTGCTGAATGCACTATTAGTCAGTCTGATGGCTTGGTCATGCATAGCTTTAAGGGCAGCTTTGAATGCTTGAAGAATGGAAGTTTGACTGCCAACCTGGGAATCTGTGCACACAGAAATAATAACCAGCCTTTTTTAACCTTCTCTTTCCTCAAAGTGCATCACAGCCTTCAGCCCTCATGTGGTACATTGGCATACACCTTGCAGTAACCCCATCCCAGGGCAAAGGAAGGGCAGAGAACTGGCCACAGTGGTCAGCTGAGCTGTGAGGATTTCCATTGCACTGGAATGCTTGGAAGATGCTGGTTTGATATCTCATAGAGTAACAAAGCTGGTACTGAGGCAGCAGCTGACACTGTTCATTGTTTCTGACAAATCTGAATCTTGGTGTTTGGTAAAATGGCTTTTTACAGCTTGCTTTCAGCCAAGGGTTTGAAGCTGCTGAATTACATCGAATTAAATGTCTGCAATCTGAAAACATAACCTGTACATAATGCTTGTATTTCTAATATTAAGAGGAGAATATTTAAACAGCTTAGATCTTAATGTTTTTAAGATCTATGCTGTTTAAAAACTCCCAACAAAAATTCAAGTAAAAAGGTGTTGTCTTCTGAATAAAATAATTACAGGAAAAGTTGTTAGAGAGTCATAAACCCATTTATCCTTAAAGTGTGGAAATATCTGCGTCTATGCTTTTTTCTATAGGTCTCATTATTGTCCCTTGATTTAAGCTAATGTAAACCATTTTTTTCCCATGAGTGCATCTATCCAGCTACTAGTTAGTTTTCCAAACCCTCATATTTTAATAAGAGAAAAAATCCCCAACCCAACCAAACATCTAGCTTCACAGCTTGCAAAATAATCCTCATAAATATATCAATGTAGTGTAACTGTAGGTGTATCTGTGAGTCTACAGAGAGGCTGGAGGAGCAAGAGATGAGCTGTTCCCATTTTTAGCTGTGTAGGTGTTGGATGCCTGGTGACCATGACTGTACACTGCCAATTGCTCCAGAGAAGAATGATTAGGGAGAGTCACAGAGCTATGAAATGACTATATCTAACTGTTTTCTCTCACAAGAAAGGGACAGGAACAGACATCATTCTTGCATTTTTTTTAATGGTCCTTTCAACTTTGTGGTAAAGGGCAGAGGGGAAGAGATCTCAATCTCCTATCTCTTTCTAGTTCCCAGACTGCAGCAAAGTATGTCTTCCATCATGCCAGACTGAAGCAGGGGGATGTACATATGTATGGAAGGAAGGTTTCTCAGGTGTGGGCATGGCAATCTCTCTCAGCAAGCAGTACAGAACAGCAGTCTGCAGTTAAGTCTGCAGTTAATTCTGTTCTCAGGCATCTGTGAGAGAGATCGCTGGAGAATCCAAGTCTTTCCTACTGATTTATCTTCAGACACAAAGGCTATTACACAGGGAAAGAGAATATTCTGTTCCCTATAGCCATAATAGACAGCATGAGAAGCAACAGGTCTCACTTGCAGCAGGAGAGTTTTGGGAAAGCAATCTGATGACAGCTATGCCCAGAAACTACCGGGATCTGCCAGGAAAGGAGGCATAGCCTGGGATGGAGATGTGGGCTATATGAAGTCTCTTCCAGCCGTCTTTTTGGTGATTCTCAGAAACCTTCTCTGCATTCCCCCAGCACAAACTCAATAATCCTTGCAATGTACAGTATGATGTGAAACAGCGTCTCCTAAAGCCACCTCTGCTGACTTTAGCCACAGTTGCAGAAGGAAATAGAGTCTTGTCCAATTATCTTGATGTTGGTGTTGTGAAAGTTTCCATAACATGTAATGAAGCCTGTTTGGTTAAGCACCAGATGCTCCTTTGTCCTGACTTGAAGGGGAGAGGAGCAGAACCCAGCTTGAGCTGAGCACATGGGAAAGAAGAGGGGAACAATGTCTCTGCAATGTGGTTTTGCAAAACTGCCACACAATTGCTGTGTCTTGAGTCCTGGGGGACAGGACTTGGGCAATGCAGTATGGTATATTTATCACAGAGAACAAAAAGCAAGATAAACAGCAAACACAGGACTCCTGGGAGGGGAAAAGCACTGATCAGTTGTAGCATCTGTAGTACTGGGGGGTCTGTAGTACTGGGTCTGATCCCACTTCTGTTACTGGTGCCAAATGAGAGTACCAAGGGAATCACAGCAGCATGAAAAGCATGCCTGCTGCCAGAGAAAAGGGCTTGCTGAATTCTCTGCAAGGAAGTTTCATCTTTTTTGCTGGACTTAGACATAAGTGTTATTAATGTGCAATGCAAATGTGATTCTCATTTATTCAGGCTTTGCTTGCACTATGGCTAGTTGTTTAAAAAGCATCTGTTTCAAATCCATTTGATTTGGGTCTTCTCAAATCATGTGATGCTTTCTGTGAGTGTAGTGGGTCTCCTACTGCAGCATCTTCTGTGACAGAAATTAACTCAGAATGGTGTCATTATGGATCTCATCACTTAATGTATCTGGACAAGCACACATCTCTACTGCTGCTATGCCAACAGTTAAAAATCAGCTCATGCTTTTAAATTATCAGAAAAGAAACTTTGAGTGTTATTTACCTGCAAAGAGGTTCTACAAGGTCCTTGTCAAGAAAATCATGATCCTTCTTTACTGCAGCAATGTCAATGGGAAACTGGGAGTCTGTAAAATGAGACACAATATTAAGATGACTGCTTGCTACTCAAATGAAAATACATTGTCTATATCTAAATTGCTTTGAATATGCTTGCTCACTGAAATCTAGTATGACCAATTTCACTCAGCTCTGGTTCTCTTCCAGCTTTATCTGTGACCCTTTCCAACAGCATATTGTTTTTTTTTTCTGTTTAAGGTATAGCTGAATGTCCAATGCATTGGAGTGACAGCAAAATTATTTCATTTTGGCTTTGAAAAATACTCAACTGTTAGCTGTTCATTTTAGCACTTTGCACAAATGGATGAGATCAGGGAATTACCACCACACCTACTTTATCTATATGAGCAACAAGGTTTTCCCTTCTTATTACAGTGACTTAATGAGCTATTTGCTAGAAAGCCTTTGCCCAAGCCCCAGAAATGTTCTGTGCTTTTTTTTTTTTTAACAGATCCAAATAACAATGATTTCAGATAGAGGGTTACTCAACAGACAAAAAAAGGAAAAAAAAAAAAGAAAAAAACCCAACTGAATTATAATCCCCAATATTAGCTAAAAAGAATAGTATGCTGGAAGCTGACGTTTGTAATGAAAAGTGACACAGCTCTGTAACAGTGGGAGGGGTTCCAGTGCTGTGGCTGCTCTCCAGACTGCTTTGCCATGCTTAGGTACCTCAGCAGGATGCTGGGATACAGGAACTTCAGCCAGGATTTTCAGACACTACTGCTCAACACTGACATAATAGATGCCTATGAAAAGCACCTTGTTTCCGGAGACACAGGCTGTCTAGAGCACATATTGACTGCATGGGAACTGCTGGAGCCCAGCACAGGTTGTTTTCTTGGAGAGAACATCCCTTTGGGTAGAGCAGGCAGCAGGTACTCCTTCTCTGGTGCAGTCAGTATCTGACATATTCCCAATACAAGGCAGACACAAAAGCACTACTGGCTACTCAGGGACTGTGGTAGATACACATTTGTGTCAGTTTTGACCTGGCAGGCTTATTAGCCTTAGTTCCTTACTGGATTTAACAGAGTCTGCCAGCCTCCTGTGGAGCCACCTCAGCATCTCTGAATGGTGCTCCTGTCCCCAAGCTGAGCAGCCCAACAGGACCCAACACCTGAGCCCTGATGGGGCTGAGCTGGCCATGGGGGTGTCCTCAGCATCCCATTCCCTGCCATCCTCAGCCCCACATGAGGGGAGGGATGGCATCCGAGCTGACTCCCTGCAGACTTGGCTCTGACCCATGAGGCTCCTTGGCCCTCCTTCCATGCGTGGATCTGTGCTGCCTCCAGACTCACGCTGACCCTGGAAGGTGTCCAGAGGTGTTTGGTGGAGCTGCCTTTCAGCTAATAAGCCCGAGTGAGACTGAGCTGGCTCTGTGTCTCTGACAGGGAGAACACGCATTTTGGGAGAAACGAGGCTCAGCCGCAGTTTCCCTCTCAGCACTGAGCCTGGAGAGAGCAAGAAAAAACCAGCTCCAGTGCCCAAACTACTCCTGGACACAGCAGCAGTGCAGACACTCGCCCTGCCCTCGGGGATACTGCTTCCCTAGGCAGGAACTTTACACCCAGCAAGGGGACACCACCATTTGCACTGAGCTAGCACTGAACTATCAGCTTGTCTTACTTTGCAAATGTGAAATGCAATACAGATTATTCACTTTTGGTAACTCTGCAGAGGTTTTCAGTCTTACTTTTGGCATGACTGAAAATTTCAATAGCTTCTAGTGTTTAAATCTTACTTCAGGCACAGTTCAGAAACTTTTTAGAAAATAGACTCATGTTTTTAGATATTTTGTAGTTATTTTTGTTAACCTTTGAGGTTTACACAAGTTATGTCTCTCTCCGTTTTTTTTTTTAAACTTCCCATGGCTACGAGGGTAAGAATCTTACTTTTCTTTATGCACTGGTATGACTCCAGCAGCTGAGGCTTTGTGAAGCATCCAGCCATGGCCATAACTCAGTCAAATGTGGAGTTGGCTGACTGCAAGTTCTCCTGGCGAGGAACCAGTGCACTTTCAGAACTGC
This sequence comes from Brachypodius melanocephalos, assembly GCA_013398615.1. Taxonomy (NCBI): domain Eukaryota; kingdom Metazoa; phylum Chordata; class Aves; order Passeriformes; family Pycnonotidae; genus Brachypodius; species Brachypodius melanocephalos. The sequence goes on from VZSR01003803.1 coordinate 17,842,411, forward strand.
ACAAAGAGGAGAAAGACCTACTTACCCTCATAGAACTGAGCATATTGGGGAAATCCGGCTGCACGTAACCAGTCACACGCTTCCTTTGCTTCGATTTCTGAGCAAAAAGAGGAAAGAGAAATAAAGTTCACACTTTGTTATTTTGACTTAGAAGGTCTTTTAATTTCAAAGAAAAATTAAAGAAATTTGGAAGGATCTATTTTCTGCTAAAGTACCGTCATCACTCTGAATCACCATTTACAGCATCAGAAGAGAGCCCCTCTAAGGAACCTGCCTGTCTCCACAGGACCCTAGGGTGCACAAAGCCACTTGGTGGCTGGGATGAAGTGTTAACCACCTCCTTGCAGCAGAAGTTGCTCTGCCAGGTTTGTGGCTCTGTGATCTACCCTCCCCCAAGGACAAGTTGCTGGTAAGAGGTGAAGATGGAGCAGGGTGAAAATGGGGTCACAAGGAGCAAGCACTGCGTTCTTTTCTGTTCTGGCATTTCCAGGAAAAACCCAGCGCAGGTGTCATGATACTGAAGAGACAATTTCAGGGGCACCTCTATTTTTACCAAGCTCCAGGGGCTCATATTCTGGAAAGCAGTGTGCTGGGTCCAGCTCTGCTCAGCACCTGCACTGCCTCCATGTGCAGCTGCTCCCAGACCAGCTGGGGGGAACAACTGAAAACAGAGGCTCATCCACACAAATATGAGTTTCAGGGGAAACCTGGGAAACACTTCTTTGCTGTCCAAACACAGATCAGGATCTACCACTAGAACAGTTTTGGTTTACAGGATCAAAGTCAACGCACGTATCTCTACCTCTTACATTTGCAGAACATGAAGAAAGAAAGTGTGCAGGTGTAAAGTAGACATTTTATGTTGCTTATTAATCAACCTGAATAAACCAGTCAAGGGCTTTGGCACATTCGTGGTTGTAAAATTTAGACAGCCATAATACAAACCCCTAAATATAAAGCAAACAATGGGACTGGAAGAAGATGATCAGGCTCAGTTGCTCTTCTGCATATTTGGTCTTGCATGTGAAAAAAATTCCAGTTGTAAATCAGTTTTCTACTAAAAGGCATTTTTATAGGTGAGAGATGCTGGCGTGAACTTTTGCCCATGTAATTCTGTTCAGATCACTCATCATACCTTTAATGACTTTACCCACTGAAGCTCACTATAAAATCTGCTTTGAATATACTCTGCAGTGTGTGACCTGCACACCTTTCTGATCCCCTAAACAATGAATCACACCAGCAAATTTTGTAGCAGAAATCAAAATTCAGAATATAAGGTCTATGTATCAAAAGCTCAATTTCCCAAAGACGATTAGACAGCCAGGAACAGCTCCACAATGGCCACATTCATTAGCAGTGCTGAAAAGGATTTACCACCAGGTCTTCATTTGCTTTGACATTAGTTCATGTCAAGGCCAAAAAACAGAGTATGAAAGTACATTCAGTTCTTGACACTGCACAAAAGAATAAGCAGCTTACATAAAACGTGGCTCTCACTACAGCACATCTGTGTGCTGAAAGCACATCTCTATTATGTTCCAGTTAGACTATTTCTATTAAATGCTTGGAAAAAAGACAAGTCTTTATACATTTTTTCTTTTGCTTAATTCAATCTCATGAAACACAGACAAATCAATCCCATTTCAGAATGTATTTTACAACTCAGAACAGCTGTACGTACATTCTAGCTTCATCTGGCCTGGAAACACAACTGACAGAGGCTGTGGGTGATGGAGAATGCTACCATTTAATGCTCTTATATGCTTATCATATTTCTATTTTTTTGCAGTTGGCTGCTCAGAGGAGCTTGCTGAGAAATATTCCTGCAGCCTAAACAAGATCTACAAAATCTCAGGTTGCAATGGATGAGTAATTATAGGGAATAACCAAGAAAGTAGATCTCATTATTTTCTGAGGTTTTGGGTTTAGTTTTTTGTGGTGTTTTTGGTTTGTTTTTTACTTTTTTCTTGGTGAGGTTGTTTGCAACACACTTATTCTGTCAAGTAGCATTGACTGATTAACTTCTGCCTGCAAAACTTTGACTCTATATCCTCCATGAAGGCATTTCTGGGGAGTACTCTTGTTTTCTGAATGACTACCTCAGCCTTGAGTAGTCTTAATTTGCTAAGCTTCCAGGATACTGAGTCTCAAGACGCACATCAGTTCCCAGTTCCCTCCCTTATCTCTCTTTCTGGTCTTATTCAGAGGACAGCAGGAGAAGTGCACCAGGCTGCTGGCACAGCCCAAAATATGACTTTGCTCATACAAGAGTGTTCCCACTGGCTAAGGGCACCTGTTCCAGTCATTCCCCTCTTGGCCTCTCCTGCAGTTTAGGTGAAAAGGCACAACAAAGGATTCACTCCTCAGCAGACATCAAAGGTGATTTCTACTATTTTGCCCTGGGCATGTAATCCAAGTTATAGTTCAGAATGTAATGTAAGTGCTTTTATTACTGCACACTGCAATGTTTGAACAGTAATTTGACACGCTAAGTTTAACCTTCTCTTTTTGTGCCCATATCCTAATATTTGCTTTTTCTTGTTTCGTAATGAAACATTGGAGAAGACTTCTTTGGGAAGAGATGCAGCACCAAAAAATGCCCTCAGTGGAGGTGTCAATGAAGGGTGGCAGAAATACTTTCGGCAATGTTGTCCCAGTTCTGTTCCCATGTCCAGGCTAATACAGGGGTTTGATCCTGCCTGCAGCAGATGCACAGCCTTGGTGCAATGCTGAAGGACTTGGAAACCCACAGGTGTTCACAGGTGACACCAAGGCAGTTTGTCAACAGCACAGAGAGGGGCTGTCATGGTGAGAAGAGCGATTTCAGAGAGGACACGGCTCAAGGCTGGCAGGAGGCACAGTTCCTACCAGAAGCACATGACCCACCACTGACCCACAAGCAATATCTCCCTTGGCAGGATCGAAAATTCTGCTTGCCCCAGCACACCTGATGGGGGGTTTGTCCTTATGCACTACTGTTCTGCTCTGTGGCTGGAAAAAAAAATGAGGGATAATTTGCCTACTGCTTTCCACCTGCTTGGGCAGCAGTTAACAACAATCATTAATTGTTAAGGCTAGATAATAATTCAGTCCCAAGTATTGATAACTGCCAGTATATCTCATGGGACTTGAATTCTAAAGAGCTTTTTTTTTTTCAGTTTCTAGCTGAAGCTTGGAAGAAAAAAAAAATTCTCTTTTCCATTTCATTTTTCTACTAGTAATGACTTATACTTCAGGGGAAAATGAGCAGAGAGATTCCCTCAGGAAGTGTGACAAGTTTTCAGAGCACAGCTGGGTCTTGCCTCTGGGTCTATCCCTGGCATTAAACAGGTTTGAGCTTGTCTCCCACAAACCACGTGGCTGGTCTGGGGCTGAAATGGAGACAGTTGTTTGCCATCTCTCCTGTTCTTCCAACACTTTCTCTGAGTCTTCACAAACTACTTGTTTCTGCCCAACAGAATACAGTCTAGCAGCCAGTTGCCACCCAAGGGGACATCCTTGCCCGGCCTATCCAACACCAGCTGGCTGCTTCTCCTGCTTCCCTTCATGCTACACCAGCTCCTGGCTAACCCTTCAGAGACCCAGCTCAACCTTCCTAGCTGGTAGAAAACTAACCCTGCAAAAGTGGGAATGGTCTGCTGTTGAATTAGCAAACTGACTCAAATCCTCTAAGGGTTCTGTTTAATCTATGTTAGCTGCATTTTAACGAGCCAAAGAAAATCAAACCACTGGAATAGTCCTTCCCTCACATGAAGGAGCACAGGAGAACTGTCTAAAAAGTTGTTTGGAGAAAAGCTCTGTCAAGAGAAACTCATGTAAATAAATGAGTTTTCTGGCTTGGAGTCTTATCACCATCTACAAATACCAATGCTAAGACCTAGTTACTATAGTCCTTTACCTTTTCCTGTCTAGATATCAGTATTTCATCTTACTTCTGTCATTCTGCCATTGTCCCTGTCTCTTCTATCTTCTGTTTTGGTATTTCTCACTTTTTTTTTTAACACTACATTTTTGTTTAAAATGCAGATGTCCCTTTGCATGATGCAGTGAAAGATTTAGCAACTAGAATAAATAAGGTACATAATTACCCCATCTATTGTGTTTATGTCAACTTCATGTGATAACCTTTATTGTTGATCTTCTGTAACAAATCACTGTTAATGTTCACTTTAGTATTCCCCCTGTATTGCTCACCACTTAAATCTGATTTATTAGATTCAGATAAAATATCTAGGAATGTTAGGGAAAATGATTAATCAATTAATTGGAAAGAACTGCATTTTACTGTGGAGCCACATTAGTGAGCAAGTGGTTAGTCTGGTGTTACCAACCAAAGGTTACATCAGCTTTTGGTCCTTGTCTTACTCTTTCCTGCAAGAGTAGGAAAACTGTTGGGATGACTTTGTGCTGCATCTTCCAGAGCAAAATTCACTTGGCATTCTAGGGTCAGTTTGGAGGCTCAGCTCAACCCAGGCTTGTAAAATGCCTTTTACTCTCAGGAATTGCTGCAGATCTCTATGAGAGGTAAACCAGAGTACACTCCTGGGCAGGAAACACTGATAGACCTGAGGCATGCTGCAGGCAGCTGTAGACACTGAGACAGCCTTGTCTCACAGGTCCTGGTACATCCTCTCTGTCCCATAAACCTGTCAAAACACCAACAAACCATGTCACCCCCTTATGTCTTCCTAGAAGAGCATTAATGAGGGAAGATGGGTTCTTTAGAAAAGTTCTGTTCAGGTTGGAGCTGTATGAGAACAGATCTGTCATGTTTCAGCTTCATGTTGCAGCTCAGTCTGGGATACTACAATGGCTGCCATTACTCTCCTGGCCCTATATCTCACAATCTTTAGGATATTTATCTATGTTACTCTTCTTATTTTACAGATGGGGATTTAAAGCACTTCAGAAATGCATCAGCAGGTTAGAGGCAAGGTTGATGGGAATTAGATGCCTGACACTTATCTGGCCATAAAAACAGGGTGAAGCCACTTCTCAGTTACCCTTAGAAATCTAATCTGGACTATCCAAATTCCAAATTTCTGATACTTAAGTGCATCACTCTACCATCCCTCAGCTAGGATGTAATACTAAAGGTGGATAGGTTTCCACTGAGTGGCATTTGCAAAGCCTCTTCAGAGCTCAGAAATTAGATTGCAGTAGGGTGTAAGGATGCTAAATTGGAAAGAACAGGAATATATTTGTAAATACACGAAAAGATGACTTTTCACCTCACAAAGGAAACTCACAGCAAAACAAGAGCTCACATGTGAGCAGTCTGGTCTAGTGAAAGGTGTCCCTGCCAACTGCAGGGGGATTGTAACCTTAAGGTCCCTTCCAACCAACGCTGTTCTATGACTTTATGATTCCATGATCTACAGCTTGCAAGGAGCAGGTTATTACCTTAATTACTGCATCATCATCTCACTTCACTGGTGCAAGAGGTTGGTGTAGAGCATGGGAAAATTAAAAACTTGTCATATTCCCTAAGGAAAGATCCCCGTGCAATTTAATTAAGACAGATACAATTTTCAGTAACCTTTCATGATTTTTGATAGAGGTCTAATGGTTTACCCCATTCCCATCCAGTCTGTAGGACTTTTCCAGAATAATTCCAATAATAACACAACAGCAATTGCATCATGCAGCTGTAAAATTACCATTTATAGTACAAATATATAATAAATAAAAGAAACCATAAGCATACAATGAATTTATATGTTTTACTGCACTATGGTGCATGCTTGTCAATAAATCCTGATAATAAGGTTTTCAAAAGTGGAATTTCATTGGAGTTATTTAATATCATGCCATATAATTAGTATTGGAGACAAGGTTATGTTTTGCAAGGAAGGGACAAATAAAACTGTCAAAGTGTTATTTTAGTAGTCCTAAACCTTTTGTGGAATATTGTGGTACTAGTAATATTACAATAAAATATGGACCTTTTAAACTACTGTGGCTGAATATAATTTAAATGTCAATAGAAAAAGATCTTTCATGAGTAGTTCCTTTATGTGTAATTCTTTACCCACGGTGAGTAATAGTCAAATGATGTCCATTCATGCTCTGACTTCTTAGGTTGAAAGTGAGAAGCCTGATTATTTATGGACCTGAAAAAAAATAAATCTTGTATGCTGAGAAATTAAAAGAGTGTGACTGTTTACCTTGGAGAGCAGATGAATAAGGAAGGGTTATGCTAAAAGGGTATAAAATCAGGGGCAATGCAAAAATAGGAATTTGGGAACTACTATTCACTCTACACACAGTACAAGAGCAGGGAGATTAATTAAAAAAAAGGAATAAAACAGAAGGAAGGCAATCTGAACTGACATTGCTACAGGACACTGGTATCAGGAGGCAAGTTGGAGCTGGAACCTCAATTCACTACTCACTGCTACCACCACAGATTTGGAAAAGAATTCTCCAGAAAAGAATAAACAAAACCAAGCTAAAGACAGTGTTATGAACAGGCTTTTTCCTGGTTAGACGATCAGCTTATATAGCTTTTCCTTCTGAGCTACTGACACTTCTCTTACTCACACATAGTTTGGGACTACATAAAATGTGTCTCTCAATGACAACAACAATTGTTTTGTTCTCAACTGCAACCAAATTCTGCACAGCCCAGCTTGGAGACTTCTCATCAGCCTTTTATCTTCAGCAGGGCTGCATTTCCCAAGAAAAAAAAGCGTGTTAGTCCAGCAAGGAATTAGGAAGCTACATCCCCCTTGGGTGAAAGGATTATGCTGAGTTGCTTTTCCAAATTAATGGGATACCAGTAAAACTGGTAGATATGAGATTTTTAGCATGTTCATCAAGCACAGGTCTGGGAACAGTGTCTGGATCAGTATTTTTCACATCTAGGTATCATCAGAGCTAGGTGTACAACACAATGATTTCCCTCACGTAAATAACAAGAAGGAGGCTGTTCAAACAGCAGCAGAGAAATCAAAGCTTGCAGTGCAGGAGAGACCTTTGTGCAATGTGCTACACTCCACAAGCTCTTTAAGCTGAGAGGTGACTTGCAGGGGCCAATGAAGCAGCCAGCACACCAAGACAGCAGGCATGCAGGGACACAATAAAGACCTTAGGAGAAGGAAATATCCTGCAGGACTCCCACTTCAGAGCCATTAGCCACTCTACCAGGCAGCCATTACTGTTCCTGCAAGTCCATAAAATCAACTACCTAGGGAATTCTCCCATTCTTTCAAGGAACTCCTTCTGGTAACATGGTGTACAGCACAACCAAGCATCTAAACGTAAGAATGCAATGAGATTTGGACACCAAATGGTTTAAACATCTGAAAGTTTCAGACATAACATTAATAACACTGCAAAGATGTTTAGCAGACCCAACTGATGCTGAAAATCCCATCCATGTTATATGGTCTAGTAACGTGATAAAAACAAGAGATTGATGTTTTCCTTTGAGTGTATTCTTGAGATATTTGATTGCTCCTTATCATCATCATAATTCCTATTTACTGCTGGTTTCCTTTTCTTTCTTTTCCATGTCTTCCACTTTGAAGTCACTTAAAACTTACCTTCTATCATTAATTTCTCTCACATCTTTGCTACCCACTGTCCCACATGACCACTCAGTTTATAAAAATGTACTCCATGCTAGCTTACCTCCCTTTTTTTTCTATCTTCCTTTCAAATTCCTGAAACAGGATTTTAAATTCCTCTAACCCAAAAAATCTCTTTCTATCTTCAAGTATCACTTCGAAGCCACTTTTCTTCTTAGCTTACAATTGATTTGTACAATGCAGCACTTTGTGATGACACTAATAAAACAATAGCTTGCAACCCACATGCCATCTTGAGGCACTTTAAATGGTTATAAAAACTGAAGAGAAAGTTATATATAGGGGTCACTTCATCCCTGGGTGAAATGCAGCTGCGTTAGGATGAAATGTGGCAGCTGTGCAAAAGAATGCTGCAGCAGTTCATGACAAAAAACAAGGAGAATACTTTATCCAGCTGAAACCACTAACGGGATTTATGAGATAGAATAAATTTGCATTATATATATATAGGGAGCTGACAAGGACATCAAGCTCTCCTCCCTCTAGTCTTGAGAAAAATACTCTGGTATTGCTAATGGACAAAAGTGATGAAGAAATTGGTTCCCTTCATATCCTCCTCCTTCCCCATTAGGATTTATATTCTTTTTCTTGCCTTCTGACAGCCTCCATGAGTCTTGGCTTTGTATAGACTTGGAGGACAGAGTACCACCCATCCATTCTTCTGTGCCACACTGCCCATCCCAACTCTTTGGCCTGTCATTCAAAAGCTGAGAACTGCTGACTTAATTGACAGAGCTCTGATACACAAGCACTGAATGACCACTGAAAAACGTGTCTGGATAATGGTCTGGAAAATGTGAGTCTTTAAGGACTCTAATATAAAGTATATAGTATTTTTAATGTGGAAGAAACACTATCAAATAGATAGAGAAGAGATAACAATCCCATCCCTTGGGATCTGTTTCAAAACTTCTGGTGAATCCTAGGGTCACTATGGGACAAACTCTGAAAACAGACTCTTATTCTACAAGGTTTCTGCCTTTGGGTTCCCAAGTGAAGAGATCTATGCAGCATCTAAACTCCCATGTAGTATGGACCGAAGAGTGGCCTGAATACAGGAATAGCTGCTGAGCTCACATTGAAAAGGGATATATTGAATCCAGCTGGTATTTAGAAAACTTCTTGCTCCCTGGATATGTTATAAAGTGATTTTTGTGATGCACCATTGCTAGTCCAATACCTACAAACATTATTAATAAGTAGTCAGTGTAAGAGCAGCTACATGTACCTATTCATGCTATATATTTCTGTCATATATTCTTGTCATTTATCTTCTACTGAATCATTACTGTGGAAGAGTGAAGAGCCCAAAGACTACAAAGCAGCTTTGTAGAAAACGACCTGAGTGCCTGGTTGGACACCAAAGAACACGAAGCAGCCATGTGCCCTTCTGCCAAGGAAGGCAGACAGCACACTGGGCTGCACTAGGAGGAGTGACAGCGAAGGGAGGTGATTCTCTCCCTCTTCTGACCACTGGTGAGGCCACATCTGGTGTGCTGGCTGCAGTTGTGAATTCCCCAGCAAAAGGAAAATATAGATTTACTGGAGTGAGTCCAGCACAGGGCTACAAAGATGATTAAGGGCCTGGAGGATCTGAGAGATGAAAAAATGCTGAGAAAGCTACAACTGCTCAGCCTGGGGAAGAGAAGCCTCGGTGGAATCTCATCTGTGAGTATAAATATCTGAAGGGTGGGTGCAAAGAGGGCAGAGTCAGGATGTTCTCAGTGGTGCCAAGTGACAGGCAATGGGCACACACTGACACACAGAAGGCTCTGTACATCATGAAACACTTTTTTCCTGTAAGGGTAACCAAGAATTGATACATGTTCCTCAGGGAGCTGGTGGAGGCTACATACTTGGAGATACTCAAAAGTCACCTGGACACAGCTTGCTATAGGTGGCCTTGCTTGAGCAATTGGGTTGGACAAGATGACCTCCAGATGTGCTTTCCTACCTCAACCATTCAGTGACTCTGACTATTTCAGTAAGTGTGTAAAAATAACCCTGAACTGACCCAACAGTAAGGAGGAAGATATCTTCATCAGCAACATCATACTTTCTCTAGTGAAGAATTTCAGATGAAGACTCCCTGTAAGCTCCTCTACACCTCTTTTCATCTTGAGGAAAACTAGCACTATTGATTTTTGAACCCAGAAAGTCACAGAAAGGGCAAAAAAACCATCAAGATGAGGAACAGCTAATAGGAAGTATATATGTATCAATTCCAACTGTGCCACTACTGGAAACTTGCCATAACTTTATACTTGGAATTATAAGTGTTATTATCTTTGTAGCTGGAGCAACTCTCTCTCTTATTAGATTGCTAATACTTTAATCACTAGAGCAGTAAATTCTCCAATTTGTACACAAGGTGTTTCTTCACTGCACAAAAAGTGCCAAGGTGCTTTGTCTGGTACTCTGCCCTTGAGATCGGGTTTGAATTTGGATGCAGCAGATGGACACCACTACATGTAGCTTGCAGCTACCCTCTGTCCTTACAATGTTTTGAAAATGTCATCTCTTGCAAGGCTAGGGGAGGCTTCCAGACAGCCTGAACTCAAGCAGCATACAAGATGTCTCTGGAGAGCCCTGACATGCAGAGGGCTCCCAAGAGGATGTAGTGCTGGTCTGACCATCAGTTTTGACTCTTATGTGTATTCGTATCTCCAATGAAATACAAAGATTTAATGTGTCTGGAAGTCAGAGTTTTCAAGCTCAGTATTCTAAACTGGAGGTCAGGTTTCAGACTTCAATGCCTTGCTTAGATTTTCCACAATACCCAACGTGGTTTGCATGTGTGGGGTTCTGAAGTTAATTGGTCAGGCAGTAATTGGAGCTCGGCAGATGAAAGGCACTGTGGAATGCAGAAGAATGCTTCATGTTATAATTTAAGTGAAAATGTAAACAATACCCCAAAAGATAGATGCTGTCATCATAAACTTTCTCTCTGAATTATGCAGACAAGTAGAACAAACCATAATTCCTTATCAACATATTAATTATTCTTTGATTATGCCCTTCATGTTCTGTAGATGTTCAAATTACGTATGGGTAATCAGATATACATCAGAGAAACTCTACCCATCCGAGGTGGTCTTCATGCTGTGAATTTATATTAAACACTGAACATTAATATGAAAGTAACTCCCCTTGGAGATAATACTTTGATGTATTAATAAAAAAGACTTCACAGTTCTTGTTTATCATAAATTAAGATTAAAACACTTCCTTTTGCAGTTCTGTGTGAGATGAGTAATTTGTAGTGCAAGGAACATTGATAAAACATGGCACACACAGCAGAGTTCAAATATTCAAAACTGAGGTCCAAATCCATATCTTGTGCAGAGCGAATGCAATGCAAAGTCCTGAGCTCCCACCTGGTGTTATCAGTGTTAACTGCTGTTATCAGCTGATTAACACTACAAGCCGATCTGTCTTTAGATCCCAGAAAGTGTTTCTTTATTATGTCTTTTCATTCAACGGCCTATGGAGAAAGAGGTCTTGTGTATTTCTTCCAAAAAGAAGAACCCTGAACAGCAGATGGTGACTTATTCACACAGTTTGTAAGAAATTGTCATCTACTTAAAATCCAGGAGCAGGAGGGTCCTGACATTATCATGGAAGTACAGGCAAACCCAGACGTCTTTTTCTGATTCACAACCATACCACTATTGCTGCCATTGAAGTATATCAACATTATTAACATTTCATCATGCCTCGAGACTGTAGTGAAAAATCATTTATAAAATGAAGGTTAACTTTATTTGTGGATAGCTACTGTTTTATTATGATTACTTCTGAGAGGATCAAGCACCCGTATCTGTTTAATACTTTACTCCAGTTGCTATTTTCTGTAAGAACATTACTAAGAAAAACAACCATGATGTCTTTTGTAACTCTACGAAGAAACGAAAAATCAGTAAATTAATACTCAGCACAAATTATTATTTTATTTTATTGGAGATTCTGAACTTGGTCTACCTTCCTTTTTGGAGCTGGATTGATCCTGTGTCAGTGCCAGATGTGATGCGATAAGCTGGCTTTGCCATGAGCAGGGGTTGGGCCAGATGACCTCCATTGTTTGATGGTTGCACTAATTTTTAAAATTATTTCAGTGATGAAAGAAATAACATATGCTTATGGAAAGATGTTATTGTGAACTAAATTTTACCCTCTGCTTTGACTATGCAGTGCTGTAAGAACAGTGGAGTCACACCAGTGTGTGTTTCAGCATGATCTAGTCCAGAGCCACTAATTACGTGGCTCTGTACTGATCTTTGTAGAGCCATGAGAAAAAACAAAGAGATTAAAGGAAATAATTACTCACCTACCAAAAAAAGAACATCTTTCCTCACTCTGTTTTCACAAAAGCACTCAATTTTACAAAAGTGCCTCTCAAACACTTTTCTCCAACATGTAAACAGTATTAATGTGGGAAAGTCAAATTAACGTTCTTTTTTAGAGAACATTGGCGCTACTGCTCAGACCGCTGTTCAGTTTCCAACATCCATCATGTGATGGAAATTTTATTTAATTTTACTGAATAGATACAGCTAACTTTCAATATCCAAGGCCAGAATTTTAAGGGTATTTAAATTTCTGAACTGGTAGGGTGCAGATTTTCAAAGATATTCGAAGTATTTAAGTGTCATTTACCTCCTCAAGCACTGGATTATGAGTTACCTAGTCCTGTCTTCTACTATCAGGTGGCTGCAGACACTTTTTGTGCACTCCAGCACATACACATCTAAATGTTTTTTGAACAACCAAAGGGATGGTACAGAGCCAAGAGTTTTACCAATGAACTCAAGTGTTTTGGATATGTGAACTAACAAACTTCCACAATTTTTCTTCACACAAATAATTGGATTTTTTTTCATTCCCCTTTACAATGAAAGCTGCGATCCATATGGCTACAGAGCAACACACAGAAAACAAGCTAAAACAATTCTTACATGATAGATGTCCATAAACATTTATTCATTCATACTGGAGGAAAGAAGGAACAGACAGCTTGGCTATGATGGTATAGTTATTATTTTTAGCCTTTTGGCTGAAGCCTCTAGTTTCCTTTCCATACATTTTTAAATAGAAGGCTGTAGGGGTTTTATGTGCTCCTCCAAGTAGAGAACAGACTTTTAATGTAGCAAAAATACTTTCCATTCTGCAGCTCACCTAGGTCTGTTTCCATCTAATAAACCATTGTACAAAATAACTGTTTCCTATAACACGAAATTCTGCTATGGCAGAAGTAACACTGGGTATCCATAGTACTGACACTTCTCATTTCCTCACCCTTGTTAAACTGCAGAGCAAACGGGAGCCAGATACATAGGAACCCTGTAATTACTTGACAATAATCACTGCCAGCAATGAAGCAGAGTTAGCAAAGAACTAATTAGCACACCACCCAAGACTAACAACACTCTATACTTCTTTCCTGTTATTTTTAGCTACAAGCAGGAAAGACATAAATTGCTCTTTTATCAAATAGCATGAAAGAGCTTAGATAAGGTAGATGTTTGCAGTTATCACTCTGTAAAGCTGGACTCTGGCCTTCAGCTATGTTCCATATATTAGCCTGGAAGAAGACAACAGGAAGGCTGGAGACCTATCAGTGCTTGCTCCCTGCTGGTGCCAGAGAGTGGATCTGTGGGGTACCCATCAGGAGACACCAAAGCTTCCAAAGAAGCACAAGTCTCCTATTTTCACATCAACGTCTCTTGCTGGATAACAGGAAGGAATACAGAAGGGTTGGCTCTGCAAATGTCAGTGAAATACAGACCCTGTCACTTTTTTAACCTGCTGGATGAATTTCAGTTCAGATTCAGATTATTTCTTAATCTTCCCATAGTTGATGGGAAGTCACTTGGACAGTTTCAGTTGCCATGTCATGGATGGAGTCCCTTTGCTCTAACTACTGGAGAGCATATTGCCACTCATCTGAATCATTACTGGCCTGACTGCGGGCAAAGATGGTTTGTTCTCTAGACAGTGCTAGCAGCTAGATATTTGGAAAGTAAATGACTAATCCCTTGCCCAGCTAGACTTTTGGTGGGAAATGAGACACATCACTTAACACTTACACTTCAGTTTAAAAATGGAAAAAATATTCCTCCCTCCTTAGGAAGCAAAATTGTTAGACTACATATGTTGAAGTGCGTACTATGATCAAAATATGCTCCAGATCCATGAGGGCCACATAGTTAGCTAGCATAAGCTCATCTTCTTTTACAACTTTAACAAACAGGTGGTCTCTTAAACTGAAAATATTTTTTTTTTTTAGTGCTACCAAAGATTTAGTCCAGCCATTGGCTGATGTCTAAATTTACTTATTTCTCAGTATCCTCTGCCCACAGACAGAAAAAAACCACTTGCTTTTCCAGCAGATATAACCCAGTTAGAGTCAGAAGTTGCCTTAAACCGTGACCTGATTCTGGATCAATTAGAGAGCCTTCACCAGGAGATCAATGAATATAAGTCCATGCGATAATTTAAGGTCAGTTTAGTCCAAGAGAGAGGCTAGCAAAGCAAAAACAAAGAACGATCATGAGTTTTTATAAAAATCTGAGAAGAAGTATGCTGAAGTGCATACTTGAAATATTTCCTCTGAACTCCACAGCGTGGCTGGCACATCACGGATTTAACACTTGCTGCTTGTTCACCACGCGCTACGCGGATGCACCAAGCCTGCACACACACACTTGCCAAGAAGAATGACAGAGGTAATGTGACTGTTTCTGAAAAATAAAGTGCTTATGGCTTGCTCAGTGTCAGAGCATGTTTCATAATCTTCAACACTCCCAATGTGTCACTCATGGCCTTGCAACATATTCCCTGTGAATAGAAGCTGCTTTGTGCTCACTGCTGAAGAGGCATGTGCTGTGCAAGTGCCATACTGTATTTTGGCAGTAGCTGTTAGAAGTAAATTTACAGAGGATTAAGGAGATGGAAGGCGGCATGCCTCACACTGTAATTCTGCAAAGCATTAAAACATCCTGTTTAAAGAAGAGATGAGAGATGGCTGCTATTCAGAATTTGGGGCCTGAGGTTCAATTTGTTTTGACCAAATTTACATTTGGCCCTTGAGAAGTCTCTGAACAACAACAACTGCCCTTGCCCAGAAGGAGCGTGTGAGGACACCTCCCTCCTTTGGAAATCACCTTCAGCACAAGGTGAGAGCTGTCCCAAGGGGCACAGAGCCACTCAGATCTGCTCCAGAGGGAAGCTGCTGCCAGCTGCTATGCTGCCTCTGGGATCAGCCCTTCCCCATCTCCAGATGTGCTCCATGAAGTACAGGATTCCACGGCTGCCCTGGGTTTATGTCCCCTTAAGGCCAGGAGAACGAAAGTATGAGCTGAGGACAGGAGACATTTTTGGCTGTCCAGAGCTACGATAATGACATACAGATATGCAGATAAACACAAAGATTGAAATTTGGTTGTGTAGGCTTTGAAGGAAACTTTTTTTTCCAAGCATATTCTTTTTCTAGACTTGACCTTGGTCTGCTCTTTTAAAAATCTGACATTTTTTGATGGTTTATTTCACTTTCAGATTTTGGCAGGGTGTAGCCTCAGATATGCCAGAAGTATGATGAGATAAGTTATTCTCCAGACAGAAACAGAAGCAGAAAGCAGGCAGTTGCCTACAAAAGACAGTGTCTCCTACAGATTTTGCCATTAAAAATGCCCGGCTCAATTTTTGAAAGGAGAAGACTAAATCTGACTATGACATCTCAGCAAAATGGCAGTTCAAGATTTCAAATAACCACCTTAGAGCCCACATGTTGCTCTGAAACCACTGGTTAAAACAGAAGACACAATAAAGGTATTTTGATTTAAGAGACAGGCTATATTTTGCAGGGAGTGTTGGAGTTTTAAAGTTTCTCACGTTGTTTTGCCTGATGCTTTGCATTTTGCAGTGTTTTTTACACTGTAATGGTAGTTAGAAACTCAAAACCTATGGTATTCTGTGGCCGTGGCATTCGGCTCTGAAAGCTTACTTACTGCTAAGGAATCACATTGATGTACTGAAAATTACGGTTCCATATTTTCTGGTACAGCTTCATCTTTAAGAACACACAATAAGCCAAAAAATCAGCCTGGAAGCCACTGCTTTACCTGCACTGGAGGATGTGCAGGAAAGGCAACACTGCCAACAGGCGAAAATTATAATTGTGATGCTCCATTGGCTGACTATGATTTTGGGAAGAGAGCTGGGGCTGTTGTTAATATTTCCATAACTCCAAGCCAAAGCCAATTTGAGGCTGCTAAAAGTAGCCTCAAAACAGAGACTACAAAGCTCCTATTTGTTGAATGTATTTCAGAGAATTTCCTTCATTCATTGTTTACCAATCTGGCCTTTCCTCACCGGGGGTAGAAAAACATAATGAGCACTTTTCACCTGCAAGCTTAAATCCCACTGGAAAGAACTTTTTCAGGAAAATGTTATTGTGGTGAAGACTTTCAGGGAGTGTTGGAGTTTTAAAGTTTCACATGATGTTTTGCATTTTTCTTCTAAATAAAAGGAAAAAACTCATCTGGCTCTCATTTGAATTCTCAATAGATTTGAGAGAGGAAATTCCAACCAGAGCTGTATTCTTACACCTAAAATCTACGTGGGAATGATGCAGCATGCTTGTTTCAAACCAACAGCAGCCAGAAGAAGCAGAGCTGGGTCAGTGACTCCATCTTCTACATAATAGTAATGGTCTCAGCAGAGGGGCTGGTTATATAAAACAGCCTTCAACAGGACATATCAGAACTTAAATATTTAGATGATCTGCTGTCACATCAGCCATTCCATCATGCATGCAGAATATTTACTAATATACGTGGGGATTTTCAGATATAAAGAATGAAAATCATCTCACTTATCTGCAACTGCATTGGAACTATTAATCCTAGTTGCTAATGAAAGCTCAGGAGAGAAGGAGGTACTTCCTTTAAAATATTTATCTAATCTTAAAAGTTAATGTCTAAAAGAGGTAAAATGGCTTGTGCACAGAAAGAGCTTATTCTTCTCTATGGACTATAGAGAGAATTTGGGAGGAACAGGCAGGTAAAGCTAAAGACATTTCCAGTGAGACTCTTCTTCGAGGCACATCCTGTCAATGTACTGTGAGACTCAAGGTCCCTAATTTCACTCACTCGCACCTGATAATCACCATTTGCAGTGGTGGTATAGTGATGTGTATCCATGTCTGCAGTGGGATTTGAGATTTATGTAGGAGCATTCCTGTGTAGGTGCTCAGTGTTTACCACAAACAGCATGTATTTCCCACACAAAGCATATCATGGAACTAGCTACCTGACCTCAAAATCCACTAATCTGAAACATAAACAACCAAGTAAGTACTTAAGTTGTTCACCCCCTAATCACCGCAATGCCTTATTGATGAACAATTAATATGCTGATTTCCATATATATCTCTATGTATATATTCCATAAATATGTATATAGGTATATATGTTACATATATATCTCACCAGAATTAAGCTCCAATTATCAAGATTCCCCTCCTGCAGTTGATACTATACATTCTTGGTATTGCCATTTTCTTAATTGTTTTATAAGATGAAATATTTCAAGCTTATAAACAACTCTGGTTACTTTTAAGTTTTAGAATTTGCCAGCAAAATGCTTTTCTTTCCCTAAAAGTGTGGGCTGTGTCTGGACAAAGATGTTAGCTCAAAGCACGCGGCTGGTTCCAAGTTAGTCAGGTTGAGGGCAGGTCTTCCCAGACAGATGGGTAGGCATCTCCCCTTTCCAGCTCCCTAAGAGCCTGTTCCTAGTTCTCCCTAGATATAACAAGTGAACTGATTGCTCAGTGCACAACAGAGACTAATGTGAGAATGTGATCCTGGCAGAGCCTCACCAGAGGATTCTTGTAATTGATGTGAAGACAATATAACTGATTTGCAGACACATCACTCTGCACCACGCTTGCTGCACCAGCTTCCTACAACTGTTGTTGATTGCCTTCATCCCCAAGCCTTTTTGTCTCTCTCAGTTTAGAAACTCTGGGAAGCAAGTTGCAATAGCAATTTGTTTGTGCTATGCCTATTTGGCATGCTGCACCGCACTCTTACCCAAATAAACAGGGAACACAATGTAACACCACAGCAGCAGATTTAACTAAGATCCAATTGTGCTTGGTGCCATCTGAATATGGGAAGAATGTTCCCTTAAATGAAAAATCTTCCATAGAAAAACAAGTTCACCCTTCACAAGTATGTACCATAACATGGGACCATGCACCATCTTTGCCTTATGACTTCACTGGTAAGAAACTGGCCTGTTGGAGCATTTCTCCTCCAATAGGCAGCACTGCTCTATATTGTTCCTTCTGCACAGATCTGAATTTGGGGGGTCTTTTAGAGGTAGTAAGAAGCCAGTCTTTGCTAGGAAGTGGTAGCCTGTCCAAAATCACCTCTCAAATAAGTTACCTTTGGCTGAACCGCCAGTGTTTGGATGCGGGAGGCTACTGGCTCTTGATTTATATTATGAGATTGTAAGCAACTAGAACACATAGTTTATATGTCAAGGAGCAATTTATGAATTTAACTGTCTCACTTTTACTGAGTTCCTCACACCACAAGCTCAGTGACAGCCTGAGTGAATGCTCTGACTTGAAACACGAGTCACCTAAAAAATTAATGATGATTTATTTTCCCAAAAGTCTTAAGGACAAACACATTTCTAGGGCCTCTGAAGAGGAAATTCCTCAGGGAGAATATTGCTATTAGGTGACACTGAGCAAATGCTTAAGCAGGAGTGATTGAAGAAGACTGCACACCCTAAGGATTTAATGAGCAGCTTGAAGGAGTTGATGGCCTGAGGCATAGCCTCAGGTCATTAAATCTCAAATGGTTATTAATCCCTAGGAAATGCTTTCTGTCAAGGTCATTAGTGCTATTATACAGTGGAAATTGAGGATATATCAAGAAATTAGCATGTAGCCTGTTTGCAGGAAAAATGTTCTCAGAGAGCATGGGCATGTCATTTCCAGGAAATGCAGTGTCCACAAGACACCTGGCTTGGCTGAACTTCCATGTCCCTCTAGGCACCACTTCTAAGCTGAGTTGCTCTTTTGCAGAGTGGCACTACAGGAACTTTACCATGCACTGAGCACTTGAATTAGCAGTTTGGCATAACTCCAAGGGATAACATCTGCTGAAATCCCTCCTACCTAGCATATGATTTTACGTTGGAGTCCTGCCTGGCTGTTGTTTCTTAGAACAAATCCAGGAAATCTGATACAGTTGATGTGTACACTAGTGACCATAGCATTTGACCAAAGGCTGAAACCGTACAGGTGTTGGGATCACTGCCCTCTTCTCAGAATTTCCTAGGATAAAGGAAACTTCACTGCCTTCAAGCAGAAATACCTGTAACAGGAACAAATACATCAGTTGGCACTTGTGGGGTTAAGGCCAAGAGACTGATCATCAGGCAGGGAAGGGCAGGAGGTGGTGAGGTCCCAGTCTGAGGTTTTCCTCTTGGATCCCATATCTGCATGGGGCATCTTGTGAACAAAGCCTCAGTTTCACAGTCACTGCCATCACCTTCTCATTAAGCATGGAAAATGTTGGAGCACAGATCCTGTGACTTTTTATAAACAGAGTCGAGAGTTCAGGCAATTATTTGATGCATTTTGTGTAATTAAAGTCATGATTGGGTGTCAGATTTAGTGATAATTTTTTTCCAGGTTCTGATGCTGCTTTGTGACTTGAATGTGGCAAAATAAATCCTGTAATTTTGTTAAATTGTCTTTGTGGATCAGATTTTCCTACACTGTAACTATATCTACCGCAGTGGTTATTCTGAATTTTGAATTAGGTTTATTTACAAGAGTCCTGGAGATATTATACAATATAACTATTGTACTATAATGATCAATGCTTGACTTTTAAGGTAATGCAAGAGATTGCAATTACCTAAATCTCTTCCTTCTGCTCTAAACTAAGTAGAAAACCCAGAAAATTGTTACATAGTAGAATCATTTTGATTACATCCCTGAGGATGATTTAGCACCCCAATTATGAACCTGTCGAAATTCAGTGAAGAGATCTTTCTTTATTAAAGACCCTGAGGAGATTTAGAAAGCAACAGTATATTCCACTAAATAAAGAGAAAGAACAAAAGGACATCATGATCTATTTAATTCTTCTGACAATGTCTGCAGTAACTGATCAATGCTTAGGCATGCATTCCTATTTACTGTTTAAGTGTCCTCACATTCACTGGCATCAGCTAATGCATCCTTACTAAATGGAATTTATGCAAATGTTATTTCGATTACACATTTCTACACAGGTGTCAGGAAAATGCTCATATATGGGAAGCTGAGGGCAAATTCACTCTCTTTTTCTTCTGTCTGATTGCATTCCTGAGAGATATTCATTGAATGGAATTGGTAAATTATTGAAGTACAGAAAACTACTTTCACAATGATATTAAGGAAAAAACCATCCTTGTAGGATATGACTTAATGTTTTTTGCATGTATTGGGTCCTTGATTTCATTATGCATATATAGATATGTTTGAACACTGATACTGTAAGAAATGAAGTTAAATTTTTAAAATGTAAAAGATGAAATTGCACTTTAAAAATATAAATATAGCTGGATATTTTTTGAAGGAAACTTGCTTAATTTAAATGTTAGACATCATTCCAAATACCTTAAAAAGAAATGCATACATATCACAGTAAAGAAAATTTTATTTGGCACTACTGGCTTAGGCATGGCTGTGAAGCCTTAAATCAGATGAAGTTCGTATTTGGACACTAAATTATTTTTAGACTTGGTAAATTCCAGTAATGCTATATTTTTACAGCAGTATATTCCTGTAACCTAGATCACAATCAAATGATACATGTAAAGTAATTTTCTTCTGAGGAAAAGATAAATTAAAATTCATCTTGTAAGGAGTCCAACTGTGCAGTTTCACACTGTCTCAAGGAATAACATTGTTCTCCTGATCAAAATTTTCAACAAATTTTTGTCATTGAAATCACTGCACCTTAATATGTCTAACATTTATTTCTATCCTTGCTTTGCTGGACTGTGCCATAAAACATGCACACTGCAGCATGTACTATTGTACTATTTACATAAGAAGCAGATCTGAAAAAGAACCACACATCCTCCAACTCTCCTGTATTTTCAACAAAATAGAGAATTCCTTACTGCTGGAGTCCTTTTTGCTTTTATTTTCACAAGTATCTTTTCCTTCTGGCTATCCAACAGTGTTTTTTACTGTCTTGGTCTTCACAGCTATCCCACTAATGCTTGGGATACTTCAGTGAGTCTCTGTCAAATTTCATTCCTTCATGTGCTCTGTCACTGAATTTAGGAAAACGTTGAACTCCACTGCCTGTGAAGGCAGCCACATTTTCTTCACTGGATCTTATGCAAACACAAAGTAAGGAATAACTTGATAGTACTGAGGCTGATAATAACTGCAGCCACATCCTGTAAAATGACCAGTTTAAAAAACATTAAAATAAATAGAGCTGGCTTTTCCTCCTCCCAAGGATGGCCATGCTCGTTTTTATTTTAAAAAGACTTCATCTAAGAATTTGAACTAAACCATGGAAAATAAGGCCAAAGTGGAGAGTGAAAGTTCATCTAATCCACTCTCTGTCAAAACCTGCAGGGCTAATATTTACTCTTCCTTAGAGGAATCCTGGACTCAGGACAATTTCTGAGATACACCTGACTAAACAGGTTGCTTTGGTCTCAAACTGGCTAGGTGGCAAATTTACAACTCTTTGCTGAAGGTGATGTTTTGATGATACAGTTCCAGCTCTGTTCTCAGGAGGAGACATTAACTTGAGCAGTGTGTGGCTGGAATTCAGTGCTTACTTTTCCAGATCTTGCATCTAACTGTAGCTGAAATCCCATAAACTTCTCTTCTTTTCTTGCAAGCAGTATCTTATATTCCTGACATGCTGGCCTCGCAGCACCATTTACATCCCTGCTCACAGAAATGGTGCCATTTCATGCAATGCTGCTTTCCGTGGAGTGTAAGGGGTGCTGGATGATAACCTCAGCTGCAGCCCTCAGATTTGTTAACCCTCACTTCTTGTGATGAATACAACAGTGCAGATCTCCCCAAACTATCACAGGTTTGTTTGGATCAGAGGTCTGCACAACTGTGAGTTTCAGAAGGCAGATGAGTGGATTCCAGGAAAGGAAAAACCCCAGTGAATGAAAAGCTAAGAATATACTTAGGGTGACGCACGGAAGAGGCAATTGCCAATTCCTCAAATAACGTTGTTTGTTTAACAGTATCCTGTTGGGGAGAACCACGTAACTGCAATGAGTCTGAGTAACTGTGCGTACTTATGTCATGATAATGTGATGGACTATCGTGAAAGTCTGCTCTCAAGGGAGCAATATTTGTGTCAGGCAAATACTGTCTTCTAAATAGCACATGGTTACCCTCCACAGGGCACAATGAACAGAAAGTGTGTCTGACCAGACAGGAGGATGCTCTTCCAAATAAAAAAAAAAATCCCTAAATTATAATCTTAGTGATAAATACCTCTCCAAAACAATATTTCACAATGAATATTTTTTATCAAACACCAGACACTCTCACTACTAATAAATAACCTGAAGAGTACATTGCTATTTAGTATCAGTAAAAATATCAACATTTAGACCTAAAAGCTTTTGCATTTAAAACCTTGTGAGTAGTTCATAGACAATGATGACTGTGTTTCTTTGCTTTGGCAAATATATACTTGCTTATTTATAGCTCTTTGAATTTGAAGAACAAAATCTCTCTATGTATAACCAAGTCTCTACATTTAGCTGGTGTTCGAAATCTGCAGCACATATAAAGTAGTAGGAAAGCATTAATTAGTATTAATTAATTACTTTTTGTCAAATTATTGTTTTTCTTCAATCTCGGGGCCTGAGCAATAATGTGCCCTAATAACCTTCCAGAGCATCAATGCAGAGACGGCACTCCTCCCCACTGCCTGTTCTTTTCTGCTTCCTTTCCTTTAGAATATTTGAAGGCTGAGGTAGTAGAACACAGAGAAGATGATACTTAGTCTCCCTTCCAATATAGACAGGCTTTGAAGGAAAGCAATGTAGGCTTATCCCAAAAAAACAGATTATGTTTTGAAAATGTTTCAACTTGCACACACTGAGTGTGAGCTTTACCAAAGAGACCTCCCGTAGCACTAAACAGCAGCAGATCTCCTTCCTCACTTAATACCTCAATTTCATCTTTCAGTTTGCAGTCTGTCTTGATAGTTCATCCCATGTGTGATGAACAAAATCCAAACAGACTTTGCAGGGAACTGCATGAAAAAAAAATCCTCAAATGTTCTCTACTATTATTTTCAATTTTTAATGCTACGGAAGATGTCATTGTGGTCGGATGAGGGAAAAAGAAAAAGATGCAAAAAGAATAATTTAGAAAAGTAGTCTTAGAAAAAGCTGTTACTTAAGTGTCTGTCAAGGGGATGAGGTACGATTGCCCCGCTTCATTAACTTTTAATCACATCTGGCAATTGGCCTCAAAAGTCTCCAAGACTTTATGATGCCTCGAAACAAAAAGGGCAAAATGCTCTCCTCCATCAGTCTGGAAGACATCAGGGCATCTGTGGTAAATGTGAAGCCCCTTCCAACGCAGCCTTAAGGGCTGAATGCTAAGGGAGGTGCTTGAAGGACAGCAATTAGCCATGAGACTCAGCTCATTTTTATCACAATGATATCCTACCCCCAAGGCAAATATTGCTTTCAGGAATGAAAAAAAGAAAAAAATGACAGCATCACAAATGAGAGCTCAGGAATGAAGAGGGAAGATCCCTAACTGAAATATAATAAATAGCTTTACTGTGGGGTTTTACTTTTATTTATTTAATATTTATCTAGTAATAGTTTCATCCATAAATATACAAAATTTGTAAGTTATTCAGATCCATTCTGCCAGACACCTTCTCAAGTAATTTTCTACTGGAAAAACCTGCACTAGCCACTAACTAAAAGTTTAAATCCTAACCATAGCCAGAATCTTTTTCTAAAAAGCAGACTCCGGACTTCCGAATATGACTTTATCTATCTCTTTAATATTATTTAATAAAATGGGCACATAGAATTGATAGCACTTTTAATAGTTTGCCACTTTTAAAGGTGGCAAAGTAGTAGATGACTACAACTGTCACTTCATAGGTGCAATGTACTGATATAATGTTAACCACTTGTGAGCTGCATAGGTGTTTACTATGCTTGATAAGTTCAGACCAAGTTCGTCACTGGCTGGGCTGGAACACATTAGGGATGAACTGGTAGGGTGAGCCACACATTTTCCTCATGATGGAGAAGCAACTCAGTAGTTGAATTGCTCAACAATTTTTCACTGTAATAATTCAAAAAAATTACAGCAAACATAAAAATGTATTCCTTTTATGCCTTCCTTCACAACACAACTCACAAAGCTTCACCCACTAATTTCTTTGTAAGTCTTCCAATTTCTACATGCATTACAGCATATTTGTGCAACTGCTTCTTCAAGAAATAGTACTCATACCAGCTGTCTCTCTGGGACACTCTTCTGCCCTCCCCAAGTAATTTCAGAATCTACTGGCCAGTTTCATTTGCATCTGACAGGAGGAGCCATGTCTTAAAGACACTACATTTTAGAAGAGCTGGTGCTGAGCAGAGGAAAGTATACAAATTAGCATTCCAGTGAGGGAAAGGGATTTGTGGGGTGACTCACTATGCAGCTGAGAAGTAACAGACAGTTGGCTGCAGAGTGCACAACAGTCTACATCAGCATCAGTGTCTGTACCACTTGCAAGTATTTAAGGGATGGGAGAGAGATCTGGGAAGTGACATGGAGCAGGGGAAGGACTTGTTTTCAGTGAGGTGGGGGAAAGGAATCCAAATTCGTAAGAAGTCAGGCTGCACTGATGTCAGCGCTCAGAAATCAGAAATTCATTTAGCTCAATTTTACAATAATGTCTAAGATGGAAATAAAGGTCAACAACCACTAGTCATCCCTGGGCGATGGGCTGTTCCAATTTTTGGCAGCTCCAGGATGACTCATGCGAGGAACACATCAGTGCTGCATTCTTCGCCAGTGTTGCAGGAGTGACCACATAATGTCCCCACGGCACAATGTCCTCACACTGCTTTCAGCCCCACTGATTTCTTCTTTAGAAACTCCAAGAGAAAAAGAGAGTGAATGGCTGTGTCACTGAATAAGATCTCTGCAGCCTACCCCTGCCCTGAGCTACGTACATACTTGCCTAGGTAAAAAAATCTCCTAAAAGAGTAATTTGCAGGAAAGGGCCTTGGACCTGATCCCAGTCCTAGAGATCTACCAAGCTCCAGCACGAATGTCTCTAGAAGAGACAGCAAAAATGAGGGACATACTCATGGCCATATCAAACCACCAAGCAACCAGCAATTCCCCAAATACACATCAAATCCAACATCTCTGTAGACCCATCCTCTGTTTCACAGAACATTTCACAACAAAAGGCGGTACAAAGCCCAACTTTTATCCATACCAGCCAAAAATATGTAATGTATTCACAAGAAGAAAGCTTTTACTCAGCATTTTTTGTGGTGTGAAGAGACAAATTTGCACAACTGTTGTCATCATTTATATTTCATTACAAAGCCATAATCAGAACCTTGCAACAGTCAGTGATGCTCAAATGTTTAATGACAAACTAGCTGGTGCCCTACAGTCCCCACAGACAGGCAGAAAAGGAAAGGATAAAAAACCAAAAGCATGGAGACTTACGGATGGTCATCCTACGAAGGGAGGAATTTAGCTCTTCTGAGTTAAATGTAGGAGATGTGAGCTCAAGCCACTCAGAACAAGCAGAGCCCAGGACTGCCTCTCTGTGGGGGGAGTGTTCTAATTCTTGGGCTATTATGCAAGAGGAAGATAAGTCACATCTATCTTCAAATGAACGGCATGGAACTGCCAGCATTTATTTCCTATTGTTCCTCTGTAATCCCAGTGGAAGAGGTATTTACTTGAATGAGGCAGACTGAATCATCCTTGGGTGGGTGGATGGGTGGATGGATACATGGATGGATGGAGAGGGGGAACAGATCTTCCTCCTCAGGTCTTCGGTAAGCAACTGCTGCTCTCCTTAGACTGTACAAGGAATTTAAGCAGTTGTGACAAATTGACTGGACCATCTGCTTAACCCCAGGTACCTAAATCCTGAATTAATTGGAGTGGGTTCTCCACAAGACACATAGTCTCTCTAGCAAATGCCACTGTTTCTTGATTTTTCAGACAAATACCATGGTATTGCTAATTACAGTGGGCCTGACTTTCATCTGGAATAAATTAGTGTTGTTGCTGCCAATGACTGACCTAGAAAACCCATGGAGGATCCTTGCAAGAAAATAGGCTCTCTATTAGGTGGAGCCTTGTTGCTAGGAAGACCTGTTGCTGGATGTTTTAATCCAAAAGATTAAAAACATTATTTCACATTATGGTGTCTGGCTTAGCACAGTAAACAACCTTCAAAACCACAATCTAGAAACAGTGCCTTTGTCCCTGCTTGCCATCAATGGCAGACTCTTTTTCTTTTTCTCAAATTATCCAGAAAAATACAACAGAATAGAACCAGGAACCAAGCACTTTTTCAAAAGTATAACATAATTTAATCTTTACAACAGAGAACAGAAGAGCGTGGGTTTTCTCTGACTATGGACTTCTTGTAATTTCACTGAAGATAAATATTTAGATAGCAACCAATAGGATATTTAATTGTCAGGAACTATCATATTTAAAGAAAGTGCTAGAGATTTTCAGACTTGTTTTCCAATGAGTGTTGACAACCCATTCCCATCATTTACCTTCTGTATGACATGTAAATACAATCACTGCTGTAATTTGTAAATTGTTAATATTAGGACTGTAGGGATGGCTATGCTTTCAGTTGTACATAAAAAAAGACAGCTTTTACATCAACGTCTGGCTGACCTTCGTTACTTTCCCATCCATTATATGTACTCCTCCTCCTTCTCCTTGGCTTCTCTATTTTTTTCTTATTGCGCTCCTGTCTGATTTAATCCAGGAAGCTGCACACCCTGACTGCTCTTGGCTCCTGTGATACTCATAAACCATGAGACAAATTAACACAGGGGGAGAGGAAAAAACCAAAGCGGGAGGAGATCTGTGGATCCTCCAGCTGTGCAGATAATCAGCCCATGGCACCATCTGAACCGAGACACAGCATCCTGCCTGCTCTTTCCATCCTCTCCCCTGCTCAGTCTGTGTGAAAACAAAAGCTCTTCAGGTCAGAACCAAAATTTCTCATAAACATGACCAGCACTCACAGAAGCAGGACTGGCAATGGGACAACTGGTTGCTAAATGATACAACAGTTCTCTGTCAGGAACTAACCCACAGATCTGACCAACCCACAATGGGTAGAATAAGGGTGTAAGAGTTCAATTCCAAGAGCTATTCTCAGTACTATTGACTCTTTGGGAGAAGTTTTTCGCATGGCAGCTTGTGTGTCAAATACATTCTATAATTATATCTAGTTCAAAGAGATCCTGAGAAGTGTTGCTACTTGGAACTTCAGATCTCTGGAGGAAAAGCACCCCAAAGGAATGTAGTAACTGGAATTGCATGGATAGAGTCTCCAGTTGGTCAGCAGTGAAGTTACAGGTTAGATACTAGGTTAACATGTGAAGCAAAATAAATTGAGTAAGAAATGCATGCATCAGTAGAAATGCATTTAATGACTTTATCAGCTTGCCTTTGTCAAATTCTGTTGAGTTTTGAGTACAGCCACAGGAACACCCCCCAAAAGTATCAAAACAATGTTATTTCTCAGATCAGAAAAATAATTTTACTCAGAGAATAAAAAAATGAAACAACTTCTCATGAAGAAAAATGACCTTGTAAGATGATGCAGCTCTGAACCAAATTACACATATTCTACTAATCAATAAAATACAGTTGTCAAGGCAACACTGACATCAGAAAGTGAAATACAGAGGTCTGCCTTACATAAACACATACACATACCAATATGTTATGTGAACTTTTGTAATCTAGCAATGACTTCAAGGAAAAATATGTTTTTACAAAAGAACACATATTTTCCCAGGCTTGATAGATTCTTGTGTAAGAGCTTTTATGAGATTTTAGACAAGTTGCATTTTGTTTGATAGTCTTTGTTCTTGTTCTTTCTTTTTTAACTGGAAAAAGAAAGGTTGCAAAAACCCCCTGCTTTTGGTGAAAATTTATTCTTGCTATAAAAGTGATTTAAAACAGTGACAATTGGATGGGAGTTAAAACTCAACCAAAGCATCTGAATATTGATCCTGAACATAGTTTAGACTAAAAAAAAGATTTTATATCCTACTTGTACTATATTATGCAGACTTCAAGGAACAAGTTCTGAGTACAAAGAGTAAATAAGAAAGTATTTTCTTTTCACTGGTCTTACAATTTTCATTGCATGTGTTTTTCACCTGCAAGCTCTGTTCTGCTGCCTTACTCAACAACTATTATAAGCCCAGTGAGCTGAGTGGAACGAATCACAGAGCAGGATGTTATTGATTGTGACTACAGGTGATACCAGCCAGCCCCCTCTAATCTCTGATTTTGCATTTAATTTGAACAGATCATTAAATTATTTCATAGCTTACCACCAGAACCTCTCAGTACATGTGCAGGCTGCTGGTACAGGTGGTTTCTTTGGCTGTAGCTAAATAGAGTCCAGGTTTCCCAGTAATGTTCTCAACTTCTTGCCCCTTTTTGCAAAACCACCACCTCATGGCTCTAAATTACTGCTCATGTTTCACCTACCTGTGTGCTCAGCCACCTGGAGCTGGCAGATATTTTCCCAGCCTGGATGCCATAGCAACCAGGGCTGAGGAATCAAGGCAGAACTATAGCTGTCTACTGAATTTGCTCTGGAAGTTCTTGTGGACAATATAAATGTAATATAAATAAATAATATGAAGCATAAGGATGTTTGACTGCTCCCTTAGAGGTCTTCAAGCATGCTCATTATAGGAACCAGGCTTTCAAGACTATTTTCTGAAAGATGGTTTTCAAACAGTTTTTAAAAATGAAGTGGTTTATATCATTTAGCATCTAAGTTCACTGAGAAACTTGTTTGGAGATATCCCACTGAGATCTGGGTCAGCTTCCTAATTTTCAGTTCAGTTAAAAAATGAAGGTAACTCATTATATAGCTGTCTGAAATATTCTTGTAACTGCAAACCCATGTTGTTTTTACAAAGAACTGAGAATATGGGATGGTATTTTCAGGTATGTATAAGCAATTATAGTCCAAACAAAATAGTGTTGTGATTCCTCATTGGGTTAAGTGATGAAAAGACTGACTGTTATGTGTGATTACCTCTATTAATTTGGATGTATAAATTAGACATGTTCCTGCAGGCCTATGGAGATTAATTGCACTATGTAAGTGCTAAATATTAAGATACATCTACATTTTGAATTCAGTGTCTCAGAAGCACAAGAGAGGTGTACATCACTGTGCCTCTATCAACTACATTCACTTCTTGTTATCTTGTGTACACGTTCTTGCAAACCAAGTTAATACAACAGAGCTGCTCATGCAGGTCATTAGCCACTGGTGGAGGGATGTGACAAACTAAACATCTCCTGAACAAATCTTCTAAATCATCTGCCCAGAGAAGTTGTGCATGCTCCATCCCTGGCAGTGCTCAAGGCCACATTGGGTGGGGCTTTGAGCAACCTGACCTAGTGGACAGTGCCTCTGCCCATGGCAGGAGTTTGGAATTAGATGATCTTTAAGGTCCCTTCCAACCCAAACCATTCTATGCATCTGTGAGTCTACTGAACCCTCCTTCTGTGGTAAGTGAGGGCCCACCTCCTGCTCTAGGTGTACCAGCTGGGATGCACAGACACAGGAGAGACACAGAAGGATCAATACCCCAATGCTATGCTCTACTGTGCTGGAAAAGAAGAGGCAAAGGTTTTTGGAAATTAAGTTTAGGTACAGAAATGGGGGTCCCAAGGACACGGGAAGCAGAAAGTAGGTGCAATCTCCAAGTAATTCCCTGAAACTGAGCCAGTTGAAGCCATGTTGTGGCTGTTCAACAGCACATCAGTGCTCATGGCTGGCAAAGGACTGCCATTTGCAGTTTTTGTCCCTGCTCAAAGCCTGTATAACAAGTGCTAAAGCACACAGTGCTCCTATTTCTGACAAAGTCACCCCCAAATGGAAGGGATGTGTCACACTGAAGGGGTAAGTTCAGCATCACTTCTGCCAGCAACACTCCATGAAGATGCTCCAGCCACCAACCCCCTCTGCAGGATTGCTGGTTCCCAGGCTGCTTCTGCCCAAACTGTTGGCTGCACTGGCAGATTTCAAGAACTGAGACAGCCCTAATTAGTGATTTCACAAGACCTTCCATTCATTTGGAATTCAGTAACCCAATTCCACCTTTTAGAGACGTCTCCCACTGGTTTTACCATCTCCACAGAAGTCCCCTCCATCAATCCTTTCCTTTTGTCTGTAACGTCCACAGATATAAGAGGAAATTTTATGTGACACAGAATGATTCTGTTTTACTGAGTCTACTTGCCTTCAAAAGCATCAATAAATCAACAACCAGACGTAATTAAGGAACAAAAAACAATGCTAAGGGCATGATTTAAATACATAAACCCTGGAACATTCAGGACTCAACCTCAGCCCATCCTGTCCGTCCCTGTGCACAATGTTTAAACAGCAAGTGAGCTTATCTCTTCTAGGTGTGTTTGGTGGATGGAAACTGAATTTAATGTAGCTTCCCTGTCTTTTATCTGCTTACATCAGAACCCTATTATTATTTTAACCTTACAATGACTTAATTAAAGTAATGTCCTAGCCAAAAAAAAATTGCCTGTGTGGCCTGAATATTATACCTCCATATTTTTTTATGAGGTGACCTTTCTGAGTTCAAGAAACCATGTTTGACCACTGGTTTTGAGTGGGAGTTTTGCTTGTGAGGATTATGAGTGCATTACAAGGGAAAGCCTACTTGATTTATGCATAATTTTTCACTGAAGGTACAAAACAAGTAGCCATCAACTTAATGCCACTTAATGCTGAAGGCTTTAAGGGCTCACATAAAGTCATCCTTTTTACGGAACAGCAAACAGCCATGATTCTAGGTTAGGGTTATAAATGAGTAAGTAAATCACTTATGTACTGCATTCAGCTGGCCCCCACTCTGAACTCATTTAGTACATAACTGTGTGGCTGTTGCTGTATGTCTTGCACAGACATTCAGTGGGTGGTTTCATAATGTTCCACAGCCTACAGAGCTTGCTTTTTTTTTTTTTTTTTTGTTTTTTTTTTTTTTTTGTTTTGTTTTGTTTTTGGTTTTTGTTTTGTTTAATCGAATTTACTGTTTTTATCAATATCTATAAAAAAACAAGAGGCAGCTGTAGCTCTACCACCCGCCCCATGCTTGTCACGTGCTATATTACAAAGTACCAAAGAACAAAATTTGTTTAAAAATGGGATAATATGCAACACGTCTAAAATATGGTCTGTGAGATTTTATTTGTAAGGACATGCACACTCAGGAAGGCATTTTGTGGTGGCCACATGAAAAATGATTCCATGTAATGAGGAGATTTAAGAGCTGACTAATAAAAATGTAGGGATTGAATGGGCAGCAGACTAAGTGGCTGGAGCCTGACCACACCACCCTACCAATCCTTACAGAAGAGGAATGATCAGGGGCTAAAAGTCCTCAAACGTGCTCCAAATTACCAGGAGAATGCAGTCCCATTGGATGGAAAAACAAACTTGCATCAGCTTAGACCACTGTTTTCCCCTTTTGCCCAAATTCAAGATTAAAGGGAGGCACTGGACTCACAGTGGATCTGTTTAGCAGCACTTTCTCTCTCAAGGAAGAGAGACCACATCAAGGACCCCCTGATAAAGACAGATCTAAAAAAGTAACTCGGGCACTAAATTTGTTCTGGATCATCAGGCAGCTCAGTGGCAGACCCCAAGGCAGGTAACTGATACCTTCCCCTGGAACTCATGGCACTATCCACTGTCCTCTTGAGTTAGATACACCAAAAAGCAGGAAAGGCTCAAACTAAATTAATAAAGAGCATAAATAGCTATGCCTCTGTGAGGGTGCCAACAAGGAACTGTTCTGTGGGAGGATAACCAAAACATGCAGTGTCTGAAAAGGAAGCGAAGAAAATTAAGAAAATAGAAAAGGTTACAATTATTCTAATTTCCTGTAAATTTAAAAATCCAAATCAGGAGTTAACATATGAATAAAAACAAGATGTCTGATAGCCATAAGAACATCCTCGAAACACAGAGAAAGAAAATAAGTGCACATGAAGATGGCATGAGGAGCAGTGAGACCAAAGAACCTCAGTGGGCTGAATGATAGTGCATGGCAGGATGCTGTCCAGAAGAGAGGTGATGCTGAGTTTATTCTTGGGATACTGTCCAAGCACAGTGCTTAACTGCTCCTACTGCTCTGATAAAAACACTTGGTAAATATAGGAAACCTCCCCATCAGTTAGGGTACATTACAAGAATTTCTTGTGTGTTCGTTTTCTTTTTCTTTTTCTCTTTCTCTTTCTCTTTCTTTCTTTCTTTCTTTCTTTCTTTCTTTCTTTCTTTCTTTCTTTCTTTCTTTCTTTCTTTCTTTCTTTCTTTCTTTCTTTCTTTCTTTCTTTCTTTCTTTCTTTCTTTCTTTCTTTCTTTCTTTCTTTCTTTCTTTCTTTCTTTCTTTCTTTCTTTCTCTCTTTCTCTCTCTCTCTCTTTCTCTCTCTCTGTCTCTCTTTCTTTCTCTCTTTCTCTCTTTCTTTCTCTCTCTCTTTCTTTCTTTCTTTCTCTCTCTTTCTTTCTTTCTTTCTTTCTTTCTTTCTTTCTTTCTTTCTTTCTTTCTCTTGCTCTCTCTCGCTCTCTCTCGCTCTCTCTCTCTGCCACTCTCGCTCTCTGTTAATGAAAAATGTCGTGACTATACTAAGTGGTTATGTCTGGGAAACTGGATATGGTGGGAGGCACACAATAATTTTCCCTTTCCCCAGGTTTGCCATGGGATCTTGCATTGGACTTGGCATTGCAATCATTAGCAGAGGACCCTGTGAAGAGCCTAAAGGGTGTCACATGAAGTAGTATTGTGAATTGAAAAGTCCATTTTCCTTTCCATTTTTGTTTGTACAGTAGCAGTGCCCTTACTGACTGGA
The DNA here is from genome assembly GCA_013398615.1 of Brachypodius melanocephalos. Lineage (NCBI taxonomy): Eukaryota > Metazoa > Chordata > Aves > Passeriformes > Pycnonotidae > Brachypodius > Brachypodius melanocephalos. The sequence continues at coordinate 17,875,231 of VZSR01003803.1, forward strand.
AAACATATCCCCCACCCTTTTGTTTCATCATATGAAAATCTTGGCACTCATTCCCTGCAACATGAAAGCAAATGCCTGTAGACATGCCTGGTATATAACAAGTGTCTGTCATGCTGTGATGTGAGCTGAACTGATCTGAAGGCAAACACCTTGACAGACAGGCTGTCAGAACACACACAAAAATAACAGAGAGATAAATGAATAACACTGATGTACAGCATATCCCTGTTGTTTCTAATGTGCTTGGCAAGCTCTTTATTCCATATAAATTAAAAAATGACAAGAATTGTGGCTATTTTAGCAACGAATGTCAGAAAAAACAGTATCATCGCCCTAGCACATAAATCTCATGCGCTAAAGAGGGACAAGCTATTTCTGCAAGTCTCACACACTGAAAACAGACTTTCCCCCCAGACCTTTCACAAAGTCTTTCCTCCCTCTTCAGTAACAGCACCCACCATCAGCCAAGCATTTGGCAAGTTACAGAGACCTGTACCCATTTCTCTCCGTTCCCCTTCAAACCTCTGCAAACCATAATTTCCAAAATGTGCCTGGCACTAGTGGAAGCACAACTTGCAACTCTCAGCTTGCTGAGATTCAAAAAAAAGCAGCAAACCTCTGGCTGTGTGCAGTAGCAAAGGCAGCAGCAAGATATGTCCAGCATGGTCCCTTCAAAAGGTGCCAATAATCCCAAGCAGAACAGGATGTCACGATAATGCAAAGAATCCACTTTTTGCCCCAGCTGTCCCTGCCATCAGTCACTGTGACCCCTTCTCCTAAGTAAATGAAATCAATCAGCAGGGATTTCTGTAAAATACATAAAACAGTCATCTTCCAGACTCTACCAGAAGATAAATGGTTCCAGACATTGGACTGCAGCCATTTTCCCACACATGCTACAGTGTTTTGTCATCCATATTGGGCCATAATAGTGAGTGGGTTTTACTTTTTGTTTTTTTTTTCTCAGTCAGCAGCCAATGCTTCTGCTTCTAACTCGTACACTAAAACCACAGCAACAGGAGTAATTTTTCTGTACAATTCGTAATAGAACAGTTTCACTCCCAATCAGACAGTCTGGGGTCTTGTACAGAACTTTGACACTTTTCTGCTACAGATAGTATCATCTTATCGCTCCCAGCTGGAGCTCCACAAACCTTTTCAGGATTAAAGCATATCACCCCATACACATGCCACTGAAGTGAAATGAGCATGAAATTATGAGCAATGCAAACCTTATCTGAGAACCTGCTAACAAGAAATAATAGGATTGCTTACAATATCTCACGTTGGCTTTTGTGCTAATTTCAAAGAAGGATACAAGTATATGACAAAAGATGCATCACTGTGAGTTTTCAATTAATTTTAATGTTATTTTCAAGCAAGCCCTTAATAATCTGTTAACATAAAATGCACTTTGGAAAGAACCATGGGGCTTTTTCATTATTAAGAAATGTGCAACCAAATTCTATCCTTAATTAAATCAGGAGTAATTTTATTAACTACAGTAGACTTAAACCTGACTTACATCAGTGTAACTGAGGGTAGGATTTACCCCCAGGGTGTTTATACACTGTAGTTCCAGTTAGTTTAGATCTATTTGGGTGGGAACTCCTTTCCCCTTTCCAGAAAAAATATTCTTGCCTACCCTTTTTCACCTCGCAGCTGGGGCCAAAACAGACTTTTCTTCTAAGATATTTTTCTGAAAGGTTACGAACAAATCTTATCCTCGACAGGAGGTGACCTTATTAAACAAAAAACCACCCTCTGAAGTAAGGGACACCAGCAGTTTTAAAGTTTGTTTACAAGTTTTCAAACAAGCCACCTCAAACAGATAAGCTTATTTACACCTTAAAAATAAATAAAAACTTTAAGTAAAAGCTATTTAATACAGGAGCTACTTATGTCTGTTTTCAAAGCTGAAAAGCCCTTTCAAACAGCATTAGCTGCGGTCTTAAACATCCCTGTTCCAGTATAGAAACTTACTGTCCACAGATATCCTTGTGCTCCACTGTACCTCTGAACCAAAATCACTTTCTTCTTTACTTCATTTTCAGCTCTCTTGAAATCGGATTCCCAGTTCCTGACAGATGGCTCCTCTGTCACCACGCTCTGCTTCCGCCTCCTTATCGTTGCCAGCTAATACTTCCACGATGCTTAGCTGTTGTCTGCGGAGCTGTGCTCTACATCATTTCTACTCTGATCAATGCTCCGCTTGGTTTTAGGTTGGTTTCTAGTCCCGCCTCCTGCTCTTGAAGAAACGAAAACTCACAGCTGGATTTTCTATAAATCATCCCTTTTAAGAGCGGCTCAGCAAGTATGGCAAATACTACAGCTAAGACCTGCTGCTCTATTTGAAACTTCAAAAACAATTCCTCACCTTAATGATGCACACATGAAAGTTAATCATGTACTAAAATCACTAATACTGAAAAATAGTGGCCAGATAATTGTGACCTTCAGGGCTTAGATGCTGATTAATGTAATACAAAACTCCTCTCTGTTCTGGGAGGAGGGGGGAATATGGTAAAACCTACTGCCTCGGTGCACTCCTTTATATAATGCTGTGCTTTGAACAGGAGCTTGTCATTGTTACACTGATAAATTTACATTTGCAATACAGAGCTTTCTGATAGACTAGCCCAGTGTACACACTGTTTAGGCTAGCAGCCCTAAGCTCGAAAGAGACTTTACCATCACAGCAGCTCTTCTGAAGTGTGGGCAGGAAATACTTTTATTTTCTGCACAGCACTAAGTGCACTACAGAGCGCTGAGCTCATTACCACGTTTAACAAAGCGTGGAGTATAAAAGCAAGGTGGTACCATAAAACCAACACTACGAACTTTGTTCTCATGAAAACAGCAAAACAGAGCCGAGTTTCTGTAAACTGTTAATTGTTCTAATCCTCCACCCTCCAAATCATCTTAAGAAACTGTGCTGTGGAAATGAAAAGTGACTGGGCAGATCTGGATACAGTCTGAATGGGCTGCAAAATCTTGGAGTTTTCTCTAGGGTTTTTCTATGGTGAGAGCTGCATCTCAGCTAAAATTGCCAGGGCTAAAACCAACTTATCCTTACTAACAGCTGCCTGTGGCCCATAAGTTCCCCTGACTGCTGCCCACACTGAAGAACAGCTGAGTTGCTGCTGCAGTCTTGAGAAAGAAATCCTCGAGTTTCTGACTGGGGAAATGTGCAAGAGCAGCATGTGCCAACAGCAGCTCTTCCCCAAGTGTGCCTCTCAACCCCCAGCAAGCTTGGACCCGTGGGCTTCTCCTGACAGCTGCTGCAGCTGGACTATCGCATCACTAGTCTTCTGTGAGTGGATCTCATCCCTTTTTGAGTCTCGTCCACCCTACCCTACCGTGTTCCAAAAATGCAGTGGAAAAACACCAAAAAAATCACTTTTGTCTATTTATTCTGACCCTCAAACCCCTTCATTACATGCCCCACAGTTCTCCCAAATTCAGTTTTTCCACATGATAGATGACTTTATGGGCTTCTGTCAGATCCAATTTGACTGCCTCTTTTCCCTAAGCTGAAGAATCTCCTGTGTTTCATTCTGGGGCTGGTCAGCCTTTCTGCTCATCTCCGTAGGTACTGCTGCTCCCATAAGCACTGCAGCCCTCTGGTTCACCGGATAGAAGCTGATGTCACAGCACCCAAACTCAAACCTTGCTCCCAGTCCGTGATTGATATTGTTGAAAATATTCTCACGTTCTCTGCTTTCAGTTCTGCAGACAGTAAGTGAGGGCAGTGAGTTGTCACCTTGTGGTCTCCACTACCATGGCATGAGTGACCTGCACACAAGAATCTCAGAACAACAACACCAGACTGATTTCCAAATGGTTACTAGCCTGACAGGCCAGGAGAAAGCAGTATGGATTAAGTAGCCAGGAATGCTCTGAACCAAGGACAACACCACTCTGAAGCAGTTACTACTCTCTTAACCAGCATCCATTAGACACAGGTCCTGGGCCCCTGTCCAAGCCGTGACTCAGATCTGAAGTGCTGCAACGACAGTGCTCTCCTGTGGATGCACTGGTTCATCAGTGCCAGTAATTTGATGATGGAGAGTGAAAAGAGCGTGGGTAGAGCACTATCCCTGCACCCAATCCAAATAAGTAATGGTAAATATAGCAAATCTGCTTACCAGGTGCTGTGGTACATTCAGTACTTATCAGCTGTCAAAAAAACCTCACATAACCGATTAAAATTACTTGTTTGACCTTTAAAGTGTACGTGAAAATCCATAAATGAGACCCATCAGTAGTACATATTCACTTGAACAATAATAGAATTTTGAATCCCTAGCAAAGGCTTCCAAAGAGATTAAATACTCAATACCATGGTGTGACATGCACTGTATGGGTGGAGATCTTTCAAGGACTTCTGTAGAGCATTTTGTTTAATGTCTGGAGTCATGTTTATGGTACAGAGGGCAAGATTTGCTCTTTCTCTGTCCTAAGATTGCTGACCATCACCTGAATAACAAGAAAAAAAAGTTTGCTGCAGGCAGAAATAAATGTATTTATTCTACATCATCCTCCATGAGCTTTAGTTCCACAAAGTGCATTGAGTTTTTTGGGGATAAAAGGGAAGATCTGCTGCTACTAGTGAGTGTTCAGTTCACAGGCTCAAACCAGAACAAATCCCCAATAAGGCAGCAAAATGTGCTAGCATAGATGATGGTTTATCAGGACTTTTTCTCTCTGCAAATCTTTTATTGGGCCACACTACTTGCTAATTGTGAACACAGCCCTGCAGCAGCCCAGTATGGCTGAACTCAAGGCCATGGAATGAGCTCAGGTCCCAGGAAACAATCCGCTGCATTGCTGGTCCCTGTTTTGGATCACTCCTACCAACTTCTACCTAAGCAGTGTGAACATGAGTTCATCTGTGTTCTATGGCTGTGGGATCCCTCACTCTCCCTCCTTTGGTAGTACAGGCGCTGTCCCAGGGATGAAGGACAACAGTTCCTCCTGTCACTTTTGTGCAGTCCTCACTTCCCCCTCACCTGGAGATGGTTGTGAGATTTGCTGAGACCCTGCTGGCACACCAAGTTCACAAATGGTTTCAGCTCCCTATAACTGCACTTGGGAAGGGGAAGGGGAAGGAGAAAGAATAAACGACTTGCCATGTCCCCCCAGTGACTTGTAATGAGAAGAGCTCAGACTTCTCCATGCAACCAGGATAGCTGTGCTGGTCCCAAACTCCTTTTGGGAATTGTATATGTTTAATATGTCAAGCCTTCTACAATGAGGCTGTCTGGGGAGAACTTTTAACAGTTTAAAGGCACTCTGACTGTGGTTTATTTGCCTATAATGTGGTAAATAGAATTACTAAGAACCTTGCCTTTTGCATCTTAAAACTAAGGTACTCAACAACACATTATTTCTTCTTACTGTCAGACTTTGCTTTGCTAAGACAGAATGCATGAGAAACTAGACAGATGTGGGAAAGCCTTGAGTTCTTTGAGAAGAAACAACAGGTACGAGGATACTGATGGAAAAGTGAGCAAGGTGAAGATGCTTATCTACGAAGACAAGCACTTGTGACTGCCTGCAGATCCTCTGCACCACTACTCTGCAGCCTTCCTTCTCCGATAGTCTGAACATCCACTTTCAGCTGAAACTTCTCCAAAGCTGAGCTACAACTGGGCCCTCCAGCTCAAGTTCACCTCATCAGTTTTCACCATCCAGTTGAAGGCAACAATACCAGCCAGGAGATTTTGGATCCTGGAGACTACAGCCCAGATCTGTTTCAGTCTTGTTTGACAAAACAAGCCATTTCCTCTCTAACAGCTTTTCTGAATTCCCTGATGCAAGCTGAATGGGGACTGGATCCCAGGGAATGAGAACTGAGTGCAGCATTGCAGATGTGCCCCCCTGTGCCATGTACTCACCTCTCCCATGGGAATACACTGCAAGACAGAGCCGATGGCCAGGCTGCACTGCCAGTCCAGATTTTGGGAGTGACTTGCAATTATTCTCCAGTCTGCAAACACTCTCAAGCCTTTGATCTCCTCTGTTGCTCCCAACTGCCAGACTCCCAGATTCTGCCAGCATTTCCTGCTGCTGTTCCCTAATCATGCTACCACACCACTGATAACCACGGTACAACTACAAACTGAGCTGCCTGCAGACGAAGGGCACATGGAGCCAGTGCCCCACTGCATGACCCCTTCCTTTCATCCCACTTTCTTACTGCATGTCTTCTGCTAATCCTGGCAGATTGTGGAGGAGAACTTGAGCCAAAGGTTTTACTTTGTGCTATCAGGAATGGATGAACCCTGTTTTCAGGTCTCCCCTAGAAACACACTCCTATTTTCTCCTAAAGATGATGGAATTTGATAAGTTATAGAGATAAGGGAGCATAAAGGGCCATACCACTTTCAGCAAGAAGACAAGGGGGAAAAGAAAAATAATACCAGGTTATTATTATTTGAAACTCTGCATCAAAATGGATATTTTGAGGCAAAATCAAAATAAAAAAGCAAATTGAAAATATCGTATCTAAAACAGAAAATTGTAACAATAACATGTTGAATGGGGGATTTTCTCCTGGGCAGCTTTCATGCAGTAGATGCTCTTAGCTCTGACTGCCATTTCCCAAAGAGATCCTGAACTATTTGTCATTCATTCAGTGTTGTGGTTGTTACGTAAAGTAGGACAGTTGTGCTATCTCCACCTGATGAGAAAGCCATACACTTTGCCTTTTAATATCAAACACATTCTTTGAAGTATCAAAATATACACTATCTAACTTTTAAGAAAAACCTCTCTCATTTATACTTGGTGCTCATTTAGTCTTCCTTCTGCTGGAAAATCTCTGGAGTTAACATGGCATATCTCCGTGTCACATGTGTTCCCTTTAATAGCCAACATAAATGTTTTTCAGCTCTGGCCTCTCCAGCTTGAGTCTCACTTATGAAAGCCAAGCAGCGCCTCTCTGCTTTACTCATCACGCGACCAAAGGGCTGCCGATCTCTCGCTTGTCTATGGGCAAAGCAGGGGCCCCCAGAGCCTGGCCCAACACAACTCCCTTTGGTCTGATCGAGCTGATCAGCTGATGAATTCCATCCTGACTCCAAGCACTCTTCAGCAAGCTCTGTTTCCCAGTATTTTCCCCTTCCCCAGGACCCGCAGTGCCACACTCAGTTCAATGGCACCTCCCTGCAGTGGCCTCTGTGCTCCTGCAGGCTAAGCCTGGGACACTGTGTGACAAGGCATCTCAAAGGCCCTGAAAATGGCACTCGCCACACTTCAATGACAGCAAGCCCTGTTTAACATGAGGTTCACTCTGTGGATGACAGAGGCACAGTTTTTCATTAGGATGTTAAAATGCTTCAAAGAGGTCAGAAATAAAAATTCTTGGAATTGCTGCATGAGTCAAAACTTTAAGAAGTCAGTATTAAAATATGAACCACTGGCTTGCTTCAAGGGAGGAAAAAATTTCTTGTTTTCAGCAGAAAGTTAATTGGGTGTCCTGAAAATCAGTAATTAAAACCACCATTAGTAGACAATAATCATCTGCAGTGCTAGTTTCCTTCTGTACATAAAAGGCTTTAAAAGGACAGAGTAAGAGAGAAAAGTTCAGCATCAGCATTTGCCTCAAGACCCAATGCACCCAGGGGCTGGCCCAGCATCCCTGGTGCAGGGAAATGAAAGCTAGAAAAGATATTAAAGATATTTTTGTTGCTGTAAATAAAAGTTGGATTTCCGAAGCTATATGCTGGCACCATTTAAAATTAACTTGTTCACAGAAAAACCTGAAATGTCATCCTGAGAGACAGCACCACATCGCTATCATCCCCCATGCACACGTCAGAGAGAAGTGCCACCACCCTGGGCAGAAAATGCAGCCACTCTTTGCTGTGTAACAACACAAGGCTGGAAGCAAAGAATATGGTTTCCAAATTAAACAGCGGCAGTAATTTCTGCCAACAGGATGTAATTACTCCTCTTGTAAAAGAGCTGTGGAACACTTAATGGTTTCGAGCACTAATACACATGGAAACAGAGTGTTCCACAAATACCCAGCCAAGTGCTAGAGCACCACTGGCTTGGGAAGCAGCAAAAGGCCAAGAACATATCCTGTACTGCCTAAGAATTCAAGGGTCTCCTTCCAAATGCCACTCTAGAGGGACTGCTGAAGTTTCTGTAACAGGCATTTTCACTGCCCAGGGTGAAAATTTTGTCTCTTACAGCAGCTGTAGTTACGGCACTGTGTCACAGTAGTCAGTATAGATTTATCACCATCATATCTCAATGCCAGGTCTGCGACTATTTCAGGTAATTTATCTGACTAGACTGCTATCTTCCCAAACATCTCTTTATGAGCAAGCAGGATCTGAGACTATGTCAAATATATCAAATAATTCCATAGGATATATGGAATCTCAAAGTTGATGTCCTACTGACACTAATTTTCTTAAGACCTGAACCAAAATACGTTTTCAGATCAGAAATAAATAACAGCATCTAAATGCAGACATTTTAAAATTATGGCCAGAACATTCCCAGCATCTGAAAGCCCCTTCATAGAAAGGGAGAGTTGAGTATTTGTTGAGTGAAGGATGTTAGGTCTTAAATACCCTACAGCAACTCAGCTCTTACATTTACATGCAAAAATTCATAGCCATACTTAGGAAAACAGACAGAGTCCTCCACATACCAGCTCTCCTTTTACAAGTTTTTTTACTACCTTTACCACTGCAGACTGTAGCTTGGGAGGAAAAAAAAAAGTCCCAGCACCTTCTCTTTAACTTCCATTGAAAACATGAAGTTTTCACAACACATTCATATATATAAAACCTCCTGAAACAAAACCAGCTCCACTCCCACCTCTTACAGAGTATCATGCATTTTCCAGAGATTTTAAGGTGAGATTTGTTAAAATTAGGAACAGTTCCTCTTATCACAGGATAAAATTGTCCCTGATCAAGAAGAAAAGACGAAGTTTTTCTGCACAGTCCTACCTCAAACATCAGCAGGAAAAAATGCTTACATGCTGACAGCTCATCTGAGGAACTGCTCTGGAGCTTAACAGGCTGTAATCAAGACATCAGAGGTTTATTTTGAACAAGCACTTGGGGGAATGGGCATGAATTCTCCATGTTAGTGATAGCCCTCAGTGTGTGATTCTCTCATCCTCACACTGAAGAGAAAGCAAATGAGTCTGGTTGGTGACTATTTCATGATATAAAATTTATTTTTTAGACATGCAAATATTCTTTTTTAGCAAAATTCTGCATGATTGAAGTATGAAACATTGTCTTCCTGACCTTTCAGAAATCTAAAAAAATCTAACATTTAGTTCTTTGATCAATTATGCTATTGACAAATTAATTTTCTTTCAACACACACATGCACAAAAAACCTTTACTAATCATATTTCTATTACCATCATCCTTCAGATCTTTTAGCACGATTTACAGAGGGGGAAAAATGAAAGAAAAACAAAAACTGGCAGTACATTATGCAGCTTTGGGCAAAGAAGATGATGGATTCTCCCAAAGTAATTTCCTGCAAAGTGAAATTTGACATAAGGATCTTGATTATGTATGTCAGTGCTGGGAAGGTACCCAGACATGTGAGACTATAATTTACAACCAATGCAGCCAAGGCAGAGGCCACTACTGGGTTTGAGAAATTAAGAACATTAGTACTAGGGAACAGAAAGAAAGGATTTTTCAGAAGAATCGGAGACAGCAATATTTGATTTAATTTATAATACTCTACTATCTCCTAAGATGGTCCCAATTAGACCTATTTCTGCATACCACACTTCGTGAATGATGCCACACTTGGTCTTCTCCTCCTCTAACTCTTTTGGCAAAAGCAACAAAGACTTCCTAGCACTAAAAGGCCATACTGTGGTTTTGTTTACAAAAGTCACTTCTAGGAAAAATGAGAGGGTAAAAAAAAACCTCTGTGAGATACTCTGTATCCAAGTACAAAGCAGAATGGTTCCATGTGAGCCATTTTCAGTCTTTGCAGGCTTGGCATTTGTGGTATAAGCTCAGAAAAATTGTTACCAGTAATTCTGTCATTTCAAGTGTTTGTAACACATGGGAAATAAGTGCTTCTAAAATGAAAACTCCATCCTAACCACTTCTGGAACACTTACAGATCATCTTCCTACAACTTCAATCTAAATCCATTTCACTATATTTAAAAAATATTTTTGAGTGCTCTAAGTAAACCAAGGCATTCAACCTGTGACTTGAGAAAGAGGTTTTCAAACAAAAATGTTGCACAAAGCAAGACACGATTAAGGAGGCAACGCATTTCTGTTTGTTCACTTGAAGGACTGCTTGTTGGATCAACCCAAAGTGAGCCTGCAGTCCAGCCATATCTTTTCTCCCATCTTTAATACAGCCAAGCAAAAACAAAGAAAAGAAAAGGTATCACATGTGCAGCCACTTTGCAGGAAAGTTTTAAGTGGTCTAAATTAATTCCTTTGTTCCTACTGACTTATGGAAACTGCTTCTCTGAACTCTGATGAAGAATCCATATCTGAGCTTCATTTTGATTTGCTATATTTAATGTTATAAACCAGTCCAAACAGGGAAGCTAAAAACAGAAAGAAAAGACAAGATTTGGGTCTTTCAAGCATCAGTTTAGGTTTATAAGCAGCAAAGCAGGCAGTGTGCTCTGATGGTCTGGATAGTCCCAGCAACCTGGAGTCTCCCCTCTCCCTTCCAGCAGGACTATCTGTCAGTGTCATGGAAAATACATGTTTTTAAAGTCTCCAAAAATCAAATTGTCAAACAAAATTAAGGGTCAGGATTTCTACGGGCACATGTACAAACATGACGCACAAGGGACTTCAAAGCAGCTTTTCCCACACACGCAAACCCTCTCTGATGCCATTGTTTTTGGCGTCTTGTACTGTGTGAAGTCGTACAATAATAATCTTGCTGCAGGAACACACGTTAGAGTTCCCCCTTGACACAGGCACACCTATTGACACAAACGCTGGCGGCACGGGTTGTGAAATCCCCTCCACCCCCGTGGTATCAACCCGAAATCAGGCTCCGGAGCCGCCGAGGGCGTGGAGACAGCGCACACAGAGGGAGTGTTTGCACAAGCCTTGTATCCATAGGAAACCAGCGTAAACATATCCCCATTTACAAAAAACCCACAGTTTTCCATGGCAGTGGCCTGGAAGTCTGCAGCGCTGGCCGCTGCCCACTAGAGGCCGTGAAGCCCTTACGCCTGCCCTGGCCCCGGCTGTCACAATCCAGTGAAGAGGAGATGAGGAATGGGAAGCACCAAAAATGAGACATATTTTCTTCTGACACTGAAATCTTAACACTTCCTTAGTGCAGCGAGGCACCCCAGTCCTGGCAGACCAGTGGGAGCAGCAGGACCTGCTGTGGGTGGCCAGCTCTGCTCACCAACAACTGGAAACTGGAGGAGGAGATGGATGAGGAGGATGATCAGAAAAATGAGAAGCTACAGCTGGCTGGTGGGAAGCTACTCCTCTGTGACAAGCCCAAAGTAAACAATGAGTAGCCAAATTTAATGGGTCACTGTTAAAATTAATTGTGCTTTTTGAATATCATTCATTGGAGCTTGGCAAGCTGCAGCAGTCAACAGAAAGGATGCCAAGCATGAGGGGGATTTAATGAGCAGCATTTGCTGGAGAACTGCAGCACCAAACACATGTGCACAGAGAAGCACCGTGGAGGCTGGTTTGTGGGGAAGAAATGCAAGAGTATTTCTCAGTACGCCGAGAAACACATAGGGGTAATACAACAAAAAGAAGCAATACTCGGTTTCTCCAGTTCAACTCCAAACAGGGTTTTGCTGGTTATTCAGAGATTATATCCCACCTCTCTGTGAGGGACACAGGGAAATAGATGAAAATTATGAGAGGAGACCTGCCCAGAGCTGTAAGGGAATACATCAAACCTGGACTTCCACAGGAAGTACAGGAACATGGCCCCTACAGGGCCTAAGGCTGGAAATCACATCTAAATGTCTTCTTGCAAGCTTGTGAAAGCTTATCTAGAAAACTACGAAGTGTCAATGTAGATCAGATTATTCTTCATGGCTGTTGATTGCCCTGCTTTTTACAATGATGAATTTCATTGGACATTGTGCTGTGTATACCTAGCTTAATTATATCCCATTTTAGGTTCCTTTACGTTCTGCCATCTGGATTAGTTAAATACTTTTGTGTCTTCTGCAACCTCTGTCATGTTCCACACTTGTGCCACAGATCACTAAACAGCATAAATGTCACACAATTCCTAAAATGAAATTTCAGGGCAGCCCAATAAAAACCAATGACCTTAGTAAAAATCCATATTTATTTGTCTTGTATTGCTCTCAAGTACTTGGCAACCTTGTGGTGAAACATTCTGTTAAGACCGGGGGAGGTGGGTTTAAGTACCTTCTGGTTGGTGGTCAGACATCTCAAAAGCATTAAGGTATGATGCAAAATCTGAGTGCCACTGCATCCTTGCATTTTCCATTTCCTGCATCCTTTCTATTTTACAGGAAACTAGTGATCAGGTAGTTTGTGTTCAAGTGTACAACTCGGGCAGTTTAGTGTGGAAGAAGAGGATTTTGGCGTTTGCATTTCATAAGGATATTTAGTGGTGGCTGTTGGTGAGTACCTCAGTGCAGGAGACTCTATGGGTTGATGCCCCTTGCCCTGGTGGGCTGAGGCTGCCAGCCCTCCCAGCACGGTGTGATGGGGATCCTTGGGCTGTGGCACTTGGCTTGTCCTGAGGCAGCATGCAGGGATGCCACAGCAGAGCTCATGCTGTGACAGCAGCTTCAGAGCAGGAGGAGACCAACACACAGTCTGTGAAGGGTGCAGCACCCCCTGCACACCAAACCAGTGTGCTGGGAACACTGTGCAAAGCACTGTCTGGGGCTCTTGCTGGGACTGGTCCTTTATCAAAGGAGGGTAAATAAATTTAAGAGAGATCTGGCTGCATTCATGAAGACAACTTTTTTTTTTTTTTTTGTTAAGAAAACAAATCTGGTGGTTTGTTAGCAAAAGAAAATGTGGGAAGTGGCACGAGTGTTTTTCCACTTTATGAAGGCGACTCTGAGGGTATGGGCTACCTGGAGATGTGGATGTTCATCCCCACCTCACACTTCCAGCCCCAGCTCCACTGGGCAGCTTGCAGTCCCTCTGGCCAACGCTAAAGGAAAAGGGTCCTTATCCCTAAAATGTTCCAGTTAAGCGGCCCTGAGAGCAACCCCAGGTGTTCATAGCATTTCTAATCCCATTAGGGCTCTTTCAAAGCAAGTGGTTTGTTTTCTTGGGGTTTTTTTCTCATGTCACAGAATTTACCACAGAATTTGCACTTAATGGCTTTGCAGTTATTAGGCAGTTAGAAAAGTTATTTGTACTTTGCGATTTGCCACCAGAAGTGTAGCAAGAGACAAGCACCGAGGTCCTCGTGAATCCCACAGCTGTTGTGACTTTTCCATGGGAGGAAAGAACAGTTGCCGGAGGCATTTCACAGAAATGCAAGAACACAGGAACAGTTCATTAATACTGGAAGTGAATTTGCAATTACTGAGAGCAGATGGCCAGCTCACACAGTGAATGAACCTTAAACCATCTAGACTTACAAGACTACTGCAAACATTGAAACACTACCAAATCCACAAAAAAAAAACCAAAACAAAACCCAACCCAAAAACATATATATATATTCCTACATGCTCACAGTCAGAAGGCAGCTCAGATTTGGATCCTATATATCCTATATACAGTGGCTTAAGTCCAGATAAAGCTGTCAATATTAAACTGAGTCAGTGGATTTACCACTGAGTTCATGCCTCTTCTTTTTACTTGCATAAAAAACCTCTCAGACCAGTCCAAGATAAGCAAAAATAACAAGAACCTTAATAAAATAATAGTATCAGCATCATTAATAAAGCTAAGAATCAAAGTAATCCTCCCTTATACCACTGCAACTCCACTGTATCAGAGAGGTGGTAGCGGCATTGATAAGAATGGAAATCAAAGCTGAAGTTACATGACTAAATTTTTCATTAATTTATAGTCCACTAACAAAAACCACCATACACACACTGCTTTAATAAATGTATCTGTGATGCACTCCAGAGCTGTTGAATTCTTTCCACACACAGGCTGTTTGTAAAGGCTCTGTGTAGGAGCTTAAGAGAGATGTGTATCTCAAAAGCACTCCTCAGTGCAGCTCACCGAAAAATTAAAATCATTATTGCTAAAGGCATATAACTATATATATGTGCAAAGAGAAGGACCTGCTTAGCACCACCTGCACTTCCCCCTGCCAGCTCTTCATTTGGCTTGGCAAACAAGACTATAATTACTAGGGGGAAGAGGGAGGCTACAAGCAAAGAGCTCTGTTGCATGGTCCTTCCTGCACATGTCCAGGGAGTGAAATGCGATGGCTCCACCAGCTCTGAGAAGGCCATGCAGTCATCCTTCAAAATCTTTTTCCCTGGGATATAGTTTCAGCAGCTGAGCTGTGTACCTCTGGACAGCAAACAGGGAAGGCTCCCTGAGGTTAACATGACCTGCAGTTTACAGGTCTTTGCAAATGGGTGCACAAGAGCTCCAGTGCTGTGTGGATGTCAAGGCAGCCGGCAGGGAGAGTCAACACGTTAGATTTGCAAAAGCCTTGCACAAGGAGGTAACTGGACTGCACTCTGCAGACCAGCTGAAAGGCTGCAACAGCAACAAAGGGAGTAGGCAAGGCATGTGACTTCAAAAAGAATGGTAATTGGATTTTCAGGCGAGGAGGGGACGTTGGCTTGATGGCACTTGCGATCAGTGCAACTTGCTAAGCAAGGAATAGTGGTAACTTAGATCTCTCCAGTCAAGATAACTGCTAACAAGACATCCAAAGACTTTTCCCTGGTTTCCCTAATGAAGTTAAGGGTGTACAAACTTTTATTCACAAGCAGGATAGAATAAAAAGTTTCAGGGATGTACTTGTAGCAAAAAACTCAGGTTTCTTTTGTACGATGAACTTAATTCTTCTCTTAAGCCAGACATCTGCATAGCAGGTCAGTTTGTTTAGAGATTCTGATATAATTCAGCAATTTCCTTGTCTGGCTTTATGGCACAATGTACAAAAATATGTCAATGCATGTGATGAGCTTATACTACCAAAAGGCTACTTCCATACCTGCAGCAACAGAAAATGTGAAGTGTTGCAGCTACTTTCAGATCCCTTCCCTTTACACTTGCTTTTCTAACACAAAAATTAGAAAGCACAGGATACAGAAGAGTTTTGTAGTGCCAGCTATTACATTGTTAAGACATTGATATGTTGACTCAGTATCTCAAAACCGCTTTAAAGTTTTCCAAAACTTTAGGAAAACAAAGTTTGTATCAGAAGATATAGTTCTGATACACCTTTTGACCACCTAAACCACTTTTTGACAGAAGGTGGTTTACATATGCATCTATTTAGTACGCTGAAATATAGAATTAGAATCTTGTTGACTATAAAAAGTTATTTCTAGCAACGTCTTAATAACCCTGGTTATTCTTTGAAACATTTTGCATTTCTCTGAAATTGTGTGATCCCAGAACTATTTTAAGCAGCCTATGCTATCATATATGCAATAGCAATTCCATTTAGCCTCTGGGTCCAGTTCTACATCTGGCTTTGGCCATTAAAAATTAAATTGAAATTCCTTTTTCTCCAACAAATATTTATCCCATTGTAGACTGATTAAATATAGAGTAACACTTGTAAACTGTTGTGATGACACAATACTTGGACCTCTCTCCATTAGCAAAGACAGATCTGGAGCAGACACTGGCTTACATACTCAAGGATTTCCAGACACATTTCTAATTTTGTATAAATCATTTTTTTTCCTTTCTAAATCTGACATTGCCCTTCATTAAGGGCTGGGATTTGGAAAAAAAAAAGGCAGAAAATCCCATGGGATTGAAAACAACAGATGTTGTCTGTTTTAAGCTCCCTTTATTCCAAATCACTGAATTTCGTGCTTTTAAGATTTTCCTGCCTCTCTTTTCAGAGACCCATGATTTGCTCTTTAAATGGATTTTCAAGAGGCTGACTCTGACTGGAATGTATGTGAAAGAGATTTTCCACCTAAAATGCACTTTTTTTTCATTGAAGTTACTAGAAACACACTAAAAAATATGATAGAAGCACTATCAGGGCAGTATCACTGTGTACCCATACTGTGAGCAATAAACACCACAGGATATCATCCTGACAAATAAAAGTGCATGCTACTCACTTCCCACCCAAAAGCCTTTGTGCTTCCTGCTCCTCCATTTCAACACTGCTGAACTGCCAACCTCAAAATCCAAAATACTGCCCCAGGACAGCCAGAAAGGGATTTTAAAGCTTTCCTTAGAATCAATTTTCTTCCCCATAATCAGCAACTTTCCTGCACTTGCCTGCCCTTCATCCAGAAAAGGAGCCCCTGCCCTTAGGAGGTAAAACTCATTCCTTCTTCAGCTGAGTGACTGCATTCTTTGAAAAGGTGATGTGATCATGAAGTCATTGATTCCAAAATGGTCTGGGTGAAGAAATAGCTGTGTAATGCTGTGGAAAAAATGCTGTGTAATTTGATCCTTACGGATATGTCAGGGAAATAACACACAGGCAAGGATGTGGGGGACAGATTTGACATCTTTTTTGTAAAAATTGAGAGGTTTCAGAAAACAGCTATAGGAATTGCTTACGTATTGGATAAAGTTATAGCACAGTGAGGAGCAGTAATTCTGCCTATCTAAAAAACCCAAACTTAATAAATAGTTCTATCAGAATGCAGTGATATCTGACAGTGAAAATCTCTTCATTCCAGAAAGAAAGCACAAGAAGAATGTCTGAAGTATGAGGACAGACAAATTGAAATTAGAAGTTAAGCATATGATTTTCATAATTTTTTTTTTTTTTAAATTTTGTCTCCTAGTCAATACATAGTGAGTTTCTGGGAAGGATATTGAAGCCGAACCACCAAATTCTGTTTTCAACACATTAGACAGACAGGAGGCCAGGTTAAATGAACTAATGGGTTTAAGCTTTACAAGGTCAAACCTTTCTATTAAGTGTCAGAAACTCTAGGTTTACAGTGATTATATCCATGGTCATTAATAAAAATAATTGGAAGTGACTACCCCTTTGATTTAATCAGATTTGCATTGGTACAAGTTCACTGAATTGCAGATGGAAGAAATATTAAACCTCATCCCTTCACAGATGGCAAGCTTTTAACAATGCCTTCACAAAGCCTCAATTGATATTTTATGCCTTGACTTCCTCTCATATTCCAGGTTTTTTTGCAACAGCACATGCACTACAGAAGCAATAGAAGTTAAGCTGCAATACAGTTTTGTTTGCCCTGCTTGAGTGGATGCAAATGTTCATTGTTTTGGAATCAGTATGTCATTCATGTTCTTTTGTAAATAAAACCCTATTTTCAAGTTAGAAAATAGAAAAAAAAAAACAAAAACCCATGGATTTTCTGGTCTTCAGCAGGGCCATCTCTGCTTCCACCTTCTGTAAGCTTTTGTTGGTCCTGAGCCTCTCAGATACTGATTTCTCCTGTTCTTCCATTTGCTCTGGCCTTGTTGAGCACCTGGGAAAGTTATGTGTCTGCACTAGTTGCCACACGCAGGAGACGCAGAAATTCAGTTGCATTTTCTGTAGGATCAAGGGTGATTTTTCTAAATTTTCTTCCAAAATAAAATTCTAACATATTCAACTCTCAGAAATAGCA
This sequence comes from Brachypodius melanocephalos, assembly GCA_013398615.1. NCBI lineage: Eukaryota > Metazoa > Chordata > Aves > Passeriformes > Pycnonotidae > Brachypodius > Brachypodius melanocephalos. The sequence continues at coordinate 17,892,961 of VZSR01003803.1, forward strand.
GAAAAATAGTGCTTGGCTCTGGCCTTTCCTAATGCCTCTAGATTTTCCAAGTGAAGGACAAGGATGCAATGACACAATCTTTGATATGAAATCAAGACCCAGGTCATTGACAACAGCTACACCAGGAGCAGCCAGCACCTGTCATGAGCTCCAAGCCTGGCAGTTCTGAGGTGTTTTGAGGTCACTTATCTTGAGTCCATGAACTCAGAAGACCCTCATATGAACAGAAGTGCCCTGAGCTGCACATATGAAAGCCTTTCCCATGATTTCTAGGATTCGGAATAGGGCACAGGGAATCTGAAGGCTTGGCCCTGTGGTATACCAGCTCAAGGGACTTTGGCAGCTCTGGCTTCCTCAGCAGTTCACCTGCTGAGATATTGAAAGACACATTGGTTCACCAGAATACTGTCAAATCTGGCAAACTTTCACTAAAAGTTTCACATCTCCCAGCCACAAAAGGCCTCAGAGAGTTTAAGTCTGAGAGAGTGAAATACCAGTGTGACCAGCAGTACTCTGGTGTGTGTGTTCAGACTGAGCTGGGGCAGTTGAGGTGGCTCAAGTGTTGAGTAGCAGAGCAGAGGGCAAAAAGACTTCAAACTTACTTTGAACACGTGTACCTAGATGAGACAGGAGGGAGAAATGTCCATTCAGAGATATGGGCATAGTATTGTCAATGGAACCACAGCAGCTGGGGGGTGAGGAGAGAGGAGTGCACGAAATTACGTTGGATAACTACTGATAAGGGACTTAGCTAATCTGCACAGTTCTGATTTTCACTAATGGCTGAGGAAACCCTCAAGTACATGGCAGTTCAGCCGGTGGCTGTTGTCCCGTTACTCAGAAACTGCATATGAAACGAACTGAAATTTAGAAAATTGTACAAAATCAAAAATATTGAAGTTTAGTGCTTGTTGACACGTTCACTTCTGATGTCCCTTCAGAAAAGATATGTGGGCTTTGACACGTTCCTTCTTTTTAGCATTTTTTCCTCATCTATATAACTTGTTGCCACAGCTCTGCAATTTTATTGACAGCTCTGATTTGTGAATTGCAGACTTGCTGTAGTTCTAAGGTTCATGGTTCACCTCTTGGTCTGGACTGTTTTTTTCCTGCAGAATATGAGACAGTTTTGCAAACAGCACATGCTGATAGTGATTATGATTCACTACAGCAGCTTCCCAGAAAACTGTATTTTGTCTGACAATTCATGTGGACAAAGCACGTGCTATAAATTTCCATAATTAAACTTTATGAGAAGTATGCAAAGGTTTCATAAACAGTAAGGGGAAAGCACAGTTGTAAAGAAAAAAGAAAAATATATGTATCTCTCAACTTTAACACATTCATCTTGGAAGTCAGCTACTTTCAGGAGCAAGACAATGGTTACAAGTTTTCAAGAAGCAGCAGCAAGTTGTATTCTTCCAGCCTGTTCTTGGGAAAACCCTGACGAGTGCAAGGAGAGCAACTGTGAAACACTAAACATGCTGCTAATGTGCGAAGCCCTATGTTCTGGGGAGAGAAGAGCATTCAGAAATAATTGAATCATCCAGGGCTGTGCTCAGTGCATACCCTAAGGTGATTATGTTCAGAATAGAAGCTTTCAGAATGTCATTTACTAAATGAAAACAGAGTTGGATACCAGTAATAAAAACCAGTGCCCTCAAGCTACTCATTTTTTATAGTGACTTAATTGAAACTTACAAATCACTGAATGCCAGATGCCTGGGAAAGGGGGCAGCACTGAGACCAGGACCAGAGACACCGAGATCCAGCAACAAACCGTGATTTTGCCCCCGGTAAAGAACAGTTTATGGCTACAATTTTCTTCTGGTGATAAAAACGAGTCTGTCGTGCTCTGAGTGCTCAACTGTACTTCCAGGATAGGTACAGAGCTGGGTACCAACTTATTTTCAACTTTCTAATTGGTGATTAATCCATTAAAATGAAACCAAGCACAAAATTTTGTTTTCTCTTTCTTATTGTAACAAGGAGGCTTTTAAAAACTGCAGTAGCTCCTTAATCACATTTCTATTACCTAATTTGCAAGAAGCACAATTCTATTAACTTTAAAAAGCAAGCATACATTTAACTCATACTATTGTCATTCAAATGATATATAACCATTACATTTGGGATTTCTGCCTTTTTATATACATTTAGCACTTTCTTATCATAAAAAGGAAAACTTCAGCGTGATTTCCACGTTTTTTCAAATTATTACTACTTCTTGCAGAGAGATGTCCCTAACAGAGTTGTTTTACTAAACTCTACACCACAAGAACCAAATTTGCTTTGAAAATGTAGCATTGTAGTTTTCCAAAGCTGAAGCCTAAGAATAAAAAGCATTACTTTGGATGTAATAAATCTTCAGTGATGAGTAAAACATGAAGGAAGCCTCTCTCTTCTTGAAAGCAGGGGACACTCCCTTCCTTTCTAATAATGTACTACAAGGCAGAACTCCCAGCCTGTCATTTTTTACACACAAACGGCTCATCAGAGTGGTTGAGAATGATTTGGACATGAGTCTGAACATGAGTTTGGGCACTGGCATTACTTGCTCAAACTTGAATTAAATCATCCTGGGAGGGGAAAAGGCGTCAGAGAAGATCCTCACGCTCCAAAGGCAAAGAACCACCTCCAGCCTGCCCATGCAGCCCTTCCTACCAGGCATTGCTTCACTCAGTTGTTTTGGCTGCAAGACTTCTACAAACCCGAGTCTCCAGCCAGGGTCCCTCACCCTTGTCCTGCCTATTCTCAGCCCATTTTTCCATTGCTGAACACTGAGCTGCTGAACACTTATCACACAACTACAATTGACAGAGGATTTTGCAGCCTGCCTCTCCCTTGCAAGACAGCTTCATCACTTTCTGCAGAAGATTAGTTTAGTGTTAGTTGCTTTGAAGATAATTGCTCAACAATAAATTCAGTTCTTAACTCTCATTTACATTTCCTAGAAGTTCTGTCAAGGTTGTGCCTTTGGGGCTGATGTTTTCTGGGCTTAATCTCAGTCCAAAGGTGTTTTTCATGCATGTAAATGTAAATTCAAACACTTTAATTGTTCTCATACCAGACACACATATGCCACGATTTTCTGCAGGACCTCTATCCAAAAAAATCTCTAACTGCTCAGTATTTGAAAATATTTCCCAGTTCTCATTGAGCTCTAAGGAATACTCAAAGTTAGAAGAAAATCCTATTTCAGAGACATGAAAAAATGAAATTAATGAAATTAATGCAGAATGGCATTGAGCTGCCTGTTTTTCTCACTGGGGTTAGAGTGGGAACCTAGATTGACACACAGTAACCAAAGCAAGTACATAAATTACAGTCTGAGACACTCAGTTCTGTCCCCTTCAGCCTCTCTGAAGGAGCTGTGACAGCCTCTGGCTCTGCTCTGCATCTGCCCCAGCATGTGGATGGCCTCAGCAGCATCTGGATCCTGGGGCCACCCAGCCCCATAAAGGTTCTCAGTCACCACACACTGTCAGAAAATATTAATTACCCAGGTTCTCATTAATTCAGACTCCTGGGCGTGTCAGCACCACAAACATCCGTGTCCATCCTGGTTTTACATATATACATATCTATATGTATAAAATATTTTTAATATATACATATAAATATATATAATATTTTTATATATACATAGTCTTCACTTAGACTAAAAGGTGGGAGCTGGGGTGTAAGATCTGGGATTATTCATTGCACATCAAACCCCTGCCTGTGTGGTGTGTCATCATCTGTTCACACTCAGGAGAGAGAGCCTTGACTTAATTATGGCAACTGGTGTGGGGAAAATAAACATCACTGAATACTGCAAAATAGAAATCAATACTTTTGTGTCTTTCTGAAACGGTCTATTGCTAGGTGGATATTCATGGCTATATTCTCTCATTCTGTGAATATTAATAAGGTAGCAAAGACTATATATATATATATCCCAGCCTTAGAAACAAGGCTACTGCTAATGCAGTAACAGCTACCAGCTGACTGATTTGTGGGATGCTGAATAACAGCTCCAGCATAATACAATCCTTCATTTTCTATTCCGAAACTTGTTTACTTCTGTCGCCATTTATTAAAGGACTGTCCAGCTATAATTAAAAAGGACAGGACAACAATAACCTTTAGTACCTCCTTGCTGTGATAAGCGAGGTGCTTAAACAAGAGCTTAGACAGTTGACAGGCAAGTACAAATGGGGCTAAATTCACTTTGATGAGCTGTGTGACGGCTTCTTCCACAAATGAGACACAACAGAGAGGCAGGTCATTAGAAATTACCCTGCAATGGGATGACTGGCATGTACATCTTTTGCAATCCTATTAAGCTGTTGCCACTGAATGAAAGCACCTGCTCATTGCAGGGGTGGGTAAGAGATGTTGTTTATACCTGGTGTGGAGGGCTGCCTGTGCCTGAGACACCACGCTTGGGTAAATACACCCAATACCTCTGGCCTGATTCAGCCTGGGCAGTGATACAGATCTTTAATGAATTTCCAGGCATGAAACTATTACAAAATGGATTTAATGCTGAAAGGCTGTTTTACTGTATCTGTTTCACTGTGTTGTATCATAATTTAAAAAATCAGAAAGTGCAGACATGACAAACAGGTGAGCAATCCAAAGAGTAAAGTGTATATTGGGGTGTCACCTAATGCATGGGCCTCTGGGGACCTGACATGGGGCCCCCAGTGGGAAAGAAGTCCCAGCTTGCTCCAACCTCTGACCAGGATATCTGATCCACATACAGGGTATTTGCTATGGTAGCCACATCCCATATGACAACCACACATGATGAAAATTCTGATTTTTTCACAGCACCAGACTGTTTCTCAGATGCCCTAGAGTACCACCAGTGACACTTGGTGACCTCTTTTGTGGGATTATCAGGCATTCCTAGCCAGCCCTAGGTGTGGCCTTTCCATATGGTCATGAAGACTGCTGCAGCACAGTAACATAATGAAACAACTATTCAGTTATGACTAAAGTCCATTGCTATTTATGCTCTAAGAGTATTTTATCCCTGTTATAGGGAAAGTGGAGACAAATGTTATATTATAGTCTCATTTTACCATTTAATGAAATTATATATCACTTTTTAACGTGAGAAACCTAAATTTCCCACCAGGCAATGTTTTAATTTTTTTAAAATTACTGAATATGGAAGAAATACTGTGTATGTACTCATACAGAAGCCATATGTACATATCATTTGCCTCTGGCCTTGCTATGTTTTCAATTGCTGATAGTTATATCTTTCCTAGCATGTGCTCCTCCCATCTGTTGTAACCAAGTGTTGCTCCTAAGCCTATGCTCAGTTTGGAACCTACAACCTCAGTTGCTCGACACAACCTCCTTTGTTTGGGTGGAACTCTACACAGTGCATGAAGATAAGGGTTAGAGCCCTTACTGTAAGCTTTCTGAAACACCTAAGTTATTTTGTCAAAGGACTATTTGAAGCCTGAAGCAATGGCACCGTGGCTGCAATGCAAATAGCACCGTTCCCTGAGCAGACATGGGTTGATTTAAGAGACCTACTCAATGTGAGCAGATTTGAACTCCACTGGTAATGCCAGATCTCCTAGACAGCTATGACAACATGAAATGTAAATGATGGCCTTGCAGAAGAGCGCTGTGAACTGGCAAGTCAGTTGTCCATGTCCATCAGGTGCAGGTCTCTGAGCAGATCCCACTGCCACAGCTGGACTGTTCCTCTAACTGAGCAGGTGCTTTTTGAAGAAATACCACTTATGGGTCTCAGGCCTTGTTCCGGGCTTTCTCTCATGCTGCATTTGAAGAATAGGAGAAAGCTCCCATTTATAGGGTGAAATTCTCTTCTACCTATTTTTAGAAGCCAAATTTTAATTCAAAACTTGGAGAAACTTACATGAAAGAGATCTAGTCCACAAAGACTTTTTGTAAGTTTTTTTGGTGCAATCTATGTTTAGACTGATTTCCTAAGGAAATGCCACTGACGTGGCCAGGCTTTGTGTTTTTAGTCTGTCTCCCTTTCTGTGTCAGGCTTCTTATTTCTTCCACCAATAACTTTTGAATGAATTGGCTGATTTGAAACAGAGACAGATGGCTCAAAGGTATTAAACCCTTACAAGTTTTGTGAACATAAGCAGCAGGGTAATGGAAAGAGAGCCTCTTAGTGGCTCACTAAAGCAAAGGCTTCAGCACAAATTCAATCCTCATTAAGCCAAAGAAAATCTGCACAAAGCTGAACCCTGATGTGCAAACTCACCACAAACAAGTCTTTGCTGGGGCTGGTGCTCAAGAACTAGTTTGTGTTATCTATTGCAAAGCAAGCATCGTCTTGTTTACTGTAGAAATAACAAGCTAAATTTTTAATAAGGACACTGCTGAGGCAGTTAATATGCAAAGTAATGGTATTCCTTAAGAAGACACCATAAGCCACAAGCCTTTTTGAACTTATACACTGCCTAACTTTGACAGTGCATCTGAGAAACGAGTTTTGTCAGTACTCAGGGCTCAGATTAAGATATTTGACATTGGCACATACATCTAACCTCACACAGCAGGTTTAGCATTAAACAAATCGCACTTGGCACTTGTTGAACAGGCTCTTGAACACTCCCCCACCACACACACACATTGTCCTACAAAGAGCCTAGGTGGAGAAGGTCTGCACTTGGATCTGACAGGAAGCTTTGATCAGACAAATTAGGACAGGCTTTTATGCAGAGTTCCTGTCTCTACAGACTGTGTGTTTGATGGCAGTGTCCCTGCAGGAGACTCCTCTTCCATTATCGCTCACTGCATGATGCTCAGCTTACAAAGGACACTGCACTTCCCAATTTTCTTGCCTATTCTGTACCACTTAATTGTTATGAGGACACTTGGAATGTTGGTATTTTAATGCTCACCTACTTTTTAATTAAATATTATGACCTGTAACTATACCAATATCTCAGAGCTTAGCTAACAAAGAAGAGGCACAAGCCTGTATCTAGAATTTTTAACCATATTTCAGTCTCAAACAGGGACACATAAAGAGTGTCAAAACAAACAATGGTGACACCACACAGCACTGAACTCCTTGCTATAATGGTACCAAGTGGCTGCAGTGAGGAACACTGCAATTTCTGGGTGCATTTGAAGACACTGAGCACACTGGCACCTTTGTAGGCACCACCATCTAGCCTTCAGTCAGACAATTGTACTCTCCACCAACTAAAATAGCGATAGGATTTTCTTCCTCTGGTTGCTATCATCCCATGATGCAGTTTCATACACGAAAGCAGCAGGTAACTGCAGGCACAAACACTGAGAAAGGTAATTATTCTCTTCAGAGCAAAAGGAGATTCCTTCTCCTCAAGCAGGTAAATGACAGATTTCCTGGGCATGTCAGCACCACACACACTGCTAGGAGAACCTCAGCTACCTTCTTCTGGGGCCACCTTACATCTGCAATCCTTTCTGCTGATGTGCTCCTCAAGGCAAGCAAATATTGCCACCATCAGCCCAACTCACCTAAACTAACTCTTCTTGAGGCAGAGAGTATCTCACTTGCCACTAGTTCATCATACCTGGGTATATTTCAGATCCCCACAGGGTCACTGCTTACTGACTTCTAACACCAAGGCAGCCACTCTTTGAGCCTGTGACAGAGTAGTGATGGCACCTAACTCCTGGGCTGGGGTGGTGTTCAAAACTTCCATCTGCATGGTTGCCTTTGGCTAACCTCAAGAGCCTTATGCAAAACTACTCGATGGTAGCCTTAATCTCCATGAGCGTGTAATCCCCTCACTGGTGCACTCCCTCCGTGCCAGACATTCCTGTCTGCATGCAGCTGTGCCACAGGGATTGCAACAGGCAACAGCTGCTGTCCCAGCGGTCCCACAGTGCCCATGATCTCACCATTCCTGTCTTGGGTCACAAGCCATTTTGTAATACCCCACAAATACCTCCTAGACTGGATCTGCACCATGTTGCAAAGAGGGCACAGCCCACTGCAGAACAAACAATCCATCTCTGTGCCCTGGCTCTACACCTGGCCATAGCTATAACAAAACAAAGGGAGAGTGTGTGCAGCCAAAGGTCTTTCAGTGACTGTGTTACCCAAAAGCTTAACACGGACAGCCACAGCACCCCACAATAAACTGCCACACGATTTACTGAAGGGTCTAAGGCCCTAAGAGTCTGCTGTGATACACTGCCTGAAATGCTGTCCTTGGGTGTCCACAGGGCAGAGCTCTCCTGCATGGCTCTGAGCTGGGACATCCACAGATGGAACTGGCAATAAACCTTGCAGGAGAGAGGAAGGAAACAGGTGACTGACTGATGGATGCATTGTTGCTGGAGCACTTCCAAAATTCTCATGGGCAAAGTCAGCAGTACACAGTCTTTTGCATAGATGAATTTCATCTTTTCCACGGCACATGGCAGAGTTATTTAGGGCATATTGAGCATATATTATGTGTTTGTGTAGCTGAATTGTGCTGTATTGCAAGTGTCCTAGAATGTACATGGGGTAGACAAGAATCCTTAACTCAGTTTACCTTCAGTGAGCTTTAATTCCACACATATTATTACAGTGCCTAAATAACTAAAACTATGGGAGGATACACTCAAAATGTGCGACATGGCAGTGTGGGGTTCCCAAGCAGCCACACTTCTATGGGTTTGGTCCATTCTTGAACGAGCTATGGATATGAAACCAAACTTGTCTAAAGCAAAAAGATCTGAGAACACCTCGAATGAAGTAAATCACCATAACACCACAAAACCAGGAAATTCTCCTGATTCTAGTCAAGTAGTGTCCCTGTAGTGTAAGGCTGCTGCCAAGAACAGCACATGGCCCCCAAGGGGACTTCCAGAGGGCTATGATGAGTTCCCCTCTATCACAGAAGCTCTGTTAGTGCTGCCTTGCACTCTGTCCTGCTTTCCCAGCTGCCAGGGAATTTGTACTAGAGTATTCCCAAATGATACCACTTGGGAATGTGCTATTTTTGCTCATGAGTGTGTCTGCAGACAAGTGTCCATCTCTCTGATTTGTAAATGTGCAGCAACAAAAGCTCCCAAATATAAAACTTGTATTTTTAACTACAGTCAATACATAATAAAAACATTCCAAATCCGTGACCTTTTTTTAAAATTATAAGCTTACAGGCATATTTCCATTTTATTTATAGAGTAGGGAAGCAAAATGAGAAGATAAAAGGGTGAAAGGGGCAACTACACAAGCAGACTCTGCAGCCAAATTAAAATGTGCATAAACACTGAAAAAATATACATAAAGTTAAAACAAAAAGGAAGACTTTGTTTAGACAGCTTTTTTTAAATGATCAGTGATCTTATGCATGCTAGAGTTCTGTCAAACATGTAAAGGCACATTGCTAGCATACTTTCTTAGCAGATTTGGAAGAAGGAGCATGTGGGTAGTGTGATAAGGAAGGGGAAAATACCAAAATGAAAATGGCAGTCACGGAAAGTTATCTCTGTAGGCAGATGCAAAACATAGGGCCAAAATCTGTGTTGTTATTTCTTATGGTAGAGAGTGATAAGGCAAGAAAGTAAAGCAAATAGAGGAGAAAAATCAGACTAGTAGATAGGTAAGCAATTAAATCAAGAGCTTAGACCTGTTCTGAACCTCTGCATTTCCCAACACGCTCAAAGAGCACTATGATATTACTGGCACATTGCAATCTCCTACCTGCTGATTCACATGAGGTCCCGATATTTCTCTTTATGAATAATGCCAGAAGAATCTGGCTTTTCTCTTCCTAAGCACTGTATGCTTTGCTTGTGCTGATCTCTCTTGAAATGTCAACTTTACATTTCCAATATTCACAAAGAAATTCTTAATAAAAAGATATGATCTGCATTTCAGAATGAGACCTTTAAATCCTTTAGCCCTGCCAGTTTCTAGGGAACTTTTGTTAAGAATGAAACATCCTGTTTAATAACTGCTTTCCAATAGTAATCAAGAGAGTTGCAAATATCAGTGGACCACAGATAACAAAGGCAGTACAATCCAGGCAAGGGAAAAAGGGATTTTATCCAGGATTCTTGTAAACAAATGTGAACAACAATTCAAAATATGTTCAGTGCACAACCTTGCCATATTTTAATTAGATTTCCAACTAAGATACTCTGAAATGTCTATTTAAAATAATTCTGTTGAGTTATGACATAAGGACACATTAGAAATGTGCAAACAAATCCAATACACCCAGCTGCTTTTTTGCCTTTCTCTGCATTGCTTGTGCAGCTACAGTCTTTGCTTTTAATTCAGTAACACTGCTGATTGACATTAAACAGAGCTGTCTCATTCCTCACCACACATTCCTACCACCTACCTTGTAACAAAACCATACCAGCACAATCTTTGGGGCCAATGACCTGAACAAGTCATCCTGTAGTCACACTTTTACCAGCTTCAGTCCAAAGGAGGGAAGTGGCTGGGAACAAAACCAGCCCCTTTGGCAAGAATGTGCATTTCAGCTGGATTACACATCCAGTGACACTGCCCAGAGCTGGGGCTGAGCAGTGAGCTGCTCACTTCTCCAGACCAGCACCCAGGCTACAGCCAAAGCTGCAGAAACAAGCCCCAGGCCTTGCCCCAATCACTCCAGGACTCCAACTCATACTGCTGCCAGCACAAGAAATTTCATTCAGGTCTGCAATGGAGATAATTTTGGTTAGAGTTTCAGTTCAGTTCAAAGAGGTGTTATGTGGTGTAGTTTTTACGTAAGCTCAAGGATTTTCCCCAGGCTGCTCCATGCCAGATCCTGGCCCTGACTGATACGCTCTCTGCGACATGCAGAGATGCTGTGCATCTCAATGGTGCCACATCTGTCACCTTGCTACTGCCAGGCCTGTACCTTGGACAATTCCTTTGGAAAGAGCTGCAGGTGAAAGGCCCCATGAAATAAAAAGGAATATTTCAGTGCCAATATGCCTTTTGTGTGTCTTTCTACTCTGGCAAGGCAGTGTGGTCTAGTGTACTTGAACACAGTGTTGGGGACTCTGGAACTGTGACTCTGGTTTCACTGCTCTGCTGTCATCTGTACTCCATCAAAATCTCTAAGCTTTGCTGTGTCCATCTTCTGATATTCAAATTGCAGTAACAGCTACAGATTCCAATTTACAGAGATGCTACCAAAGATTTCTAAGGCTGCTGAACATCCGTCACTTCTGCTTACCTCAAAGGTTTCAAATGGTCTGAGGAGGAGGGTCAGGGAGATTCAAAGAAAATGCATCTTTAAGGTCATACTTTACTTCAAAAGCACCACTTATAAAAAATGGCAAGCTTAAATATTTCTGCTAGCCAGTGGGAATCTTTTACAGTCTTTGATGTGGTATTAAACATACCAATTAAGAAGAGACTAGTAAAGTTTTCTAGCTTTTCCAGATACAGAATCACAGTGGACTCCTTATAATCTAAAGTCCTTCAGGCTTTCTAAAGTCAAAATATTTTAAAGCCAATACTTCAGAGGTGTACTTTTTATTTTTTTAATGAGTGGTTTAATTTATTATTAAAACTACAAAACTACTTATCTGGCTAAGCTAATTCCTGCAGCCCAGTCACTCTGATCATATAAAAATATCTGTGATGATCTTTGGCCTTTTAAATGTTTCCTAGAAAGAGTAAGCAATTTTTTTATCGTGTATGTTTTCTGGAAATTTTTTTTTTCCTCTACTGATAGCAATTGGGACAGACGATATTAAAAAAAGCAGATAGCAACAACTAGATGCCTATTTTTGGCAAACTCTTCTGTCTTCATAGGACTAACAACATGTGTAGATTCATTTTCTTATGTGTACATCCCTGCAATAGACCTACATTTACTTGCCCTCCTTTACCTGAGTCATATTTGTAATCCTGGATAGATAATGGCAGATTAAATACAGCTATCCATTGCCTGGGGCAAGGCTAAGACTCAGAAGCCAGGGTGAAAAATAACTTCTGATTCAGCATGCCTGGATATTTTTGGTGGACTCCTCTACCTCCTGCATTAATGGCAACAATGACCTACCTACCTTGTTTGTCTCCTTTCCCCTCATCTGTCTTATATTTGATCTCCCTTGTGGCTTGTTCAGTTGTTCTGCAGTTGTGGCCTCACCTCATGCTGTACTTTGGAAATAAAGATCCTGGGAAGGGTGGAGCAGACCTGCTGCTCTCCTCTTCTCTCACCCTGTATCTCTTCTTTGCTGCAAACTTCCTTAGTCTAATCTGCAGCTCCTCAGCTGGCATAAAACTATTTAATTCAAATGGTATCAGCTCATTGGAGTTGACTGAATACACATTAACGACTCACCAAGACAAATCACAAATAAACAAAGCTACAAAGTCAGTTTCTTTTTCTCTGCTTTCATCCTATTTTCTTTTAAAAGACTACAGAACCACAGGTTAGTTTCATTCAATGAATTATGAATCCAATACCGTGTATGCTACAGAGTTAGAATGTCTACTGAGACTGAATTTGCAGCATAGTGCTTACGGCACAGACCAATGAAATTTGAGATCCTGGTTCAATTATCTGGGCTGATGTATAGTTATTAATTTATATAAAATTGAAGCTGACAGAAGTTACAAGTGAGAAAAGTTTACTGTTGCTTATGTCATAGGAATGCGGGCAAGATCTTGAGCTTGGGTTGATGCCTTGAGAGGCAGATTCATAGACACAGCATTAAGTACACCACAACCCATGGGCTGTTAGGGACTAGTTGGGGAAGGAGACAGAACAAGGAGGCTTGTCTTTACCTTGGTCTCCCTGCATCCTTAGAGCCAAATGGGGTAAGTGAATGATGGATTACATGGATGACAAGTGGTGAGACAAATAACTGGACCACTGGTGTCACAGTTTGTGCTCAGCAGTACAAAGTCCAGCTGGTTGTTGGTTACTGTTGGTAACCTGACACAATGATACTAGGCTGATACTGCTTAATGCCTTTGACAAAAAGCTGGATGATGGAATAAAGTACACTCTCAGCAAATTTGTGGATGGTACCAAACCATGGAGGAGTGGTTGAGATGCTGGAGAGCTTCTCTTCAAAATGACCTTGGCAGGCTGGAGGAACTGGCAGACACAAAACTCATACATTCCACATAAGCAAGTATAAAATCCTGCAGCTGGGATGGAATAACCCTCTGCAACCAGGCAGATGAGGGATAACTGGACAAGGATAGCTCTTGCAGAAAAGTCCTTCAGGGTTCTGTTGGCAACAAATTGTACATAAATTTGCCCTTTTGGCCAATGATGCCACCCTCACACTAGGCTAGTGCATTACGAAGAATGTAGCCAGCAGATCAAGGTATATGATTGCTTTTTTGTTATCCACATTGCCAAACTACAGGCTACTCTGTTCATTTTGGGGTTCCCCAGCACAAGGACATCATGGGCATATGACAGCAAGCCCTGCAGAGGGCTGAAGCACTTGACATAGAAGGAAAGATCAGCAGGGCTGGGTTTGTTAACTGTAAGAAGAAAAGACTAGGAGAGCTAACTGATGGCTTCATCTACTTAACAGCAAAGTGAAGCCAGGGTCTTTTTAGAGGCACACAACTGTTGGACAAAAGGCAACAGAAACAAGGTTACAGAATTTTAAATCCAGTAAGAGAAAAGAAAATTCACCATGAAGGTGGGTCAAATAACATCACAAGTTGCCCAGAGCACGAGTGGAAGTTGCACATCAATGCTTGGAGAACTCAGAACTAAACCTGACAAGGTCCTGAGCAACCTGATCTAAATGTCTCTGCTCTGAGCAGGAGCTGGACTGGACAACCCCCTCAATGTCTCTTCCAACCTAAATTATTCTGTGATTCTGTAAATTTCTCAGTCTTGTTGCTTGGGCAGTTCTTGTACACTGAAGTTTTGGAGGATTTAGGATGTTTCAGTGAAGCAGACATATCAAACAAGGAATCACGGTTTCTGAATGTGGTACTACAGGATTATTTCTTGCACTTAGTGTGCTACTGTGATGCTCCTTCACGTAATATTTTATGCAAACTAGAGCTATTTTGTTTCAGCACAGTGTTTTTCTCTGCTGGGGAGCTGAACTCTGGGTGTCTAAGACAGCAAAGGAATATGTGCCTTACCCAGGAGGTGTGAAGTCCTGTAACTATACAGACACAGCCTGAATGAATGTCACCTGAGCTCTACTTAAAACTAGAACCTGAACTGTATTTCAATAGATTGCAGTTTGATTAAAAACAGACTTGAGGAAAACTCAAGTCCAAAAGTCAACAGTCATTTCAGTGAAATAGAACTATGTGGAGTCTCATGCATATTTTTAATCCATATTAAAGAACTTCTTAAAATGTCAAGAGTCCAATGCACTGAATGCAATATTTCCCTCCAGGTTAAGCCTCAGAATGGAAACCATCAAATCTCTGTCAATCTCTCATGTGATCAAGAAATGGTCTAAAATTGCCCTGGTGCCAACAACACATTTTACAGATTGGCTGATATCCTTTGTACTTTTTCAGTGCAAAACTAAAATAGATCACAGAGAATATAAGGTAATGGAAAATCGAGTTAATCATAAATTTTCCATTTTAGAGAAGATGCAGGCTCAAGATACATTGAAAAAAATTTACCCTACCTATGTGTCTTTCTAAATGTTTCTGAAGCATGTGTCACATGTATTTATTGGTGTCTCAGACTGAACAGTACACCAGTGCCATTAAAAAAGCAAACCCTGCTAAATTACACAATAAAGAGAATTGCAGCATCTGATTTGACAACTGCCACTGCCATAAAGTGCCACTTCCGCTAATAAAAGGATGACATATAAAGATTTTTGCTTAAATCAGCAAATTATTTAGTAACTTTTTCATTGCTATAAACTTACAGTAATTGTTACTCAAAGGCAGGAAGCCAAATTTTACACTTATACAAATGCTAAAACCATGACAACAGGCAATTTCATTATTTTTAGTGGATTGGTAAAAAGCACTGCAGTTAAATATTTTAAACTTGTCCAAGCTATTTGCACCTCTTAAATATTAATGCTAGTTTTAAATAATTTTCTTATCACTTAAACAAAGAAGCAGACCTAAATTCAGTATGAATTACATCAGCAGTTAAATATCTAACAAGAAATTAACATCACTATAAATCTATTTTACATTTTACTATGATTATTTAGGACAGCTGAGCCTCATATATGCTGAAAGAGTATGTCAGCATACAACAGCTGCTGCTAATAACCAGCATGTGTTGGCAGGAGCTTTTTGTTTTCTGAAGATAATTAAAACTTGCTATAGTTTTCCAGCTGCTACAGAGTCAATAAGGAAAACTTTAAAAAAATGAGTGGCACATTTTTGATGCACGTTAAATGGATTGTGGCTATGTCTATTGAATACTCACTATAGACAATTACTCTACAATTTTGGGTTTTCGTAAGTTTTCTAAAAAACAAGCTATACGGGAGTAGTTTCAACCAGAAAATTTTTAACTGTCAGCTTCAGGTGCTCAGGAGGAAGAAAGCATTCTGGTAACAGAAATATTTTGCTGAATAAGAAAAGCTGCTCACTCAACTACTTGTGTCCTTATCCTTAAAATCCTGTGTACTATATATTCAGATAAAAGCTCTCTTTACTGGTCTTGGCAGTTTTTTTGAAAACTTTCTGTTCTTAGAAACATTAACAGCCACCATGAAGCTGAAAAAAGCCTTGCCAGTGTGAGTCAGTGGCTCTGCAGAGCTACCATGAAAATGCCAACAGGTTTATACTGATCCTCACTGAAGACTCAAGATGGGGGATTTTCCAGGACTTTGAACCACAGTCTTCCTCCAGTTTTCACATAATATCATACCTGGTGGCACGTGAGAACTGTCTTCCTGCTTGTACAACAACTTTTAAGCCCCATGCCCAATGAGAGTTCAACAGCAACACAGCAACTTTCTTAACCTAAGTCTTCCACAGAAATGATCCAAAACACAACTTTCTACAACCACGCAACTTCAAAGGTCTGAGACACTTCTGAGTAACACATAATTCCTCAGCAGAGTAACCTAAGTGACCTCTTGGGTTACTCAGTCACCTATGACGCTTTCAGCCATCATCGCTGGTGGCTTTCCATGAGCACCTGGAAACTGGTGGAAACTGGTTTGCACTCTCTGACTAAGAAGATAAACCAAATAATGGAATAAGAACTAGATTTCCCTCCGCGATAGTCCTGTCCTTTCACCCATCTTGACAAGCTGTGGATGTCAGAGGACAGATCAGGCTCTGAAATATGGATCATCCGCTTGGTCACTCTTAAAATGGACTTTCAGTACCCAATATTAGAGAAAATAAGTATTACTGAAACAAAATGTAATTTAATTTTTTCTTTAGCAACTGCAATTGTTTCCTTTTAAACTTCAGAGGCCAGAACTAATGAATCGATCTTCAGATAAGAGGCCACTCGAAATAATAAGACTTTCAGCAAATAACACTGCCATTATGTGCCAGGGAGCTGAAACGCTTATTATGCAGTTCAGTGAAAAATCAAAAGACACAAAGCATTTGATGTGACTGGCAGCAGCACTGTCTAAAAATAGCTCTTCATAAAAGGGAATTAAAATGTCACCGGAAATCTCTTCCTTCCTTCAGAAGCTGCTGGTAAACAGACCTTTCTCAGTCTGAACTGACAATTGCCTCCTCATGTGCAAGTGCAAGGGCACCCCTTCACCTCTTGCTGGGACCCATGGCACTTCAATGAGGATGTCAGGGCTGTGAGCTGCTGGGGAGGGATGGCCTCAGGGGTGAATTGCAGCCACGTATCTCCCCAGGTAGCACCACTGATGCGATGTCTGACCAGCCATCACCACGATGAAGACAGCTCCAGCTTTCAGCATGAAGCACTGGACAAACACAGAGCAATCCTGCCCATGAATCAGTGCCTGTATTATTTGATCCAGGCTACAGCACTCAGGCAGTAGCATGAAATGCAGCTTTTGCTGCCGTGGCTCAGGTTTTGGCAAGGGTGCCTAGTTTTAATGCAGAATCAGCAGTTTGGATGATAAAGTTTTGGAAAAAGTATTCTGATATCTCAGTCTGTTAATTTGGAAGGACTTTTCAAGACAGATATAGACTGATGCTTGCTGAATTCAAGAGACAAGAAAGTCCTCTTAACTCTGGATAAGACCTAGGCAGAATGCCACACTTTTAACGAAGTGAAGCTGACAGAATGGCAGTTTTAAAATGGCCTCAGAAATACATATAAATATAGCTGTAAAAATGAAAAGAAAAAGGAAAAACAATTAAAGCCTTACTGCCTCACCCTCTGTGCCAAGCACTAACTTTTGGATTTTACATTATTCCCTTCAGATAAAGGCTGCAGGAAGAGAAAGCCATAACCTCTGAAGTTACGAAATGATTAGATATTCAGCTGCCACCATCAGATGCAATTAAAGACACAAAACTTAGATTCATCCTGCAGAACATTAAAGTTTGCCAGATATATTATGAAAAAGCCACATTGTGTGGCTCTGAGAGTCTTGTCCTGTCCAGACTCCCACTCCCATATCAGCTGGGGACTAGGGAAAATGAAACATTCTGCGCTTCCTGAAGCTGAAACGATGGAAAAGGACTGTGCCTTTCACATGAGTCCTACCCTTGTGTCATTTGAGTGTTGACAGAGATACTGCTTCCTCCTCAAATTTAGAGTAATCTTACATCTTTGGTCCCTTTTCAAATCTTGGGTCTTTTGGAAGGACACTTGATGATGCTGCAGTTATTGGGATCAGCAATATGATCTAATTATTTGGAATGTTTTTTTGGAAGTTCTGACCTTACACAGATTTGGGATACTGATTTCAAAAGGAGAAGGATGGGGTTGTGGTTAGCTAATACGAACTGTCTCTTTCACAGTATGATATAATGAAAATTACTTAAGTACTTGGCTTTTAAACAGAATTTATTTCTGCATTTTTGCAGGAATTAAAAGGCAGCTCATGACAGGATACATTTACTTTTGCGTATTCCCATCAGAAACTTCAAGCATTAAAAATTGTATTACCCCTTTTGGGGGATAATACTACAGAAACTTTATGATTGCATCCTTAGACCTTGTGAGCAAGGTTTCTCCTCATTTTGCGCCTTCTGTGGCAGCAGCAAGAGGGATTATAATTACGCTGCTAAATGAAACACAGACTGATTCTTGTTTTTCGGTCAAGTGGCATCACTCAGCTCATGTCCTCACTACCTACAACTAGTTCTCTCTGAGGCTTAGTCTGAGCTGAGCATGGAGAAGCCCAAAACAGAGCCAGAGAATCTGCCCAGCAGCCCAGGGGGTACTTCAAGTTCACCTCCCATTTCTTTTATTTAGCAGCACACATATGCCCACTCAGAGAGAGATTTTACTGCTGTACCAACACAGGAACATGATGTGTTAAACACCTAATATCTGTGAGCAGGAGTTTCTGGATAATAATGTGAATAACTGGACATTGAAGTAATTGTGCCAAAGTCTACATGAAATAAGGAAGTGGGAAGTGTTGCCAGAGAGCTAGGGAAGAACCACATGGTTTAGCATGTACTGGGGGTTTGGAGAAGCAGCAGCTCCTTGCAGAGAATTGTTACACAGGAGGAAAAGCTGCACCATCATCCTCACTTCCTAACCCATTCAGCAGTAAAAGCTGTATTGCCTTTCCTTAAAGGAGAGGGAGCTGTATTTTCCTGCAAATGATTCCAGGAAGGAAGCTGAGAAATTTCCCAGCAAATGGCAGGTCTGGTGGGTGCTGGATGTCAGCGGGTGTGTGTATATGACTAAAGAGGATAAAAGCCAGAATTAAATTAGAGATTCCAATTTGAATTTACTGCTTTTATCCATATTCCTAAACCATTCAAGTGGTGGAGGATCAGAAACTAGCACAGCAAAATCAATAAAATAAACAAACCATGAAAGACACTAGTGACACATTAAGGGGGGAAAAAAATCGGATACCCTTTAGGCCTTTGGACTAAAGCAGAGAGATGACAGTAAATATATAGAGATTTTGGTTCCAAATCCTGATATCTTTGCTCACACAAACAGATCCTCCTCCAACCACAATCTGATTAAAACAGAGCACAACTATTGCCAAAGGCCTGTAACATCTAGCTCATTAAAACAATACTAGTTGACATTATTAGGATGTATTATTTTGCTCTTTTAGCACAGGGGAAGATTCATCTGAGTAAGTAGCAGGACCGAGTCCTTCTTTGGCAAAGGGCATTGACTGGAAAGCAAAATGTCTGGTATGTTCCAGGCAGGCAGTTTCCATGCCTGGCAGATGGTATTTACTTAAGACATACTGCCCAGCCCATTATCTTAAACCAAGTTACTTTGCCCAGTTTACCTAACTTATCACAAGGACAGAAACTTTTGTTCATCTCTGTGTCTGTATTAGTCAAAATCCCATGTGTTCTGAACTGCTATGGAGTGATTGTTTTCTCTCAGCAGAATTAAACACAGTCCTGTAACAAATGAGAGGCGAAAACCCACAAGATGTTTTCAAACTGAGTCACACACATCCTTTTCAGCCAAGCCATAATACTCCCAAGTCCTCTGAATCATACTGTCTACTCTTCAACTGCTTCTAAACAGTCCAGCTCAAGGTGCTCAAGCCCTCCTCTCTCCCACCATATCATGGTGTGCTCAGTTGACCTGTTAAACTGAACCTGAAAAGGGAAACTCCTCAAGTTTTTAAGCAAAAAGTGCATCACAAGGCACAAAGATGAGGGTTTTCTGACTTGCTCACATTTATATATCTATAAAATGAGTATAAATAAGAAATGACAAAACTAGTATATACTGGATCAAGCTCACAGGACATGTAATTCATTGTTTTACCCTCAAAAGCAGCTATTGAAAGATGTAACAAACTCAACTACAGATAATTGTTTAATAACCTAGTAACAAGGGTCCTGTTTGCTCAGTCCCTTAGGCACTAATCCAAACACATGTGATGCCCTATATGAAACAGCTCATATATTTGTTTAAGTGCAATTAAATGTCTGACAATATCATATGATAGGAGTAAGATAAAAAAAGAAAGAGTGAGGCTAAGACGCTATCAATGACTACACAGCTTGCACAGGAATAAAAATTGAAAGCACATAACTATCTGTTGCCAAGAAATTATAGTATCTGTTTGGAACCTAAAACTGCAGATTTTTTAAAATTAACATTTACAGTGCTCATGGTAGAAATACTGCACTTTATTTTCAGGGATTTCTGTGTAACTACTGACGTAAGAAACTGAGTAACAAAAATGCTATGTATATATTCTCCTAATTAATCTACTTTCGTGAGTAATTTCCATTTTACTTGTGTTATGTAGCATTTTATATGCCACCAGGACTTATCACTTCTAAATTTAAACTAATTCCCCTCCTGATTACTATTACTCTAGGGATTCATTTATTGAGCATAAATCTTGCATTTATTGGCTTAAATGTCTTTTAATATTACTGTCTCTACTTATACAATGGGGTTAATATGAAATTCAGTCTCCTCCATGATCAATACAGAAGATATACAGCACAACTACAGCTGTTCATTTCACAATTTCAAAACAAGAAAGCCTCAAGTTAAGATTTCACCTTGGCTGAAATCCTGCTTTCAATGAAATTGAGAGCAAAAGTCTCCTAACTCATAAGCAGAGCCAAGATTTACTTTTTGGTGTCCAACCTGCATGTGTCAGCTGAAGTGTCCCTGACATTTTGTGGCTGTGAAGCTTTAAGACCAGAAATAGCCACTATTATTGAATCCAATCTCCAGTACCACACAGGTCACTTCTAGTTAAAATACACACAGGTACTTCCAGATAATCTCAGTTTTTTAACCTTTTTGCCAGATAGTGGCTCATGTGAAGGTTTCTCCCTTTTAAATGTTCTGTTGTTTATGAAGAACAGCTTTTTAAAACCTCAATTAGCTGGACCGCACTCTTATAGACCATTTTTTTTTAACATAAACACATCCTAGGACACTCTGAGCTTATAAATACCTCTAAGTATGCTCACATTTTTTGTGTTAAAGTTTCACACAAATACTTCAACCACTTCAGAGTACAAGTACATAATAAAAATATTCTAAAAAAATCCTATTATTTTATTGAAGAACTCTAGTTTCTCCACGTCTAGGTCTAAGGATTTGAGGAAAGAGTACACAAGGAAGAGAAGATGATGAACAAGCTTCAGGTGACAGAGGGTTTCAGTTTCTAAGTGACCTTAGTGTATGAAACAACCAACCCAAAGACCCCTGGGCTGTGAGCACACACCTGCTCCACCCATATCTGACAGTGGAGGGGGATGGACCATGTCCCAGCTGAGGTCTGCAAAGCAGCTCTGCAGCTGAGGATGTTCCTCCTGGTACTGCAGGCAGCCCCAGTTCTGTTCTCTCCTGCATGCCTAGGCTGGAGCACAGACACAGAGGCACCATAAGAGGAGGCACTAGGGGCTGAAAAGTAGCTGCAAACTGCTGCTGCCTTGACTATTTACCAGCTTACAGGCTCAAGAGGCAGCAGACCACCAGCACTGGTCAGAGATGACATAAGTGAGGGTGTTTGTATTGTTAGCACCAAGGCTGAATCTTGTTGGTTAATCTTTCACTTCCCCGTGTTCAGTCAGTGAGGTTTACACATGTGCAGGTAAAGTGGCCAGCATCCAGAACATAAGAAAGGCTATGGTTCAGGTTGCCTGAACAACTGTATTTTGTCCTCTTTGTATGTCTGACCAAACTCACAGTCTTTAATTTTTTAATTGTGTCCCATTTCCAATCCCGTAATCCACACCTGTGTGCATACCAGGAATTTGATGTGGGCTTTTCTAATGCAGCCTATGACTGCAACATTTTCACCTACATGACTTCCCTGTTCTCCTTTTGAATATGAGAGTATATTAGCTCTTATGGTACAATAATCATTGAAATTTAAGTCACTTGAATTGCATTATTTTTTTCCAAGTCACTTGTATACCTCTGTAACACTTTCCACAAATTCTACTCATGCTTAGAAAAGGAGAAGAATTAAACACCTTGAACTAACTACAAAGAGAAGACCATAAAACAGAAAAGTGCCTAAAATTTGCTCAAACTAGACAAATCCAGGTGACTCAAAGGTAGTAGTAGACATACAAGATCAAAATTAAAATTGCAACACATAAGAGTATAAAACATCTGCTGAGAATTGAATGGAGAATTTGCCTTGAAAAGTTGAAAGTCTGATTTAATATCACTCCGTTGAACAATTTTCCTCAACTGTTCTTGCCTGTGGACATAAACTGAGACAAATCACAGAATATTACGCACTGTGGGCAGGGATTTACTCACTGAGAATAGGAATTTGTCTTATTTTCATTTGTTTCTTCATATTATTGTCTTACTTAACATGCAGACTAAGAATCTAATTTTACTGTAGATGAAAGGGAACATTTCTTTACCAGCTTGTCTATGCCGGGGCAGATGTGGCTTCATTCACCTTGACTTATACTCTGCCTATACTGCACAGTCAATGATTTCGATTTAACATTTTCAGGGTTAATTCTTCCTTGCTTTTAACCTACAGCTACTTTTTATATTTTCTGTTCTGCACTGAGTTTAGCCATGTACTGTGAAAGAAATAACAACTTTGTGACTCATGTAATATAAATTCTTGAAAGTCACCACCTTATTTATTTAAAGAAAACATGAGTAATCGTTAATGAATTCTCATACAGTTACTGCATAGAGAGTTTGAATAAATACCTCAGACCAAGCATGCTACACCCTGTTCCTTTATGCTGAGGCATGTGTCCCCTTCAGTGTGGAAACTAACGGGCTTATGGGGGAAAGGGAATCATCAAAAAGATCACATCTTGAAATTACCTGTTTGATATCAAACAGATAATAACCACTCATATTCACAGGCCAGGCCACCTCATAATTCTGCCTCAAGGAGTTGGTGGTGTACATGAACCAAATATTTAGGACTTTCAAAGTATGATCTGATTGAAATAACAGTCTGGTTCCTGTCATTTCCCTTGTGGTGATTTTCTTTTTAGAAATGATTAAATGGTATAATTCCTCTAATGACTCATTTAGTTTATTTTTAGCTAACACCAAAGGAAAATACAAAGGAAATAGTCTTTAGCAAACGTGTTTTCAAGGAGGAAGAAAGGCTGTACTGTGATATGATAGAGTAAATTAGGATAGTGTAGAAGAGTAATGCAGCTAATGACTGAAAAGCTAGCAGTATATGCAACACTTTGTATCACACTGCATTACTGACCAGGACTGGAAGCTTTAACTGCTTTATACATTGCAAATTGGATATGTTGTGATTTTCCAAAACATTCCTTTCACTAAGGAAAAAAATACCCTGATTCAACAATCCTACTTTAGGTGCCTCCAGTCTGAAAACCAGCAAGTGAAAAATAACTGGGTAAGAAGTAGAGAGCAGGTATTCAAACAAGCCCCAGGGCAGCTTAGCACTTAAACATGTGGCAGATCTGTTTTCAGCAAAGCAATTAACAAGGCAGGACTCACCATTCCAACATCTTAAAATGCAGGCTGGATCTTTTTCTAAACATTTGCTATAATTCAAATTATTAGATTGGAGAGGTGCTAACACAAGAATTAGGGTAGCTAAATTGGGGTTGCTCAAATACTTTGTCTTAATAGCCTTAAAATGTATGACTCAAAGATATACAAATTCAAGCAACTAAATAATGATTTACATGCTTTACTCAACTGGATGACTAAAAGCAAGTTTTGGTTCTCATCTTGCATCTCCTAATTTACTTTTCAATATATTATTGATAAGTTTCTCTGTGGCATTCTGCTAGTTATAAATCCTATTTGTTAATGGGGTAAAACTCATTCAACCTCTAAAAGCACAGACTGATAACTCCACTCATTTTAGAGTACTCCCAGAGGGTACTCTGGGAAAGGGATGGGGACTGATCCAGTACCCTTGCACTACTTACAGTCTGAACAAAGCAAGCAGAGAGGGTGACATGCTGACCCAGCAAAACTTGGTGAAAGCCTTGTGAGGGATTGATGGATCTAGGTTTTTCATCCAAGTGTAAACTGGAGGTTTCAAACTGAGCCATATTAGCTAGGCTTAGATTTTTTGGTATTGCTAACACAACTATTTGTATAAAAATTATTAGTCATTCCTTTGGGCACTGTAGGAAAAAAGTGTGCTTTGGTTTTGCACTAGATGTGTGTCTGCCTACATATGGATTTACAGACAGAAATCAGCATCTACCTGCACACATAATTTCCTTACTGCAAATGAACTGACACTTGACCAACTAAGTGGATACTGTCCCCAACTTACATCAATAAAAGAAATGAAGAAAGCAACAATGTATTTATTCTTAGTGACCCAAAATACACAAATGTTTCATATACTGAACAGTAACATACATCACATGATCAAGGAACTATACAAATACAATTTCCACAGCTCTGTGCAGAACAGGTTGTAAAGCTGTAAAAGAGGAGCAGAGGTCATTGACCACAGACTGACCACCCATGCAACAAGCTGCAGGAAGAAAAGCTACAACTTTGAAACTCCTCACCATGCAGCTTCTCCAAAGTCTCAGCACCACTGGCTGGCTTTGGCAGCTCTGGCTGTCCCAGACAGACTACTGGTTACAAGAGGGAATGTGAAACAGCACCATGACAGGTAGAAGAGGTGTGTTAATCCACCAAATCCTCAGTTAACGCTGTTTGAACACTAAGTTGGTACTAGCACTGCACCCAAAACATTTTCAAATAAACCTAGAGAAGTAAATTACCCTTTCTTTCCATTCAATCCAGGCCATACACTGGGTACACAGAATGACATAATATCCTTCCTGAAATCAGAGCTGCAGTGAGGACTAGTATCCTTCAAACATGACCAGCTCCTGAGGCTGCCTTACAAACAACCACATTTTCCTAATTGCCACAGAAACTATCTTTTTAATCTTTTTAAACCTGGCCAAAGAATTAGGCATTGTTTTCTTTATAAATGCCATAAAATTTCATCACTATATCCTGTACTTCTGCCAGAGTTTGACAGCCACAGATATAAAGAATCTTACTGGAAAGCAACACACAGAAATAGCCACTCCATTTAACTGCTGCTGGTCAAAACCTCACACCAGTTGCTGTGATATTTGCCAGATATGACAGTAAATGACCTTATCTCTATGCTTGCCCCTAGTTAGCAGAATCAAACACCTTTTTGCAAGCTGTCCAGAAAGTGGCTATCATCAAGATTTTTTTTTCTTCAACATGACATTTTTCTGCATGTAGGACCACATCCACTTTGGAAACTGGTGTTCTTGAAAACAGGATTCCATACAAAAACATGATCAATACAAAGCTATGTATTGATTTGCTTTTTAATCCAGAAAAATCGGTACAGTTGGGTAGGGTTTTTATCTTCGCATTAGCCATTGTGAAGATGATTTTAAAGTGTGTGCACAGACCAAAGGATTTGTTCTGAGGCCACTCTGCATTTAGCTTTAGTTCCATAGACAGACATTCATAAAATAACAAATCGATACATTTGTAATGACTGCCAAGACAACTGCTTAAGCAGCAGCAGCAAGCCAAGTCAGCAATTATTTTTAAGGATATGTGACATATTTTCTAATGCCCTGACAGTTACACACACTTGTTTCCAAAGGATGTTATCCCAGTTGCCTTCTTCCAGTCGCACTGGACTTCTGCTTCTTTTTAAATTGGGTTACCACGGGCAGGTTTGACCTGTAGCAATCAGAGCAGATGGACAGGTGCCAGTAACTGCTCAGACAATCAGACAAGACGAGGTTCACCACCTAAGATACCACAGTAGTTTATGATTAAAAGATAATTTAGTTAAACTGCTAATGATGAACCAATGTTTTTCTCCTGGTTGTCGGCTGCATGTGTGTGTGTATGGAAACAGAGAGGTATGAATGACTATTTCAAACCCTGTCTCTAACCAGATTAGTTTGGAATAGAGACAAGAAACGAGCCCGAAACACGAGGCATTAGAACCTGTTCTCTTACGAAAGAGCAGACCTGCAGACCCTGCGCCAACGCCGGGCCACGGAGCGCTGCTGCCAGCAACTCACCTTGCTGGATTTTCGTCACCAGCTGGTGACGGGCGAGAATCCTGCTGGTCCTGTAGGGAGGGCGCCGGGCGGGCGGGTCGCAGCGCCAGAAGAGCTCCTGGCCCTCGGGGGACACCGCGTTCAGGTAGAAACAGGCGGTGCCCGCGGCCCGGGGCACCTGCTTCAACATCGCCGCTGCCCTCGGCTCGCCCCGGCCGTCCCGGGCGCTGCTCCCGATCGGAATCAGGGCAAGGAAAGCAGGGAGGCTCTAAGCCCCAGGGAGCTGCGAGGAGCGAGCGCTTTAAACGAAAAAGGAGTGCCAAGAGCTACTACAGCTCGGGATTCCGGCTCTCTCCCACATGATCCGCGCGGGCCAATCGCTCCCAGAGCAGCCTGTGGAAGCGAGCCTGCGGAGCGGGACAGCCAGCCTGTCCCAGCCCGGCACACAGCCCCAGCCCCGCACAGCC
>VZSR01003803.1:17919538-17935912 GCA_013398615.1 Brachypodius melanocephalos
CCAGCCCCGCACAGCCTTTCCCAGCCCCGCACAGCCTGCCCGAGCCCCAGCCTGTCCCGGCAGCCCCCGGCTGGCCAGAGTTTACCCAGCACGGAGGGGCTGCACCGGGCCGCTTCAGAAAGCAGAGAAATAGTTGAAGACGCTCGAGAGTGCGTGTTTTAGAGTACTCAGGGCTGCCGAAAACCTTTTTCTCCTCTGCTCTACGCTGCCCAGCTGTTGACTCATCTCTGGAGATGATGCCCTCGCTTACTTTTCTAAAAATCCTACCCCTGTTTGCTGAGAAAAAGTCCGTTTACGGAAGGGCTGTCTAAATCTCCAAAACCACACGGTACAACGAGCACTGGAACAAGTAAAACCCTTGGGATGAAAAAAATTCAACAACACCTAGCAGCAGTCACTCAGCAGTAAACAAAAGCCAAGAGTTCCTAACACTAATGCTACCAAGAACTGGTCACAGCCTGGAAGAGGAAAAGAGTGGATGGAGAGGTTCTCTGTTATTCAGGTTCCTTGCTGTAACATCTTTTTTGTTGTTGTTTTTTCTTCAACAGACAGAGGGGCATGTGTTTTCATTCTATCCTCATATATCAACCACTGAGTTAGCAGTAGATGCTATTTCTTTGATTAATTATACAGAAACAGAATGTTGCCATTTTCATCAGCAGGTGGGCAGCAAATCTGAGTAAAAATATATTGAAAATGCCCTCCTAGTCAAAAAACCCCAATGTTTTGGATTAATAGGCTCCTAGTACGTGCTGATTTCTAAGAGTCACAAGAAATGAGTGATTTCTAAGAATCACAGCTCAGGAATGGTGCTGCCACCTCTGTGCCCCTTCCCATGAGACCAGTGTCAAGATGGGGCCTGGCAGCTGACAGCACTGTTGGAGCGGCTGCAAGCCCCAGGCAGAAGGGGCTCAACCCTCATCTCAGCCCTTGGGGGATCCTGACCTCCTGAAACCCTACCTAGATATCTACCTGCATTATTGACATCATTATTGTCTGCGTCCTGTTCTCCAGCCTTGAGGCCAGCAGTATCTCACGACATGCCATGGCACAACGGAGCACTCCTCCCACTCCTCGCCTCACAGATGCTGACCAGGGCAGGGCCATGAGATGGCACTGCCGGGGACCCGCCTCTTCACAGAGGACAGGGCAGATACAGTCACCTAAACATGAGAAGGGGAAGAACAGCTCTTGTTCACAATTATTCATTAAAATTTTGTTCCATGCAAATCCCCTTAGGGCACACTTTTACTGTGATGCAATCTGTTCTCATTACACCTTATGAATTTTATTCCTTATCAATGTGAGACTTGTGAAGTGCCATAAAATGGAGAAATATAATTCCAGGTACTAGAAATTTAAAATGAATGTTGTAGACTGGAAGCCTCCATTAACTGTTATTACCATTAACAGCACCTGCAAGTTCTGTACGTGCTGCTTTTTGCTCCAGGTATGGCTGCATGGTCTTCTCTGAGACTCTAAGCAGAGACTTCAAACTTGAGAGCGAAGACATGGCACCATTACCATCTATCCTCCTAAACAGGGCAGGAGGACTGACCAGTCTCCTTTCTGCCTTGCTGTGCAGAGGAGAGGCAGGACTGCTTCACAGGTGTGAGCAGAGAGAGCCTGAGCAGCAGGGAAGAGATGACTCCCATTCCTACCTCAGCTTGCCAAGCCAGTGTGTCAGTCACTCTGCTGCCACCTTTTCAGGAATAAATATCCCAGAGACCCCCAAATGTCAATGACAGGCACAGTGTTTATCCAAAAAGACAATACCTCCATGCAGGGAAGTTAATATTTGATTAATCTACAGTTCTTTGATCCAATTCTATTTTAAAAATGCTACTGCTAATGTAAAGCAAGTATTAACATTTCATACCACTCTGCTTAAATATTCAGAAGGATTTCTTTTTCTGTTGGATAATTCATTGACTTTTTCAGCTAATGAGATTCTGCATTCTTCCTTGCAATACTTCAGATTCTAGGAAGCGGTTTAAGAGAAATGTAATGCTTCAAAAGCCAGTCCAAAAAACCAAAAACCACGGCAAGAGCCTAAGTAAGGTGTGTATACACCAGTGAACAGGTCCACTAAGGGCTCAGCAAGCCCAGTTATATGCTTGTAACAGAGAGCAGAGTACCAGCCTCAGTGCCCCCACGGCTGCCTGTCCTTCTCATGGCCTCACCAGAGGGAAAGGCAACAGGGCAGAGCTGCCCTGCCAGCTTCACAGCAGCTCATCTCAGAGGTCACAAAGGACAGAATAAGAAGCCTCTGTTGCAGAATGATGACTTTCCTCCCAGACATGAGGGTCCAAACACAACTTCAGAGCCAGAGGGTTGCCCCAGGCTTGGTGCTGATAAGTGCTGCCTGTGCTGAGGCTGAATTCTTTGGCTTCAGTCCAGTACTTGCATAGTAGTCAAATAAAACAAGAAACAACAAGAGTTAGCTGGTCTTATGGTGCGTGTTTGAAAGCTCCTGTGCTTGAAGTTGTGCGTGGTGAAAAAAAGAAGTAGCCCTCCTTGCATACTTTTAAAATGACTGTATCCTTGTTTGGTGACTGCCTTGACACCCACTGTTTATTTTCAAAAATGTGTCATTCTGATGAGGAAAGCCCTTTGGACATCAACCTCTCAGACAAGAAGCACTACAGAAGTCTAAGTTGTTATGTAATAGCACTAATTAATATTTCAGTCTCAGTCTACAGACTGTTTCTGGAATAGTTAATAGAGCAACACTGAATTTCATGCTAATGCATCTCATAAAAGCACTTCAAAATAAAAGCTTCCTTGTGCATTTTACAAGGACTGTGAGGGAGCTCCAGCACACACCAGAAATTGCTGCCAGTCTTGACAGAGGCACAGATCAGGAGATGAAAACCCAACCCTATGCTCCCATGTTGTGACTGATCCATGCAGGAAAGGAGATTCCTTCATAAAACCATGTGTGGAATTAGGTTGTTTTATTTCTTTTTTTTTAAACAAATCAGAAATGTCCACACTGATATCTATAGTGCAATAACAACATGTCACATCTAACATGACAATCAGTGCCTTGATGGATACTGAAATACTCTGGGATATCAGGAATCTTTAGTTAAAGGCTTATTCATACTGCACAGTGCTTCTGACAACTGAAAGGGCTTACTAAAACTGGCAAAGCCAGCTCAAGGAGTCATACTCTTCTCTGTATGTGTTCACAGGCAGAACTGCAACACTTCATTTCTGTTAATTGATTTTTGTGTCTCTCTGCCACCTTTTCTCCCTGAAATGGCATTTAGTGTAAGATAGAAGGAGTAAACTATTGGCAGGAAAAATTGCCCCATGGCTGCCCATAGATACTGCAGTATCACAAGCAGTACTTGAGATCTGCTTCCATTTCACTGTGAGTGGGGTGCTGACATCAGCTGCAGAAAACAACGCCATGTGCTCTAGAAATGCTAAAATAGATTTGATAACAAACTAACTACTCGTGGCTGGCTTTTCTGGGCAAGACAACAGTGTGAGTTTCTACACACCACCTTGGCCTTAGAGTATTATTCCATGAGGGACTGGTACAGTGGGGTAGTTGAGGATAAATTGAGATGAACAGCACTTTCCCATTTGTATTCCTATAAATAAATAAATATTATAAATTTATATATATATATATATATATATATATATATATATATATAAAAATATATAAAAATCAGACTGATGATTTACATCTTAGAACACACACCTTGCAGTGAACTGTGAAATAGGTCTGTGATGTTGTACCTGGCACAGAGTTCTCCAGGCTTGGATTGAACCCGCTGTTCTTACAGGGTAATCAGCCACTTGATCTTCCCGAAGTGACACATTTCCCTTTTATTGTTAGTTGCACTTATCTCGTTATTTCACATCTAAAATTTAATGACGGCCCCTCTTCATTAGAAAGCACTGGTTCTATGAGAACAAAACAGCTTCCCATCCACTACAGGAGCACATTTGTTATTAACATTAGTGATATGTAGTTAGAAGAAGCAGGAAACTCTTGTTTTCAAGTCACAGAAGAAAAAAACTCAGGCATCTGCTTTCAACTTTATGATGTCTGGATTCCCTTCCATAATTCTGCAGGTAGAGAGATAGTTCAGTTTGCTGGATTATGGCCTAATACCTACTCCAATACCTTATATATGCAATATATCCTGAATACTGGAGTCCTATCCACATATCCCTATCCTATCCACACATCTTATATTTCTTGCCTGTCTTGCCTTTGCAGCGGCCTGCACAGCAGCTCATGTGCTAAGTACAGGCAGTTTCTCCTTTCTCAAATTCAAAAAGCCATAAAAATCACATGCAGGGAACCCAAAGCTGTGTTTAAGATGAAGCTGTCACTTACTTCATGTGTTTTCAATCCTATCTCTGCGACTGGGACTTTTAAAAGCAGAAGTCATTGCTTGCTGTTTAGAAAAAAATGTTTTATGTTTGAACACAGACATTTGTTTGAGAGTTGTTTGCTGGAATTACTACAGGCTGCAAACTCTTTCATACAGGGCATGAAACAGCCGGGATTCTGGAGCAGCCAGAAATGCTTCCCTCTGGCTCAGAGGCACTTTGACTTTCTTCCTGAGGCTGTGCTGGGGCACTGAGGCTCTGCAGTGCATCTGGGGCTGCCAGGAATCAGACTGGGGCAAAAGGAAAACAGTGTATGTGAGATTTCTGCACCGACAGGAAGCAAGATGGAGACGGCTAATGGCCGCATGGAATTACAGCAGAGGATTGTTCCACTGGAGAGCCCGACACTGATGTGTCCTGGAGGAAAGTCAGCTGCTGTGTCAACTGTATGAGAGTGAGCATTTAAAATGAACACTGCTATGCAGGGCTTCTTATGCATGAGATGAGAGACAGGCCTACACACCCTTGAAGATAAACTTCAAACTGGGAGATGAGACTTTTGAATAGTACATTATATCCTTTCTTCTCTTCCAGTGTCCCTGTTCCAGCATCAGAGGACTAGCCATTTACATTTTAAGACCCATCTGTTCGGTGGATAGTGCCGCTGCATAAAATACCTCCTGATTAAGAACATGAGTGGCCCGGCCACAGCACAGAAGCAGAGGATTAGAAATTATGTGCAGGAGTACAGCAGTAGTACGTTTAGGGAACAAAAGGATGGCAGGAAGGTGACTGACCAACCAGCCACCCAGGCAAACTTATGGAAATAAGGACATGTGCAAAAAGCCAGGAAGATGAGGGTCAAGGCAAGAAAGTATGATTCATCTCATCAATTCTCCTGTGGAGGTGCTCAGGATGTTAAATAAGCAAAATGAATAGTAACTGATTTGACAAAGGTTTCTCCGAGATCCTCTACCAAGCAATCACAAAGAACCTCAGCTATCACATATAAAAAGGAAAAGGCTACTTATGGTTTAATGACATCTTGAAGACAGGAAACAAAAGTAGTAATAAATAATCTGTGTTCACAATGGGATTAGGTTCCCAGAGGATTCACACAGATATTAGTGTTGGAACCTGTTTTGTCCACTGTCCATACACAGTTTTTATAATGGGACTGAATAATGAATTGGCAAAATATAATGTTGATACCAAATTAGTCTGTCAGTCAAAACAGATATTGGCTGTAACACTGAAGGTGTTTACAATATTGACTGAGAAGGCCTTAAAATTTTAGCTTCTGAGGGCTGATAAATGTACAGGACAAAAAAAACCCTAAAGATAACACATTGCACAGTGATGAGATTCAATGGAGCTGTTATCACTAAGGAAACAGATCTTGGATAGGTTTATGAAAATCCAATACAAGTGCTTAGTAGAAACAAAAAAAAAAGCAAAGTGGACTTTAAAACTTTTTGGAAAAGTAATTGAGTGCAAACCAACAAACATAGTTTTGCTATTACAAATGTCTGCCCACCATTTGGTAATTATGAGGTCTTTTCTCGCAGTGGATAAAGCTGGGAACAGTAAGTGGGGGAAGGTTCAAAATGAATGAACATAAATAGTTCTCCATATATGCTGACCCCTTGAAGTCATTGTTAGAGGATACTGTGAAGTATGAGAAGTTAGCAGAATTCAAAAAAGGATAAAATCCCTGGAAGAAAAATTCAGCAAGAGCCATTAAGCACAAAATTCCAGCTCATGGCTCAGGACCTCCTTGAACCATGTGAATCCAGGAAGGATATACATGTACAAAATCACTGTATGCCCCTCCCAGCATTATATTTTTCCAAAATATATCTGCATCTGCCCACTGGCCAACACATGATACTGGGTTAGTCTGACCTGTGGCCACCCCACTGGGCCTGTTCTGAGCAGGAGTGGCCAGTCTGTATTGTCACCTGAGTTAACCAGAGGTACTACCCCATGGCTTATATAAATGTAGGGTCCTAGCAGCACTTCTAGTGCATAAATACCTCAAAATAACTGCTCCTGTGGTCTGTGGCTGCAGCCTGAGGAATGACAGTATTTCCCTGGGCAGAGTCTCTCTGTGCCCTCCTGTCACATTTGCTGGTGAAGCGTAAGCTGCTGGTCAGTTGGCCACAATGTCGGGCACAGAGGATGTGACCTCTCTGTCCCTTCTGCCCTCCCAGGGGCTTAGAAGGGACCAGGAGCTCCTGGATGGTTGGTAAGATCATTGGGAGGGGTCAGTTGTCCCACCCAGTGCCTGACGGCTAATTTAGGCATTATGGTCTCACTCCTGTTCAGTTCTCAAACATTTTTCCTCAGTCAAACCACACCAGCATATGAATAGAGACTCCATTGGCCTTAGCTGAACTCTTCACAAGCCAGGAATAGCCAGCATCCCACACTGTGTAAAGTCCCTAAAGACAGCGGTTCTCAACAGTAAATTAAGGAAAAAGCACAACAGTTGGGTAATAGAGTTAAAAAGAGAGGAAGACATTTCAGGTGGCAGACCTCCTCCACTAAAGTATTTGGAGAGTATTATGACAGAAATGAGCTAAAAGTAGTTTCCATACCCTCAGTGCAACTCCATCTGCTGAATCTATACACAAGTTCCTAAAACTAAACCCACAGGAACTCTGTAAATATATTTAAGTAGTGATGGGCTTACACATATCCTAATCTCACGGTCTCACTAACAAAGTGTTTAGATAACACACTGATAACATAAGGAAGTGTTTAGATAAACTTAGCTTCTTGTAGTTATCCAAATACATTGTAAATCCCCACACAGACCTACTGCTGGTGTCACTCATTCACAGACAAACATTCCTATCTGAGCTGAAGGTTCATGCCATTGCAGACTTCAGGTAAGGGCTTTGCTATTTATTTTGCTTTCAACAGGAGTCCAGCATTCTCATGATCAAATGGGCAAGCTATGAAATATTCAGGTTTTGATCTGGTTTTGACAGAAATTTTTTTTCCCTCTCTCTGTGCTAGAGAACCAATGCCAAAGTTAGATTTCGCAAAAGTTTTAAAAAGCAACAAGGCAGAAGAGAAAAATTCTTGGCAACACTATTTCAAATACAGCAGCAGGGGACTGGTGTATGGGAACATGAAATTCTCCAGGCTCCTTGAAATCAATGAATACTTGTTGCATGATTTCAGTCTCTGGCCCAGTAAGGCAGACAGACACCATGGTCAGGGTACAGGACTAGCTGGCAGTGACTTGCTGGAAGACTTCAGGGAAGTTATATAACCTGTCTCTGTACACCAGTTTCCTGACTGATAACAGTAATCTTTGCCTTTCTTAACTATTTTGGTACCTATATGTAAAAAAAAAGGAAATACAATTTTGTAGGAAGATTAATTTTCCTTACAAGCAATATCAGTCCACTAGAGACAGGCTAAAATCTACTGTAACTCCATGAGCTAAGGAGGAAACAAATACCCTTTAAAATGTTCTTACACCTGTAGTGGATTCCTGCGGATGAGACACTTACTGCCTAAACTTGCAAGAATGTGAGATGTCCCAATGTGTTATTAAATGCATGTTATCAGATCTTATCAATTCTGTGTAACAAGGGTTGTACATGTGCTCTGCAGAGCAATGTGCACTAACCAATAATAAGCGGAGTCTGGGCTCTAGGGCTGGACTGGAGCCTTGCACACAGGGAAGTACTTTGTACGATACATATAAAGTATTTTGTTCACTGACAGTTGGAATTCCTCTTTTTTTATCCTGCAGTCCCCACCACCAGGACAGCCACTAGGTACAGCAAAGCCATCCCTTTGCTGGTTACTCTTCCTGGAGACCCAGGAAACTGGGGGCTTTGGCTGATGCATGGGGGAAGTTACAGTGGGGTGGCAACTGTTCCTGGAAGGGATGCCCTCTGCAGAGGCTGGTGACCTGTTCTGCCTCTCCCATCTCCCTAACAAAGCAAACTGAATTAAGCCTTGTGGCAGCCACTGGCTCTGGTGCAGTGTGGGGACATCTGGCCTGACAGGTGGCAGTCCTGTGCTGTTGCTGCGAGGGCGAATGGGGGCACAGCTCAGAGCTGAGGAATGTCTCCATGGTGTCCAGGTATGGCCTGTCCATGCCCTGCAGAACAGGGGGCACATGACATTTTATTCTCTTCCCCAGGTCACCAGAACCAGAACAAAGGCCCAGCACAAAAAATGAGCAGAGAATCTGGTCACTGTCCCAGCTTCAAGGCTGAGCCACCGTCTCACAGCAAGTGTGACCAACACACCTGCACACTTATATGGCTGCACACTATCAGCCATACTGGTGTCTGACTAGCAACCTCACAAACAGAGAAGCCAAGGGAATATGAGACACGCATGGATCATTTATTCCTTACCCAAAGCTAGAATTTAGCACAATCCACAGCAAGTGCTCTGTATAGCCCTGTCTGTTTGGATCAGAAAGCATGATGCCTACAACTTCTAATCCCAAATACTTCCTTTCTTCATATCATAAAATTTAGGAGTATAAGTTACATATACATATTTTTTTAATTAACAAAAAATAAAAAGTCCTAATAAATTGCCAAAATAATTCCTGGCAGAACTTCCACAATAAAACAGTAGTGGTACAGTTTAAAATATTGATATTTATTAACTGGAAAAGTCCCTGGACAGGATATTCTGTCTTCTAGCAACCAACTGCTCTATGCATAATTTAAGCATTTCATTTTTAGACTCCATATTTCTTGCATACTTCTTTTCACTCACGTTTTGCACTGTGCTAAATACACACCACAGAGCTGATGTGTCTCACTGGATAAAGCTGCAGGAGGCTGGATTTTTTTGACAGAGTGGAAACCCACCAAAGAGCAGGAGCAACAGAGAGGGAAGGGCTTCCTGAAACTCCCTTTCCAGCCACCATGCTGCTCCTTCTGAAAAAGGGCAGGCAACCTGCAGCTCTTTTTTCCCATCACCTGCCTTTGGAGAATGCTTCCAGTGTATAGGAAGGGCCAGAAAAAGCCTAGAACCTACAGCAATGCAGGCAAGATGAACTTTTTTTCCAGCAAACATTCCTTCTTTCTCCTCCAGTCCCCAATACAGGTGTACTTCCCTTCTCCCCACTCTAGCTGACACACACCCTTGCACACTCTCTTCCAGCAGCCACTTACCAAGACTTTTCCTCTGCTGATTTCCCCTCTGCTCGAAATAGGCACACCAAGAGAGTTGGTTGATAAACTCCATTCCAACTGTGAATTTCTTTTTGCTCTCTCAATTACAGAGTGATGAAAATATTGCTGTCTGCCCTCATGTTTATCCTGGCATCCTATCACATCCTTCCACAGGCTTTCTCCCTGTCCCACTGTGAATATACAATTCAGTTTCAAATCAACCTCACAGTGTTCCTCATTTGTTGTTGTCTACTTAAGGTGTTGCTCCATGTTTATGGAATGTAGTTTTACTGGAAAAATTCCTTGGCCAAAACCTTCAAAAGGAACTACTCATCTTGGGTCTATTTTCCATGACACTTGAAAAGCTCTGACTTTCTGGGAAGGTTGGTTTCCTCAGTCTGGACATAAGACCTCTTTGAAGTATCTCAAGTTGGGCAACAAACTATTGCAAAACTGAAATTGCACCTGACCTGTGAAGAAGGTTGGTCCTGTTTATGCTTGCCATATTTTTTTTTGCTGTTGTTCCATCATATCTTGACAGGTGAGTGCTGTTCTTAGCTATAAGGACATGAAATTAAGACAAAACTGGGTCCTGAAAGAAGTTTCCAGACCATGCTGCTGGAAGTTCTTTTACTCCAAGCCAGAATACATTATATATCCTGTGAGTGCTCAGCATTTGCATGTATGTAGCTGACACCAGAATTGGCTTTAAAGTACTTTGTATGTATTCTCTTATTGGATTGCAAAAGAATGAAGCAGAGATTCGTGCATTTCAGTCTTTAGTTTTTCTTCTTTTATGTCCTGGGGAGCTTATGACAAATAATATACTCACTGGTTCCTAATATATTACCAAACATAATAGGTTGGATGACAAATTAAAACCAAATGGAGTTCTGAATGTTTTGCTTTCAAGCCACTTGCAAGCCTCTGTTGCTTTAAAAATAAACTTTGTTCCCACTTCACTCAGATTAGTGGCACTTCACTTTTCTCAGACTAGTGACATGGAGGCAACTCTGAGCATGACACCTGGGAAGGACATGAAAATAACTTTTTAAAATAGCAATTGTGATGTGAGGGATTACAAGTCTGCAGAACATTTCAAACAGGAAACAGTCAGTGTGTCTCACAAGCTTAGCTGTAGCTCAGCTAGGAAGTGCAGTCACATCATAAAACTCCCGTTTACTTTGCTCCTAATTGGCAGCCCTGTTAACAACACCAGCAAAGAACTATTTACTGAAACCTGGAAGCTAAGAGGTCATACCATAAACTTGTCATGTTGCTACACTCTTTCCTAGGCATTCACTAGCAGCTGTTGTGAAAAACAGGATACCTGAGTCTGATGGATTTTGTGCTGACTGAGGACACAGTAAAATAATTATACATCAAATAACTACCTACTAGTTTGAAAAGTGAACCTCAAAATGCACTTTAAAACATGCTTTATGAATTCTGCATGGCTGCTGTTCCTGTTGCTTAGCTAAGCCTGTTAGGGCTCACAAGTAAAATGATGCAGATTTTATTACAGTGAGTTCAGAATGTCTTCTAAAGACGTGTAATTCACAATCTGCCTCTCTAGAATAAACTGGAAATGAAGAAATACATTTATGCAAGGTTCAGGTGCACTGGCAGGTACTGTCAGAACATGCACCTTTAAGTGCATGTACAAGTGCCACTGAAGTCTCAGGTGCCTCATCAGCCCCATCTCCTGCTTTACTGACTTGAGCAGGTAAATGACTTTGCTGCATTTAAGCAGGTACCTTAAAATGAAGCCGGGGTGTTATGAGCAGCAGTCTCTGAAATTAAGCTTCTTCACTGCTAGTGGCTCACTGATTTCCATATCAAAGGCATTTAGGTGGCAGCCGAAGAGATGGCTTTTCCCAGTCTGTCACTGCAAGCAGGTCTTTGGTGCTGTCACTTGGCTAGTATTATGGCAAGAAATAAGCACCACCGTAGGGCAATTCATTCCCCTTGTCTCACACATCTATTTCAGGATGACAGGGCTGGCTTTCAGAGGTACCTATTTCTGTCTTGACTATAAAGGACCTGGTGTGACTAGCTCAATCCTTTTAGAAAGCATCCCCACTAGACTCTACTGCTTTCAAGACAGGGCAGATGCTTTTCACTCAGTATGTTATTTATAACATGAATCAGGATTGTGTGGATAGAGCATAAAATAGAACCTGCATTCTGAAGACTAAAAGAAGTCTAAGTGGAAAAGGAATGAATATTTCTTTTCTCGAGTATTTCTGTAAGTTGGTACAGCTTAGTTGACTTGGCTGCTACATTCCCATTTTGGGATCCAATCTTAATCTGGAGTTCAAGTTGAAGCTATGCTCGCACAGGGCTGACAGGTACATCAGTGGCTCTGTCACACGACTTGGGAAGCCAGAGAAATGCCAACATGGATTGTATTCACACCTTCATTGGCAAGACAAGTCTAAGGATGCTGTCCCTGGGATAGCTTTGCCTCTACTATTTCACTAGTAGGGTCTGCATAGAGAATGGCTGAGAACTGTTATGTGCTAAGAAACCTAGGGAAAAATTAAATGTTAATTTCTTCCTACTGATTATTTCCTACTTATGTTATTGCTGAGTGTTTCATCCCTGCAATTGTGTGAACATGTATGTTTTAGTCAGGCATCTACTGGCAAAACTGAGATGAGGCTTCCGGTGTAAAACAATGCCCTCTATTAAAGATATAAGTCGTCAAATAAGGGCATCTATAAATAGAAAGGGTTGTAAAAACAAATAGGGAAAAGCATCTGGTTTGCAACATCTTTGCACAATTTGCAGTAGCTAAATCTGGAGTCAATTAATGACCTGTTTATTTTCCAAAATTTCAGTAAAATGCCTTGGCAAAACCTTAATCTGTCTCTGGAGAATGTCTTACTTCCTTCCATATGTTGTCCGATCTGTCACAGCAATAAACTTCTTCCCAGTTTCAAGATCCCTAATGATTGCACCAACTGATGCTTTCCATAAAAGAAGAGATAATGGTTCCAGCCCTCTACAAGTCATGATCCTCTCTTAAGAGAAAGCAACACAAAGGAGTACAAGAGCGAATGAGTGCCCTGTGTTACAGCCTCTACTGTGACCTAGAATCCAGAGATTTGAAACAGTTCCTACCTACAATTCATCCCAGCTGTTTTATAATCCCTCTGAATTTGATAGTTTCTTTAAAATGTTGCCATGCCACGATTAATGTATTTCCCTTGGCTTTTAAACACTTGTCCTGCTGTCCTTGTTTTTTAGAGTGCCTTCCAAAGAAAGAGATTAGCCCATTTAATAATTATGCATGTTTATGAGTTTGTCTTAAAAAAACCAGATGTTTCAGAGTCAATTTTATGTGGTGATGTTTTGTCTAACCTAGATTCTATATGATTCTAACCTAGAAATATATTTGTCCTCTATTTGAATCAGATTAGGTATAGTATCTTCTATTTTATTATATGCTGGAAATACAGATATTCTGGTGATGCCTTAAGTTTTAGCTTTCATATTTGCCATATTCTGTACTGCATTAGTATATAACTCTGAACTTCATATAAAGTGTTAGCAAGTTCACTTCACAGTGTAGTTAAACAAAACAATCCTTTTCCAGCCTGAGACTGCAGCTTCAGGCCCCAAAAGTATAAAGAGTGGTGAATTGAGGAGAAAAATCTGGGAGGATGAGACTTCATAACCTGAGGCTGTAATTGGACAATTAACCCCAAAATGTGAATAGATCAAAACTTTTAAAAGTGTGGAATGTGTGACCACATCATCCATCTTGGGTGTAGCCTTGGTCCAGATCTTATAATGCCCAAGGTGTATCCTTTAAAGGCATTTTTAATAAACACCTACTTTATTCCTTTAGCACTGTCTAGCTTCTGTTCTAGGCTCTCAAGGCATCACTGGTACTTTCCTCTTTCTGATGAACTCACACATCCAACCATACTGATTTAATAGATAATCTTTTTAAAAACAATCTACTGCTGGCTTAGAAGTTAAATATAACAAAACAGACTAGTCCACATGACTCGAACATTTAATAATTTAAATTTATACTGCATTTAAGTGCTCTGCTGACCATAATCAAATTATCAGTTTTGTTCTGAAACAAAAGAACTTGGAGCTGTTAGGGATAGACAGACAGCACAAATGTGATTTACCAAAATACTTACCTGCCAAGCTGATATAAAACTATGTTTCTGATTCTCTGTGGACTAATGTTTCTTTATGTTCAGGAGTAATGGATTGGGTCAAATCAGGATGATAAAATCCATCCTTACATCACAATTCAGAGTGTTTCAGCTGATTTTAGAGAAGTTCTTTATTTTCCTTAAAACAAATGATCCAAATCTTTAGCTGATAGTGAGGCTGTGAAAGTTTCTTCCCAGGAAAGAAACCAGGCAAGTCCCAAATACTTCACCACATGGCAGAAATTCATGTAGAGGCTCAGTGTATGTATGCACATTAAGGGTGCTCGTTATGCACATTAAGGGTAATTACTGACATTTTGAATTTTCACTGTGTCTTTTTGGTAACGCGATTTCCCAGTTTATTCAAAGGAAGCTGCTGGGCTCAATGCTGTTATGGGGCTTGAAACTTCTCAACCGAGAAAAGTAGAGAAGATATGGTAAAAGTAAATGAAGTAATAAATTTAATAATAATTTTTCTGCCTTTAATAAATACAGAAAAGAGGAGTCAGTTGTCATTTTTACCTTCCTATGTTATTAGAAATACAGTGATGTTGAATAAAACTTGGAATCTACAAATTAATGTTTAACAATTGAAGAGAAATATGTGCTACACATTGGTTTTACTTGCATGTGCATGACCTGAGTCACGAGTTATACTGTTACCCAGCAGTTCACCACCCATCATTTTTCTTTAACTAGCAACACCTCTAGCAGCTGCCTATATTGTATAATTAATTTCTGCTACTTTGTTTAGTGAGCTTTTCTGAAGATGAACATTTACCTTCTCTCAGATGGTGACTTCCACAAATGGAAGTGGCTCCAGCCTTCGCTGAAAATCCTCACTTCATCCCATCTCCACAGGCACCCTATCCCCTGTGATTGGGGCAGGGCCAGGAACAAAGGATTTAATTCAGTGTAACTGAAACGAGAAGCCTTGAGCCTCCAGAACCCACATCTAGCATGACAGCAGCTGGCTGGAGGCCACACATATAAAATAAGCCCTTAGGGAGCACTGGTGGCCAGGGTGTGGCACAGCAGTGTGCAGGAAGGGTGCTGAGGCAGTGCCAGCCCAAACAGGGAGCTGTGGTATCCCCTGGCAGAAAGCCACAGCCTTGCTCAGCTCTACACCCAGCACAGCTGGCACAGCTGCCCAGACAGCTCTGGCAGAACACGCTGCCACCCAGGTGCCACCTGTGGGGTGAACCCTGTGCTCAATGCCAGTAGTGGGTGGCAGCTGTGAGCACAGCTGAGAGTGGGAGGGTGCCCAGGAGGAGGAACTTCTCCGCCTAATGACAGGATGGGGGAATCAACAGCCCACCTGAGGTGTATCTACACCTATGCCCACAGCATGGGCAACAAACAGGAGAAGCTGGAAGCCGTTGTGCAGCAGGAAAACTATGACATAGTTGCCATCACAGAGACATGGGAACGATTCAAACAACCGGAGTGCTGCGGTGAGTAGCTATAGACTCCTCAGAAAGGACAGGCGAGAAAGGAGTGGGATAGCTTGGTAGGTTAGAGACAGTTTTGATTATCCAGAGCTTGATGACAGTGATGACCGGGTTGAATGTACATAGGTAAGAATCAAGGGGAAGGCCAAGAAGGCAGACATCCTGGTGGGAGTCTGTTGTAGACCACCCAAACAGGATGAAGAATATTCTGTAAGCACCTGAGAAAAGTCTCACAATCACTAGCCCTTGTTCTCATGGAGGACTTCTGCTCACCACACATCTGGAAACAAAAGAATCTGGCACCTGCCATTATTAAACTGCATATTGTTGGGGATTGCCCAGCCCTCTATAAGGTATCTTTGCAGACCCTATCTACCTGTGAGGAAGTCAACAGCTCCTCCCAGTTTAACATCATCAGCAAACACAATATACCTTCAAGTTCTGCATCCAAGCTATTTATGAAGACATTAAAGAACACTGGCCTCTCCATCTTTTATTGGATGCAGGGAGAAACATATTGACAAAGGATGAGGAAAAGGCTGCAGTACTTAATGCTTTCTTTGCCTCAGGTATTCAATAGTAAGACCAGTTGTTCAT
Source organism: Brachypodius melanocephalos (assembly GCA_013398615.1). Lineage (NCBI taxonomy): Eukaryota > Metazoa > Chordata > Aves > Passeriformes > Pycnonotidae > Brachypodius > Brachypodius melanocephalos. The sequence goes on from VZSR01003803.1 coordinate 17,935,289, forward strand.
GGGGTACTCAGCTCCCTGAATTGAAAGACTGGGACAGGGAACAGAAGAAAGCACTCATAATCCCAGGAAAAATGATCAGCAACCTGCTGTACCACTTAGATACACACAAGTCCATGGGCCCAGGTAATATCCACACAAAAATACTGAGGGAGTTGGCAGAAGTGCTCACTGAACCGCTTTCCATCATTTACCAGCAGCTCTGGCTAACTGGGCAATTGACTGGAGGTTAGCCAGTGTCACACCCATTTAACAGAATGGTCTGAAGGAGGATCCAGGGAAGTACCTGTTCAGCCTGTCAGCCTGACCTCAGTGTCAGGGAAGGTCATGGAGCAGACCATCTTGAGTGCTGCCATGTGGCACGTGCAGGATAACCAGGAGATCAGGCTCAGTCAGTATGGGTTTATGAAAGGCAGGTTCTGCTTGACCAGCCTGATCTCCTTCTGTAACAAGGTGACCCACTCAGTGGATGAGGGAAAGGCTGTGTATGCTGTGTACTTGGACTTTAGTAAAGCCTTTCAAACATTTTCCCACAGCATTCTTCTGGAGACACTGGCTGCTTATGGTTTGCAGAAGCGCACTCTTTGTTGGATAAAAAACTGGCTGGATGTCTGGCCCTAGAGAGTG
>VZSR01003803.1:17936012-17946635 GCA_013398615.1 Brachypodius melanocephalos
GGAAGGGAAACGGAGCTGGGGAAGGGTCTGCAGCACATATCCTATGAGGAGCATCTGAGGGTGTTTAGCCTGGAGAAAAGGAGGCTTAGGGGAGAACTTATCACTCTTTACAGCTACCTGAAAGGAGGGTGCAGTAAGATGGGGATTGGATTCTTCTCCCAAGTGATAGGATGAGAGGAACACCCTCCAACTGCACTAGGGGAGTTTTAGATTGGATATTAGAAAAAAATTCTTCACCAACAGCATTGTTATGCATGAGGCTGCCCAGGGAAGTGGTGGAGTGACCATCCCTGGAAGTATTAAAAAGACATTTTGATGTGGCACTGAAGGACATACTTTAGTGGTGGACTTGGCAGTGCTACGTTAATGCTTGGACTTGATAATCTTAAAGTCTTTTCTAGTCTAAATGATTCTATGACTATTCATAATTTAAAACATTTATTGAACCAAGGCAAGCTTTTGGGAGTGTTTTTAAACACTACTTCCCAAATTTCAAATGAGTATCATATGCATAATCAAATTACAGTATTTTAATGTTACTCATGACTCTTTAGTTTTGTGCCTTGAGGTAGATGGTTACATACTTGTTTCTGAAGTAACATTTGCAATTTGGGATTGTAGCAAAATATTTGCTAAAAAAGAGTGTGAACAGTTCACAGACTTGTCAGAATCCATCTGTTTGCATCTATTAATGGGTGCATTCCCAGCTGTGGTCTTTCTAATGTAATAAATAAAAAATTTCTTTCTTACTATAAATCCAATGCCTGAAATCTCCTTGTAAAATTGATTTATTTCAATAAAAATCTATGCTTATATTAAAGACACCTCTTAAAATGATCAAGACCATGAGATGCCATTCGCATATCATTTCAGCAGCCATCTGACACATAAACTACTCAGTCTCAAATAATTTACTACAGCATTTTTCTGGATAAGCCATGAGAGAGCATGCCATTCAGATCAGGATGAGGGGGACAGGGATGGGAAAAAAGAGGTATATTTAGCAGAGGAATGAGAGGTACATCCAAAATAATGTAAAGGTTGGGAGAAATGCTTGGGTCCTCACTCCTTCATGCAATGAATCCAACATAAATTTACATAGGTATGCAACACACTTTAGAGAAGCCCAGGCTATGAACCTATGTAGGAGGTCCCTAAATCTTTAGGAACCCGTTTTTGTAATCCTATGTGCATTTTTTTTGGTATTTTGACTGAGAGAAGTTAAATTTCTAACTTTGGCTTTGGCTTATGTCTTTCACCATCCTCTTAAGCTATCCTTCTCTGGAGCTGGCAGCCACCCCACATAAATTGCAGCAACAGAAGATGATATACAAAGACATTTCAAACTAATTTTTGCTCAAATTCAGACAGATCTACACATGATCTAAGGTACATTTGAACTATGCTACTGTTCTGAGGCAATATCCCTTTAAGTTCTTTCTGTAACAAAACCAATACCCCAGTTTTGTGGCTGTCTTTTAAAGTGCTTCTGTGTTAAATGACCTGTGAAGGTTCAGTGCCATTCTGCATCATCATGGCCTGGAAAACCAGTCCTCCCTGGAAAACACTCTGTGGTTTACCAAAGCACCAGTGACATTCATTTAGCTCAGGCAACAGAAGAAATTCATTATCCCCACATTATTTTACATTTGTGACAAGTAAAATTTGTGAAGCATTTATAAAATTAAGCAAGCTATTTTGAAGTTAAGAACTTATCTTGCTGCTAAAGAAATACCTGTGGTTTAAACAACTTTTTGCTAAGTACAAATTCTAAGTCATAGTGTTTTGAAATAGATTATGGATCAAATTCTTTTATAAGTTCCAGTGTCTCCACTACCACTGTACTACAGCATGTTGTTGGATCTGATTTCTGTAAAAAAGACTTTATAGCAAATCTTTTCCATATACTTACTGTTCAACAGCAACAAAGAAAAAAAATCAGTATCTCTATGAAATGATCCATTGAAATGCAATTCACTCTGGTGTTTATATACAGCAGAGCATGTTTAGCTTTGATCACCATGCTAACTGAAAATATCTTATTCTTTAATTATAAATTTTCCTTCTACTTCTACATTGCTAGGTGTCCTGCTGCAAAAGCTCAGGAAATAAGGCTCACTGTGTCCTTGAGGACAGAGAATGCCTTGAATATTGCCCTACCTTAATAAAGCCAGCTGCTGTGTCTAACACTGAGTGACGCACGATGTGCACGCACCCTGATTGACATTACTGTACGTAAATTACTGCCCTCTACTGGAATGCCAGGCAGTGTTTCACACGAAATGGATTGTTCTGTGAAGTAATTAAATTGATTGGTGAAGCCTGGTGTTTTATGGAACCAAGTGCCATGAATTCCAGATGTTCCCGATCCCTTCTTGAAGCACAGCTCTTTGCTGCACACATAGCTGCGTGCCTTCAGCCTTCGCTTATTTGCAGTACAAGGTGCAGCAGGTTGGTCTGACTGTCAAAGTATATATTTTCCTTTTTTAACTGTAAACAGGATGTGCAAAGGAGCTACAGAAATGCACTCTTCTCGTGAATGCTCTAATGCCAGTCAAGGAACCTTCTACACCCCTGTATTTTTAAGCCTATAATAATAAAAAAAAAGAAAATATCACAAATTCTTAATTAATTGAAAACAATATTTGCAAACCCAAATTTTCAAGAATCACAAGACAGGCATCACTTCTTTAAAATCATGAGGTTAGCTTGAAACTGACATTTTACAAAATGATTTTTTTTCTTGGGTTTTCAGACTCTGAAGTTCACATTTTCTTTTTAAATTTTCTATGCAAATGTGCTTAAGTAGAAGTGAAAGCTGGGTTTCTCAAGAAATTGTTACTCAAGGAGATGATTTATAAAAAGTTATGATATATAGCAGCACAAGATTTGGCCATGGTATGACAGAAAAACCAAAGAAATAAGGAAGAGCAATACAGAACATCTGTCTCTCAAGAAATCCAAGAAGTATAAAATATAAGAAGACAAATGTGAGTCAAAGCACTGCTGTGAAACAAGGCCAATGTCTGGCAAGTATTGCACAAAATCAAATTGTTAAATCATCTAAGTTCTCAAAATCCCTAGAAATACGACAATATGGGACATTTTGAAGGTTTTTTTTCATTAAAGCAAAAAGCAAGAAGACAAAATTCAGAATTGGGACTTTATGATTCCTGAAACTAAACACCACATCCTACTGTAGCTGGGAAAGCAGGAGAATGGGAGTCCAGTCTCCAGTGCCTTCCTGAGTCCAGAAATTTCACATTTCAGAATTTGCTGGCCAGCCACCAACGGACTATTGATGTTCACTATGCAGCTAAAAGTTAATTGTGGATATAAATGTTCCATATAAATGTTCTGGCACAGGTATTATTATAAATAAATTCACTTGCAGGGGGATATGGAAGCAGCCTATAGGATTACAGTCATATGAATAAATACAAAAACACCTAGTAGGAAATAACTGAGAAGACGCATTATTTAATATGCCATGACTGATATAAAGAAGCAATATTGGAATAGAAAATCATCATCACTGTTTAATGTTAGACAAATACATTAAGCATTTTTATCAGTCTATATAAGCTCCCATATATCTTAGAAAAATAGGAGCACCAATAAACACATCTATCTAAATGTACAGGAACTTAAACAGTACTGTGTTATATTTACTGCTTCTGGAAAAATAATACTATGAATTGTTTCCAATATTTGGTCTGCAAACATCAGGCTAAGTACAATGCTTACAGGAATACTCCATAAAGTCACAGTGTAGAGAATTGACAAGGTATCTGCCTTCTTCTTGTCACACAGAAGCATCTGCAGGTGGAATGAGCTGAGGCCATGCATATGTGCAGAGAAAAAAGGACAAATATTTGTTTACTGAGAACTCAAAGAACATTGTGAATGCTCAAGGAACGACAGAAAGCCAGTAGAAAAAACAAAAACAAAAACAAAAACAAAAACAACCAAACCAAAACCCAACCCAAACAAATGCAAACCAGCTAAAAAGCTCCTATAAAATGGACTGACATCATAACTTTCTAGGAAAAAAAGTGTATTTTCTAAAGATTAATGTGTCACTGAAATCTGTGAACAGCCAAGCTCCAGAAAGAGGAAGACTTGTCAAGAATAGTTTTTAAAGCTATCAAATAGAAACTGACTGATTCAAATGGTATCCAGCTTTATTGCCAGCACCGATTCCCCATTTTATCAGCTGAGATTTGTATCTCTTATTGTCAGGAAATTAAGTATTCAAAATTGATTTTATTTTAGGAAAATAATCTCTGATACAACTCTCTTTGATGGAAGCAATCCCCATTCAAATACAAAATCTATGTGTTGAATGTAAGGCCAGAAGATGAATGCTGTTGTCACCCAAGGAACCTCTCCATAATCACTCCAGATCTTATGTGGCAAATTGCAACAGAGCCATAGGAATGAGAAAAATACATCTTTCTCTGGACTTTGAGACAGTGAGGAGTCCTCCATCACCCCCCCTTCACAGTCTCATGCTGATACAGAAATACTTGGCAGGTCAAGCATATTGGTATTTTTGTAATTGTACTTCTGGAATTAACTTCTTGTTGCTGAGGGTCATGAGAGCCTGGCAGCAGCAGAACTAACAATGGTGGTATTTTGCTACCACTGCCCCCTTTCCAGATTCAAACCACTGGCCTTCAAGGAGTGCCTGGGGAAGGAGATGGAACTTACAGGATACTGACATAACCCACAAAATATAGGTGCAAAGAAAAGGCCCTTCATACTTTAATTAAACTAATCTAAAACCCCTCCTCGCATTAATAGAGAATGTATGGCACAATTAATTTAATTTATGAGATCAATGACTACTTTTTTGGCTACTACATTTTCTTGAGGACTGAGAGCAGAAAATTTCCTGGCATGCCTGGCCAAATGAATCACTCATAAGTCACTTTCTTTCTTCCCTAAAGCACTCTATCATGAATAAAGAATGTCTTTCATAACTTTTCTCCTTGACAAAGGACAGTCTTTTCCCATTGATGGGGCTGGGTTAGGGAGGAATTTACACATATACATCTTATCAAAATACATGAGAATCAGTATCTTGTACTCTCCAGTGCACTGGTGGGGATACAGAGTGCAACATCTCTACTTTACTTTCTAAAAATGTTCTGTGTATGATTTTAAAATAGAACATAAAAGTATGCCCACCATATACTGCATTTTTCACATATCCATCTCCCACACTCCTTACTGAAAACTGAGCTTGCAAAATTAATTTATTTAAAAAATCCACTCATTCAATGAGTGGCTTTAAAGTAGATTAATCTGATACATTTGCACAAAGATCTTAATTGAGAATAAATTTCAGTAATGCAATAATACCAGGATGCAGCAGACTCAAGGTTGGTCCCATACTGGGACACCTGCCTTTGCTCAGAGGTTCTTGAAGGAGCTGGGAGCCTGGTATACGTATTTCCTTTGGGGTTCCCAGTGACTTCACCCCAAAATAAACTTCAGCTTTGCAGTGTAAAAACTTCAAAAACAAGTTCTTGAAAATGAAAACTGAAAACTAAAAACTATGAGAAAGCTATAGATTTGATGGTTCTTTAATCAGGCTGCAAAAACACAGCTGCTCTTGTCTCCACACAGGCATGACAGAAAACTGCTAAAATTCACATAGCTTTGGTTGTGACCACTAGTTTTAGTTTTTTAAAACCCTCTTTTCATTTCTGTATTCCCCAGGATCAACAGATCAGCAGGTGCCAAGGAGCACCATGCTGGCAGAGGTGCAATTACAAACTTAGGCTTGTTCATTTTCACCCAATAAAACCCCAATAACCCATGAACCAACCACAAATTACTTTTGAGAGGAGCAGGTGCATTACCTTGTCATCTTTGCCACATGTGGCAGTTAATTTCTGCTGGACAAATTATTCTCCATTTTGTACCTACATCAGATAATGTTCATTTTATCTCTGATATAATTGCATTTTGGTCACATTTGAAGAGACACTTGTAGCTGCTAATCAATTTATAAGGTCCTCCTGTAGAACTTCTAAAACTTTCCATTTAAAGGTCTAAATTTTGGCCTCTTTAGACTGACATTTTCTTTTACTCACAAGCCTGCCTCATTCCCATCTCAGTTTTGGAGCTTCAGGTAATCAATTTCTAAGAAAAAATTAGTGTGTTGGTATGTTGTCCCACCATACATTTTCATTCTACTTGATTTGAGACACTAAGTGCTTCATCCTTTCGAACAAAACCCTTCTATCTCACAGGGGAAATTCAAGACTCAATTTAGCACTGGTGCCTGAAAAAATCTGTCCAAAATTGGATAAGTTAAAAGAGTTTGAAATGTCAGTCTGACAAACCACTGGAGGTGTGGTGGAAAACTCGATCCCAAATTCCTTTTACCCAAAGCACAGCCAAAAAAAAAAAAAAAAAAAAAAAGAGAGTGGGAGCATCTGAAACTGGTCCCCAAAACCACGCCAGGCAGTTGCTTCTGGAGAGCTCTGTAGCTGAGTATGAGCTGGGACAGTGCTCAAGGGTGTCCTGTCTAATAGGGCTGTCACAGCAGGCAGTAGAGAGGATGCCAAAGGACAGATAAGAGGAATTGTATCAGAAGAGTTAGAGGAGATCAAGTATGGATTTAATCTCTTTGAGAACACAGAACATACAAAGGATTGTGGGACATGAAGCTCAGGTGAGAAGAGATTTGTCAAAAACACTGAGGGTGTATCTGTGCCACAGACACAGTGGAGGCAGCCTTACAGAGCAGGAATCTGTGTAGATTGCTAAATAACAGCTAAAAGCTAAACTTCAGAAACTAGAGGCAAAGCTTTCTTTTATCAAAAGAATGCTAGGGTAACAAAATTAATTTTCCAAACTTTAGTAAATCTCAGAATTGAAGTCACCTGCTTAATTCTAACTCAGCCCTCTTTCCACTAGGCACTAGGACAAAGTCTCCTCTTCATCTGCACGTGCAGTCTCCAAGGATCCCATCTGATGATGGGCAATGCTCATGTATCAGCCCTGCCGAAGCTATTGCAGGTGGGAGACAGAAAACCCCCCAGGTTTCTGAGACTATGACAAGTAAATGGTGCCCCTGTGGCACAGCACTTCCCATTCTTCTCTGTTCTACACCAAGTCACTTGAAACAAAATCTGACCAGATCATCAGAAACTGCAAGTTTTTCATTCCCTGGGTGCAATACAGTTAGACCCCAAATGCTGACTTGCACAAAATGTGCAACAGCAGCTACAGAGAGTCATAATTTAAATGACTAAAGTAGGTATTCAAGTTCTAACTCTCAAGAGCTGATGTTCCAGGAGTTCAGCCTCATTTTGCCTCTTGTTTCTATCTGTAAAATGGAAACAATGTAACCTTGCAGCTTCTAGGAACAACTAAAACATTAATGGTATGACATTCACAAGGCAGTGCTCCTAAGCATCAGGCTCATGAACCTGAAAGAATTTGTAATTCTGTGCTTAGTCCAGTATTTCAGAAAGCTGCAGTATTTCAGAAAGCAGCAGGCTCGAAGTTAAGAGATTCAGCAATGGGGACCATCACTTTCTGCAGTAAATGAGGCTGAAAAATTCTGAGCAACAAAAAGAGTGAGGTGATCATGTCAATCAATCATGTCAGTCATGTCAGTCATGACAATCCACCCTATGAGGGGGGCTGTGCAACAGGGGTCCTTACCTTTGGTGTTTCCTGACTTCTAAGTACTGAATTTGGAAAGTACATTTTGATTTAATTTTATTTTAGTGTATAGTAGCTGAAAGAATGCCAGATAGAAGGTGGCACTTTCCCCTTACATGCAAGGAATGTAAGAGCTGCAACTTGTTGTGTTTTACTGTAACGGGTGATCATGATTTGAGCAGGGATCTCAGAATTACCTTAGGTGATCACTGTTGGAGGATCTGTTAAATACCTAAGTCAAATTGCTTAAACAATGGTTTTCAACAACGACAAAGTGGCTCAGGATTACATTAAACCAACAGTATTTTATATAACTTTTCGGGGGAATAGGTCCCCACAGGGAGTTAAAATTCTGGTACATTCCTCATTCTGTTTGTGAATTCCAAATCAAACCATAAGCATAGTGGAAACAGTGTAAAAAATTACAAAAAGCACAAAACCCCCCTAAGGGTGCAATTTTTGGCACTGTAGAGGATACGCCCATTGTTTAAAAAACAAATCCCAGTCAGTGAATCAGAAGAAGTGACTAAGAGCTGCTGGGCACCACGGATCTGTCCTGAATAAGAGACAATACGGAGCAGCCCTGTCCGGGAGCATGCCAGGAGCCAGGCTGCTGCTCATCACCTCTGTTGTAAAGGGTGAGGGAGGGAAGGAAGGAGCACACTGTAGCAGTCTTTTTATGCACAACCTACTTTCCACAACAAGCCAGCCATGCTCTCTGCCTATTTGGGAGCAGCTGGATCAAAGTTCAGCTCTCTCCTTGCTTTAGCCAGGATTCAGCTCCTTTTTCCAGCTCACACCCCTGCTGCCCAAGAGTGACCTGCTGCCCTCTGCTCCAGCATATGGATGTCAGGGCAGAAACTCTTCCCAAGGAGCACTGGGGAAAGCCCTGAGTAACCTGCTCTGCTCCCAGTGCTGATTCTGCTCTGAGTTGGAGACTAGATCGGGGAATTCTCAACACCTCATCCAACCTTAACAATTATATCATTTTTATGAATTATAAAAACGTGCTTGCTTTCTTTGCAGGTGTATCTTGGACAGCCGGTGTCCTGATCCTTAACAAATAGATAAAAGACTACAGCAGACCAAAAGAGTAACTATGTAAGTGCCTCCAAGCATGTCATCACAGCGAGCATTTAATCACAGGTTTTTATTTTGCTTGATGGTTGGAATATTACAGCACACTGATGGTTAAAACTGCATTTCATTTTGATCATTGCTCTTTAACATTAGTTACCAGTTACACTGATGCTCTGACTGCCAGTCAGAGCTGAACTACAATGCCAACTTTGAGGAAAAAAACGAAACTTGTACAACTATCTAACTGATTGGGATCAGATCTATTGTGATGGAGAAGAAGCTGGGCTGGCAAGCAGCAAATAGTTGACATGTTTAGATCAGTTTAAATTTCCTGCCTTCTCATTAACAAAATCTGGAAGAAGAGGCCAAAGAATATACACTGCAGCTATGCAGGTCAGCACGACAAACAAATATAAAAGCAAGGACAAAAATGCCAGAGACAGAACAGAACAAGAGAACACATCTGGCATCAACAGATATTCATCAACAGATATTTGTACACATTTCATTATGTTTGTAATTAAAGGGAAAGTGCATCAGCATCTCACCAGAGTATTATGAATAGCACTTAAATTACGGCAGTGCATGAACCCAGGACATTAGTATTCTATCCACCTTAAATAAAAAGTTTTGACTCCATCAATTTTAAGACCCAGTTGCTTTAAGAAGTTGGCTACAGTATCATGGCAGCCTGCCCAGGTTCTTTGCTCAATCAAGCAATAGTTGTCTTTGACCAAAAAAGAAAAAAAATAGCCAACAGTATCCTTGCTGAATGTCTGCTGGCATCTGCTATCAATATAGGAGTAAGAGAATTAAAAGCAAATTCAAACATCAGAAGTTTAGTATTTTGGTCAACCACAATATTGCAAAACTAGTAGTTTTGTTAATTCATTATTGAAGCTACGCAGTTTAGATTAATTTTTTAAAAAACTACCATGCAATTTTTATCTATTACTTTAATTGTATGTACATAAGAACTAATGTACTGTAGACATAGTCTGAAAACCTGCCTCATTTACCTCTGTATTATACAATACCAGCATGTCACAGTGCCCTAGGCAAGGTCACCAAACTCCTAACAATGCTGTAGGATGTGACAGAGGAATCCATCTTTACAAATTAGACTTCATTATACATGATCCTGCTCATAAATCTTGATGTATTGTTTTCTAGTGTAATAACTCTACCTTGCACTTGCATGTACCCTCTAGATCTTCTGATTCACAGAGTATTTTTCAAATACACATCGGATGTATGCTTGTGTGCATAAAGTGACTGTGCTGCTGCAATAGCAGTGCTTTCAATGAGACCCGACCACCTGGAGCACCGGCCCTGCTCTGTGTCCTTCTTGTGCCCACCTGGGGATAAAAAAGCTGCAGGAGGCCGGTTTTCCAGAGCAGGTAGGTGACCTGAAGCTATAGAAGCACCTGAAATTAAACTGATCATTTTTCTTTGGGAGTTGTGGTACTTCTCACATGCAAACCCTATGAGGAATCAACCTGGTTGTTTAGACTCAGAAAACTGATCTGAGAAGCAGGTGAGCCTGCTTCCCGGAGGCAAAGCCAGCCCTCTTCATTTCGGAGATGGTCAGAAGGTGCCTCCGACACGGAGCGACGAGAAGGCTTAGCCCCAAGCCCGACTGCTTGTGTGAGCACCTCCACGCTGCCCGCCGGCACCCGGGCAGGGGCTGCTGTACGGGCCGAGGGTGCGACCTGCCTGCCCCTGGCTCCTGCCCGCAGCCCGACCCACCCGCACGCTGCCGACCGCCTTCCTGCCGGGAGCGCTCCGGGCCGCAGCCGCGGGGTCTCCTGGCTCCGGCGGCGGCAGCGGAGATTGTGCCCCCCAGACGTCCCCCTG
>VZSR01003803.1:17946735-17983922 GCA_013398615.1 Brachypodius melanocephalos
CCCCGCGCCTCGGCCCCCACGGGGCGGGGAGGGTGCCCCGGGCTCCGGCCCTGCTCCTGCCCTGACCGGGACCCCGCGCCCCTCGGGCTCAGGCACCACCGACGACCCGGGACTCCGCACGTCCCGCGGCCCCGCGCCTAAATTCCGTGACCCCGCTTGTGTCCGTAGCTGTCATTTGGGAACTGTCCGGCCAAGCCCCCGCGGCTGCCCTGCTGTCAGCTCCCAGACGCGTCCCTGGACAGCGACCGGGAGCTGCCCGCCGCCGCCCCAGCCTTGCCTTCCCGCCCCAGCCTCGCCGCCCCAGCGCTGCGAGCGGCCGGCGTCCGCTGCTCCGGGGAGAGGTCACCCGCCACGAGGTGACAGAAAACCTGGCTGGCAGTGGGCTGCCTTTTTCCCGGGAGGTTGTAATAGGTGCTTTGCCCGTGCTCCAACTTTTGTAGAAAAAATATTAGTTTTGTTTTTTTTTTTTTACAGGCCTAAGTTCATCAACTCTTTGCCCAAGATCAAGCCATAGTCCTTGCAACACAGTCTCTTCCGTTTCTTTCCTACTTTCTCTGCATTCCACCCACTTACTCCCCACCTCCTTCCCCCTGCATCGCTTCTTCTCTTACAAGCTCTTGCGCTTTTGAAAAGGTTTCAAAATTAAACCCTGGCAGACACTTTTTGCACACTTCACAGACTGAAATGAATCCTGATTTCTTCATCCGTAGACTAGCCAGAAAGTAATAGCAGGGCCCTTATCCCATTTAGGAAAGCCATTTTGTGTCTCTGCTTCTTCTGTGCTCTGGGAAACACTGTTTTAACAGTGGCCCCTTCCCTATCCTGGATGTTCCTCCAGCAGAGAGTCTGATAGCTGAGGACAACAGCGGCTTAATTTCATTTAGTCGCCATCAATTACTTACTGCTTGCTCTTTTGGCAGAGTAATTGTGATGTGCAAAGCAGAGGCTGATGTTCCTGTAGGTGAGTGAAAGAGCTGAAAGAGCTGCATGCCCAGGTAAAGCAGTCATGTTAAACATTATCGATATCCCCATCTTGTTTAGATTTAAACTATAACTGCAATGTCAGCAATACCCATAGAAGCTAAAAGCAAACAGACAAATGTATTCCATGTTGCCACTGTTTTACTAATGTCTTCTGCTTACTTTGTGCTGTGAAATTGTTCTCCTTTGTCCCTGTTCTTAAAACTTTAATCTGAAAAGGTTCATCCTAAACTACTCTACTTCAGCTGATATAGGGGAGACGATGTGCTTGTCCAGAACTTGTGCAGATGTTGTATGTCACTCCTCTGCCTGCAATTCCAGCTACAGTGTCCTCCAAATGACTGGATAAACACTTTTGAGAAAAGGGATGCCTTCCAGGGATGGATGCATTCAAGATCTGGAAGGGAGACAGCATAATTATGTAAATACTCCCACATCCCATGACCCACAGCAAACACCTGCTGATGTTAATGGGAGAAGAGAGGATTACGGTTCCTACAATCAGCTCCTCTGCCCAGTAAATCTGCCTCTGACCTCTGCCTCTCTTTATTTAATCTCTCACCAACACAGCCATTACCAGTACATAAGACCTACTACGCCTGTTTTCTGCCACAGGCTTTTATCAGTTAGGAACCAGGCAGAGATGACAAAATTAGTTCCTGATATTGTACTCAGCTGCCCTATAAGGATGAGCCATGACACAGTGTCTAAAAGTGAAATAATAAACTCAGTTTTGAAGGTTTTGTATCATACTGCTGCTGTGTCACCACCCACAAGCAGCAGCCCACGTCAGTCAGTACTGCAACCTTCAGCAGTGCTCTTCTGGCAGCCACACTTGGATGCACCATCTTAGCGTGCCCTGCCTGTCTGGAAGATAGATCTCCCTTTCTTCAGCTGCTGTCTCTGATGGCCAGAATGCAGCAGTAGAACAAAAGATATTATCTTCCCTTCTGTACAATTTTTGAAGATCTTACTTTATCAAAAATATCCCTAGACTTCCCGGTTTACTGAAAGCAGCTGATTAGTGACTAGATACTAGCAATTGCTAATCCCATGTTATCTCACCACAAGTTACTAAGATAAACTGCAGTGATATGGCTGTATTTCATAATCAGCAACAGAGCTGAACTGGCAAACCTGGACCAAACTCTGTGGCAGGCACTGACAAAAATCTTACTAATTTCAGGTACTTTATTGTGGAAAACTAAATCCAGAGGCAAGATCACATATTGTACTTGTCTCCCCAGAGAAAACTCCCCAGAGAAATGAGAACACATCTCATGCAGCAACTGGCCTATTCCTATTTTATGCTTTTAATCATAGTCAGCTGTTCAGAACTCGAATTACCATCACGAGTATTTTTGATGTATTACACCTCATATTAGCAGTTACAATTAGAGCTATTCTACAGACTCTGCTTGATGGAGGGTACATGTTAGGAATCATTCACAGGTCAAACATGCTTCCTTTCCTTTTAGAATGTTAGAAAACCTGACAAAATGGTAAAGTTCTGGTCTCCCACACATATGTTGGTTAAGTGTCTAAGTAGCCAGCTGATCAGTACTCATGTTTCCTGCTTGAAACATTCTGACACCCAGCACACGATAGCTAACATTTCTGGGGGAAAGAAAAGGAAATCACATTTTCCACAGAAAATGCAGTTTTCCTGCTTGATACTAGTCTTGCCAAAATGGTTCTTTTCAGAGTAATTGCAATGAAACCACTGTATATGATGAACAGAAAGAAGGAAGTTCCCAGCAGCCTTAAAAGAAGCTAAACTATTATATTTGTCTTTGCTCATTGATAACAGAATATTGGCAGGAATGAAAGTACTGTCTTTAAATCTTGCAAGCATGTAAAATGTTGGGGAAAAGTCTAAACTAGTTATACCTATGCTCTGATACCATTGTGGCACAGAAGTCTGATACACTAATTATATTTTTAGCAATTTATAGTTCCTTCCAATCACCATGGTAATTAAACACCAAGTTAATTGATACTGCGTATAAATTCTGGCCTCTAATTAGCCATGTGTTTTTAAATTTGTTACAGATTCCATTATGCAGCCTGATGTAGCCCTAGTAAAGTAACTGTACAAACTCCAATGCACCTGGCAAGAAGAGAATCAGACCTAAGGAAAGAGAAACATGCCTACATCTTGGTTTGCCATTCGTAAGCTACTGAAAGACTGTAATAAAAGTACAGCTTCTTTCCTCTCCACCCTCTTGTCTTTAACTATCACAAGTCAGGATTTTTTTGTTAGTCTAATCACCTCACAGTATTTGCCCACTTGTAGAGGAACAAACCAGGATACGTCTTGTGGAGGAAAATGTGGGAAAAGTGCATCCTTGGTTACTGTGTGCTGTTTAGAGGACACAGGCTCCTTACTCTAGTATCCCTTAGGAAGTAATACTAAAGCTAAAGAGGAAATAACAGGATCTACAAGATCAATGATGCAGTCCGATGCTAATCAGTGCAATGCCAAATTTTATAATGAATCTCATTCTTCAGGAGCTGACTGTAATGAAGATTCTTGAACTTTACTACACTTAAAATGGTGTTGCTGTGCCTTTGTAGCTTCAAATAGCAGCTCAGACAGCCTAGATATAAACACATCAAGTAATATTTATAACTTTGGCAGTGGTCTTTAGCTGTCTGGGGGTTCTAGAGCTCTGGCATTTGTTTTCTATCACAGGTTAAATGGTCTGAGTGGGATGTTGTAAGTCTGGGTTACCATTGGATGGGAAGAAAAGATTTGAGGTTTTCCATTGCTTGTTTTCCTAACAGCAGACTCCAGTGAATTTCGTACTAATTCTGTGGTTGAAGTTATGTGGAAAGCACCAAGGGCATATGAGTAGGTGTCCTCTTTGACATCTAAGTAAACAAACAAATATTTTGGATAGAGAAAAATAAGAATCACTGTGAATGAGGACAAATGTTCTAACTTGTGCTCTGGCACTCTCTCCTTGGTTTTTATTTACATACACAAATTATCATAATTTTAAGGTAGCTTTAATGGGAATAAATTATAAATTGGTTTCACTCTTTTCTGGTTTATCAAGATATTGGCACTTATATGTTCACCCTACTTTATTTTAACTTTCTGAAGCTCTGGGAAAGGATTGCTCTGCACTTTGCCAACTGCAGAGCGCTGCTGGCTTTCATTAGTGGGGGCCAAATTCTTTCACTTTTGTTCACAGTGATTAATGCCGAAATAAATGGAACTTCTTGCAGTATTCACTGTGAAAAGACTAAGTATGCTCAGATACAGACTACACTAACAAAGTGTCTGCTGTTTGACTGTGCTCCCTGTCCCTTGCTAGAACAGGCATGGAGGGCATGGGGGGAAATTATGCTTTAATTCTATTAATACAAAGGATGGTACTTTATTGTTGTTATTATCAATAACAAACTGTGTTCTCAAAGTGCTTGGAACCAAAAACTGGATGGAGCTGAAGTACAATCTTTGCCCTCAGGAGATTGCACACAAAATATAAAACAAGACACCGACGGAGAGAAGACCTGATTAAGGAAGGAAGGGTGGAGTATGAGGGAGGAATA
Source organism: Brachypodius melanocephalos (assembly GCA_013398615.1). Classification (NCBI taxonomy): domain Eukaryota; kingdom Metazoa; phylum Chordata; class Aves; order Passeriformes; family Pycnonotidae; genus Brachypodius; species Brachypodius melanocephalos. Next base: position 17,951,278 of record VZSR01003803.1, read on the forward strand.
AAGCAGTACTGGCCAGAGTAGTAACAGCTGGTGCACTTCTGTCACACCAGAACTAGTGTTTGGAGGCACTGATGCCAAGTCAGTTAGCAAGAGAGTCTCCAGGGAAGTTAATGTGGTATCTTTAGATATTCAGAGGACCAACTTTCAAGAATCAGGGGCATTTTTAACAAAAGCACGGAAATGTGTATTTGGAAACATAATGAGTAGACAGCAAAAGCTGGGATCCTGTACACACACAGGTTGTGGGAAGAAAGCTTTTAGTATTGAACAAATAGATGAGGCAAGGGAAGGCCATTCAGACTTAGACCAAGCAGCCTCTCCTTGATGCACCATAAAGGCAGGATGAACTACAATGAGCAGTGATCCAGAGTATTTGCATTTGGGATGCAATGCAGTAGACCAGATTGTGTCTATCAAGTCAGAGTAAATGGGAACAAAGTGAAATGGTAAATGTGGGATGAACATTTTTTCTACGGCAATCAAAAATTTTCACCTGGAAACCTCTTTCTGACAAACCCCATTGTTTCTTAAAGAATAAAAATTGGAGAAATCACACATTTTTCTGGAAAATAACGGTTATTTTTCTGGGTTTAACACAGCAGGATTTTCATGTTCAGGCCAGATTTAACATGCACTTTTCTCTCCATCTTGCATTCTGCTTATATCTAGCTCTTGCAGGTCATTTTTAAATAACCCCTCTACCTCACCAATCTCTTATACTAACACAGCCTAAATTGTCACAGGGCATTGTAAACTCCATGCAAAGGTCCTGTGTGACAGGTAGGAGGTTGCTCTGTTATATGAGAATGGTGAAGAAGGGGACAGGGAGGCAGCTGTGGTACAAATGATGATTGGATGGATTGCCCTCTGACTAAACAGGGCACTTCTATGGAACAGTAGACAACAAAGCTGATGCTTCAGCTGAAATCCTGAAGAATTGCAGCCACAAGAGCCCTTGCACATTTCTCAGATAACAGAGGAGAAGAAGCGACAAAACAAACCAAGTGCCAATAAACTTTCACTTCCTTTCGTAAGATGCTCTGCAGACATATTTAAAATATATTACATTGAAGATACGAAATCTTGTGCTGAGCAAAGCCAGTCTCTGTAGAAATAGTCAATTCTTCAATGATTAAGCAACTGGGAAAGTGGACTACATTTTACATCTGTAGATATATTGTTTTTTACTGGAGCTGAGCTTGAAATTTTGAAGTGATTAATGCCCTTGAATAAGTGAGCAGCTATGTTGAAACACAAAATGTCTCAGCACAGAATATTGCCCCTGTTCTTCTCATTCCAGCTTCTGGTGTCTGATTTTTCCCCTCCTCTTCAGTCATTTGACAAAAATGTATTGTTTTAAACTACATCTTTCTTTGCTCTCAAAGTGCTCATTTCCTTAATATTGTATTGGGACCTTGTCTAAACCACAATTTTTAATTTTTTTTTCTAAATTCCAACTGTTATTACCATCACAGTAGAAATAATTGGAACATTTGTGTAAAAAAGCCTTGCCTTGCAGCAGTCAATGGTAATTTAGCACACACCATAGCAGGATATTGGTTCAGAAGCCTGGGAGATTTTTCTCTTTTTTTTTTATAACTCTCCTGGATTACACAGGAAAACATGATCAATCTTGACAGCAGGTTCTAACAACAATGCAAGCAAATTATTCCCCAACCAATTTACTTATAAAAGTAAGAACTTTTTTTTCAGATACACAAATACTTTGCTGCACACACACGTTTTGAGTAATCAGGCTACTGACTGATGGCAGCATATCGCCAAGTACCAATCAATATATTGGAACCTTCATCACTGGCCACACAGCTACTATTTTAACTTATTTAACAGATTTTAAATATGTATATTTAATAGAACTAAAAAGCAATGTCACTCATGTTTTTGGCCCGTAAATAAAGAATGTTGCCAGTTGCAATAGGGGATAGAATTTCAGGTAGGAAGTTTATAATGTCCAGAATCAAAATTTGGCTGGGGCCCAAGCCAATCCCTATTAACCTAAACAGTTCTACAAGATCTTGAATCAGTAAAGCTGATTTTAAATTTCTTCTTGATTCCACAGTAAAGAAGGGCTAATTGTCTGTCCACAGTATTGTCTGAGACTGATTTGAAGTGAAGGCTGGTGACGATTCGATGGTTAGCATCATTTCCCACAGCTCCATTGGGAAGCTTTCCCAGCCGGCCCAGAGCCTGCCTAAGCCCACTCCATCACCCAGCTCTGGCATTACAGAACTCTCTGTTCCAGCAGGCTGAGTGGTACAGCCATTCCTGGGAGTATAAAGGAGCTTAAGCTTAGGAAGAATGCCTGTTTCATGACATTTAACATATCTGGGTATTCCCACTGAGAAGCAGGATATTCATGCTGTGAAGAAGGGGCTGGACTGGGTGGATCTGCAGCTCTTTCTGTCCGAAAATGTCCCTGTTTCTGTGAGAACATTTTGGTAGTGTCAGGCAGCACCTGTATTCCATTAACTCCAAAAGCATTTCAGTGTTTACAGTAACCAGGAAATGTCCATGTCTGTGCTATATTAACAAGTCAGCAGTAACAACTGCAGTTTCAGTTTTTAGAGCTATGCAGAGAAGGGTTTACTCTGAGTTGCCGAGGGTTTTACTTTTTTTGGTTGAAACGCAAAGAGGCTTGTAGTACTGCCCTTGAAACAATTACAGAAACCTTCAGGGAAAAAAAAAAAAAAAGTTACCAAATGATGTCCAATAGTGCTTCAGTAATGCCTTCACATCATCAGGTAGGCAAAAGCATAGCTATGACTTGCAAGTCTAAAAAATACTTGTGACAACAAATTTGTAGTTCCTTCACCTTAGTTTTGTTTGCTTGTACTCTTCCTGGCCTACTGCATGTAAGGGGTTTTGCACAGTGGCATAGTTTCATTCAAGATTGATTATCCTGGAAACAAAACTGAGTTATATTTTTATGTGGACTATACTACATATGCTCAGAGAGGTAAGCCATAAGGTGTCACTGCATAGAAGGCAGCAGACTTTATAGCAGTATGAAGCTGGAGAATTACAGTCTATGTAAAAGAAATCTCCTGTGAGAAATTAAAGCATAACTTTTTTTAGTCTTCCAAACAGGCTCCAATTTCTGCATGCAAGAGGCAAAAAAATCTAAGCTATGCACTCATGTGCTTTTCACATAACTGAATTTTAATAGTGACATTAAATGACTATTTTATAAATAATAACATCCAAGACCATGGGAGAAAGCTGGAAAATATAAAGATATTTTTCTTTTCTCTTTTGGATTGAAAACAGTACATGGTAAAGCAACTTAATTCCCAAGTAGGGCAATAGCAGGGACTGCTCTGTAGCTGGCCAAGTGTACCAAAGGTAGAGAGAGCTTGAGGAGGTGTTTCCCCATCACCTGCTGCTGTGTGGAGTGATGTGACCAGAATGATGACAGCCACAGCTCTCTACTGAGGATGCCACCACTTGCCTGCCAGAGAGCACCATCTTTTTTATTTATAATTACTTGAAAAGTTGATTCCAAAAAGAACAGAGCAGGCTTCAGCTCCTCCTTATATCCCCCTGAAACACTGTATTCAGCTGGCCTGATCCCCCTCTTATTAACAGACACTTTTTTGAGACTCCACCAAGACATTTCTCCTTGACTTCATTTAAGTGCCATGCAAATGAAGGAGATAGGCACTCAGGACTCTTTCAAGAGGCAAGAAAAGGTTGTTACTTTGCTTGTACATATCGCTGGTCCTAAAGTTCATTTTTTCAGTATTGCAATGACTTCTAGTGAAATCGGTTTCTACGGATGATGTCGGAACACCTTTACAGTGCTGCAGGTACAGCTGATGCTCATCTTGTTTACTTACACTACTGTCACGCAGATTGGTTTCAACACCTTTTTGTCATTTTGGGCTGACACAAATCTGTTCAGCAGTAATTACCTGAGATTGTTCTACATTTCAGGGACTATTTTTGGCTCATTTACATTACAAAAACCCATGCAAATTGCTCAGAGAATAGGTGCTAAAGGGATTATAACTCAGCAGGATCTTACCGCAGTGATAGCTTTTGAGACAGAAGATCAGTTAATTTACCTGACAGAGAACATTTATATTAAGTAATCCTTGGTTTGATCAAAGTTATCAGATACATACTTTCAGAGCTCAGGCCTTAAAAATATGTGACTGTCAATGCTAAAGAGAAAAAAACTTGTCAGAATTAAATATGAAAACCAAATACTAGTCTACTTCTGGAGGCTATTCCCTATTTCTATTCTGAATGTTGCTAAATGGTTTTAAAATGATCTAGAGTACTTCACTGTGCCAGTCAAGTCATAAAGAAAACTGTTTCATCTAGGAAACATTATCCTTCTTTAGGACTTAAGTAGATTTGCGTTTATCCACCTCTTTCCTGTTTTATAGCTTATCTTTTATAGCTGGGCAAGATAAATGCAAAATAGGTTGCATGTACTACTAGAAAGTAGCAATAGGCTCTTACTTTACTTTGCACAAGTATAAATTACCCTTTTAATGCAGAGTTGCTAAAACTAGCTATTAGGGTCTTCTCAATAATCACCAGGGACAGCCTCCAATCCTAAAAGAAGTACTCTAATGATTCTTAAAAAAAACCTCAACAAACCAACACCATAATTTAGACCAAACACTAGTGACAGTCTCACATTAATGGTGAAGTTATTAATTTGATGAAGTATATTGCAAAAATTGCCATATGCTTCACTGGAAAATTTCATCTAGTATGGGTACTCTCACCATGTTTCTTCAGAATACATGAACATAAAGCCCTCCATTTCTTGCTGATTTGATGATCCTCATTAATTGGGGAAAAAGGTTCCAGCACAGAGAGTGTGCTGCTTTTTCTGTATCTTGCACACACTGGATATTCCTATGACTTAAAGGTGAGTAGGAATATAGTGCCACAATTTTTTCATGGGGCAAGTAAAATGATTGTGTCTTCACTTCTCACCATCCTTCACCGACTTCTCTGAATGATTCTTTTTTTAGACAGTTTTGTAATGTTGATGATGCTGGGCATCACTGTAATATAGTTCCTTGAATTTACATGATTACATTATAATAATATCAATGCTGGTTTTTATAGTTCATATAAATCAGTGTTTTATTTGCTTTCACAACTAGTGCTGCAAATCGAACAGCTGTTTTCACTGAGCAGTTTTAATTAAGCTGTCCATAATGCTGCCTAGATATTTTTCTGAGCTGGTAACACTTCGTTAAGTATGCAGTATCAGTGAACACTTCAGATCATTCCTGAACATTACCTCACACTTAGGTAAATTGAAATCCCATCTTCGCTGATGTTGTCAAATCACCTTGTTTTGGTGATCTGAATTTGGTTTTCAGAAATCTTTCTAATCTTCAGGACCCTAGGAAATCTTGAATTTGCTACAGATTTTGCCATCTGTTCACTCACTTGTCAAGATAATGAAGGTTTAAATGATACTTGCCCTAGTAAAATCCTTTGGGCGAGCTATTATTAGCCTCTCCTTATTCTGAAAACTGACAAGTTCAATTTATGCGTTTTTGGATCTTTTATGAAGTTTATGTTCTGTGACCAAAATTTCCTTCCCACACTGATTTCTCACATTATTTCATCTCTGTTTTGAATATCTCTGGAATATTAGTTTGGAAAGCCAAGATAAGTTTTATCTCTTCCTGTTTTTCTGTGCATAAGCAACTTCTTTTTTCTTTTTACAAACCCATACTGGATCGTACATTGGTATTCTCATTTGGGAATGTTATAGATTGCTTTGTTGTTTTTAGAAACATATGGTAATTAATATGGGAAGCAGTAATTATTTTTGTTGCCCACAATGACTTCTTTTCAACTTTAAATATGGGTATCATTTTATCTCCCATGGACAGCTGAACCTGATGAATGTGTTCCAACACTTCCACATTTAGCTCTGTTTCTGATAGTGGAAATTTCTTTGTCTCTTATTTGCAAAAAAGACACCAGAATGTACTCACATCCAGGGATGAAGTATTTAAGGAAATACTCTGTCCAGGCACAAAAATTTCATGGTTTTATAAACTATGCCCCTAAGTCTTAGAGTGTAAGCCCCTTTCCAATTTTCAGAAGTGGTTACAAGTCGTCATCTGGGAATATAAATAGGAATCTGGAATTTCAGCTTTTGTTCCTCAGTTTTTAAACCTTCCTTGTTATTACCCAGAAAGGTGGCTAATCCCCAGTCAGTCAAGAAGACATAACCCATGGGTGATGTGATGATAGTCCATTAATCAGCAGAAAGAAAAGCAAGAATTTGTTTTGATTACAAGAGTGGAGAAGAAGTATTATGTATGGGTTTAGAGATCTTGCAGAGCCATTTGCCCATTTCACTGAGAACCAGAGAGGAGTAAGATGCTCTCGACAACACAGAGGTATGGCACAGAGGCAACAGAAAAGGCAGAAGAAAGAGAAGAAAGGAAGGAAGACCACTGTAAGGCATCATGAGCAAACAAGTAACCAGAGTGACAGTGACTTTAAGAGGAAACTAAATTGTTTTAAGGAGGAAAAAACTAAAACTGGATTTTGCAAAGAAGGAAATGTTGAGAAAGGGAACAGATACAGGGGAGTCCAGAAGACTATCACAGACAAAACCAGTAGGTGGGATTTTTGCATGGTGTAGAGAAGTGAGCAGAACAATGAACAAAGTGGTCTGGATGCAATGATCTCTGCTTGCACTGCTAATCCAGGTTAACAGAATTAACCAAGATGACTTTAGAATGCTTGGTTTTGCACTTCATTCATTTTAACTTCATCTCTGAAACAGAAATGATCATAAAATTACAAAAGCAACAGATGTCACTTTCCTGAATTTTAGACACCCACTGTTAAAAGAGAATTGAGGGAGGTGGGAAGATGGGTTGGAAACACATGTCCTTCAGAGGATATCTCATTCCATCCCAAACCAGCTGTCTAGAAGAGGTGCTGCAGTAGGCTTATGGAGCAGGACTTGATCTAGCTGAAAAAGATGTTACAATTTGAAAATGCCTCTCCACTCCCAATTACAGAAGAGGTTCTTCGAAAGCCATCTTGGACTGGAGGTAAAGCTGGAGGTATCAATCCCATCTCATTTCATCTTTCTGTGGAATTCTAATAGCATTTCGGTATTCAACCCTTTTAGACTCATTTGAAAATCTCACGTTGAGCGTGCTTCAGTTTCACTCTAGTCTTTTCAAAGTCTCTAATACATCTAAAAGCAAATTCATCATTATTCTCAATAGAATTTGTGTTCTGAAAGCCTGTAACTTTTTTCTTCCTTTGTTGCTTTTTAACATGGGCTGTGTTTTGATGTGGAGACTTAGGAATTGTTTTGCTGTTGAATAACAACTTTTCTCTTGCAACACCAGCTGTAAAACATGAACACCTTGTTGGATCACACTCCAAAATCTTAAATGGGCATCCTGCCAAAGCTCAGGGCTTTCTTTTTGTTTTGACTGTTGCAATGTTCTTGTTTCTGTTAGTATCACGTTCCTACCACTTGTATTTTTCAGACACCTACGGCCAAAGTCAGTGTAACTCCGCTGAGCTCACTGAAGCTGCAACAGAAGTGAATTTGTCTCAGTATGTCTCTAAATTAACCAGTCATTTAAGCTGGAGAGTGACATTGATAAGCAATAACAGCACAGGAGTGGTGAAAGGAAGATATCTCCTAGTTAGTTTTGGACAGTTGACACTAACTCCGTTGTCAGATAAGTCTTACTGACTGTGGGAAAAGCTGAGTGGGAAAAGTCACACTCGCCGCCTGCTAACTGTAGGAGGAAAACAGATCTGGAATGCAGAGGAAATCTTGACATTATCTGTTCTCCCAACCCCTACCAGCCAGGCAATCAAAATAACTAGCTAAGTATTGGCTACCTCTGTTCCTGGCCCAAATAAATGTACTTTCTTGACAGGGTTTTTGCTCACAGGAGAGGAGGCAAAGAGAAGGGAAGAGTCTGAAGTGGGTGTGGGGGAGTGTTTCCTGCCAAAACCCAGGAGCAGCTTCTCTGTGACATCTGAAAGAATACTGATGACATAAGCCTAGTGCTGTAAATGGAGGCAGCTCTGCCATTTCCAAAGGACAGGAATTCATGCCTGACAGCCCTGCAGCCCAGAACTCCAGTTCTTCAATGCTCCACTTGGCCTCCATTGACATTGCCAAGGACAGTGTGCCAGACTCTGCTAAAAGAAGGATCAAACCCAAGGGAACAAAACCACTGGAAAGACATTCTCTGTTCCCATCCAAATTGTGTTGTTTAAGAATAAAGTGTAGCCGTTTCAAATGAACACTTGCAGAGTAAATTTATTTCCTTCTGAGCCCTCATAAGACACAGGGTTTATCAAGACCTAAGGTAGCATAGTATTCTATGCTTAGATGAATGTATCATATACACATCACAGCAAATTGGAGACAGTCTCACATATTTCTGTATACACTCACTTACCTAGGTGTAGCTTAATACTCTGGATATCATCTCTATAAGGTTGTTGTTACACTTAAAAAAAATTCCAGAAATATGGGGTCATAGAAGAGGATCACAGCAACAAAAGCAACAAACGAAAAGGTGCACTTTAAACCATGCTACTGAATATACTGAGTTCTCCAATATATCACCCAGCCATTGAGTGTACTGCATCACTTCTGTCTATCTTATAAATAGGTGAAAATATAAAACAGAAGTTTATTTTAACTTTGGAAATTCACCTTACCTTTTTCTTATCACATGAGCTGCAAATAGAAGATTTTGGCCATGTGTTCTTGGTCAGCAGACAAGAAAAGTGTGTGAAAGTAAGGGATAACTTTATATGCTATATATTTATCAAACCAACAGATCCAAATATCAGTAGTCTGCTAGAGATGCCAAAGTACCTATGGCCTGATGCCTGCTTTGCCTACTCAAAGAGTCTGGCAACCAAAATTTGTGGCTTCTCTCGATGGAGTCCTGGCATGGGTAGTAAGGCAGCTACTTCTGGGGAAGGCTGGAAAGAAGACCAGTTGATTGAGGGATGTTATAATTGTTTCTTTCCGTATTCCTTCTTCACTGCTTTGGGAAGCAGGCACAGAAGAAACAATTCTATGAATCTCTCACTCCTATTTTGTATCCCAGACCCTTCTATCTTTCTTTGACAGAAGTGAATCACCAACATCCTATAGACACAGATTCTCTGATTTTTCTGTACTAAGAAGCCTTGAGCTGCAGCTGGCTGAGCCAGTGCTGACCACTGAGGTGAGTTTTTGGGCATACATGAGCAGGTGCAGAGGCTCTCCATAGTGAGAGTCAGTCTACAGCCACAGTGCTACTGTAAGCCCTTCCTGGAGCCAAGCTTAGCATGAATAAATGATGCAGCAAAGAGCACCTGGCAGGATGGAGACTGTAACCTGGACACCAATCAGTTCATGGACCAACATGCATGAAAATAAGCTCCTGAGAAATTATTTGAATGCTGAATTAGAAACAAATGAAAATGTTTTAAGTCACCTTTTTGTATGAAAACTATTGATGATAATGTAAGGCTATAAGGTTTGTGAGGGAAGGACTTTGTTCTGCCTGTACAGTGCTCACAAGGACACTACTCTGGGCCTGAGGCCAATTGTCACTACCTCAGTTAAAAAAATTAAAATAATAAATGACCTTATTAGCAATCCAAGTAAGCAGCATTTTAAAGAGTTTTCTGAAAGAACTACATACATTTTATGAAACATAATATTTCCCCTTATATATATAGAGAGAGAGAGAGTCTCCCATTTCCTCAGCTACTTAAAGACGTTGCTTGATTCTGAAATCCCTGAAAAGTAGAGGCTTTTTTTTTCCTTTACAGATACAAATAGTTTTCTCTATAGCTAAAAATGCATCATTAAGAGACTAACTATAATCCCCAAAAGGTTTTGGTGACTACACCTGGCACAGAATTTCACTCTATAAAGAAAAATCCCTAGTTTTCTACAGGATATACCTGCAAGATTCTATGCTAGAATCAGGTTACTTCTCAGAGTTAAGTCATAGAAACCTTATATAACAGTGTCTTTGGGAACCAAGATATACTTCAGGGTAGGTACGTACCCAGTATAAATTAATATCAAATAAGAACTTACAGCCATTACCTTCCCAAACTCTCTGTCAAAATCCTACACTTCATGAAGGCTGGAATAGCAGATTCAGATCCACATAATAATACCCACATGTAAAGCAACCTTTTGGCCATCTGTTTTCTTGAACTTGCCTTTCCAATTGCTCTGCCTTCATAAAGAGACAGAGCCAAGATCACAATTGACAGATGCCATTATATGCAATGGAATTATATATAGGATGGCTTTGGTATGTCTTTTGCATTCATATGAAGCCCCAGTCTCCTCCTCTGGCTGCATTTCAGTGGTGGCTTGACAGCATGGTGGAATTTACTAATTTGTTTATGCCTTGTGCTGAGCACTCGATAAATACCAGCACCTCTATGTGCATTTCTGTCATAGCAACTCGCTGGCCTGGGTGGAATCTAATACAGAGAACAGGAAGGGCAGAGACTGTGGTTTTCAGCTGAAAAGCCTTCTAAAACAACCCTCCTGTTCTTTAGTGGTTGACATCAACACTACACAGCTCTTTGTCCTCCTCTAGTGGTCCCATTATATTTAGGAAGAGGCTTATGCAGTGATTACCCCTTCAAATCAAGGCAGTCATTACCCCGCTGCAAGATGCTGAGGCTCATGCCTAGAGGTGCTGTGTTTGGTTCTGGCATGAGCCACAGTTCCATGGTGCTCAAGAAGTACAAAGAGGCACCTCTGCTCATAGCCAGTCACAGCTACACAGACTCTGTGTGTCCTTGAGCCATGGCCGTCTCCTGTGAGCAGAGGCTGCACCATGGCAGCTTGTTCAATAGCAGGAAACACTGGCATGGTATGACTGCCACCCCACAAAAGGTCCAATGTTGCAAAAGTGTAGAAGCTGACTGCTTTGTTTGATTGCTTTATTGTCCCACATACTTTGCAGTATGTTCCAGCCAGAGGCTTTTCTCTGTGTTTTCCTGCCTGACTTGCAAACAAAGGAACAGCGCAAAATCCATCTTATGTGCTGAGCTGTTCAGAGAGATGATGCATGTCACTCTGATGCAACACAAAACCTTAAACATTAATCCTTAGGAAGTGGTACTAAAGAGTTAAATAACAAAAGCTGAACCTAAAGAATTCTTATAAGGGAAACGTTTTTCTAATGGGAAACACTGAAATTGTTGGAACTTCTACCCATTAGAAATGCTTTTGGTGAAGACAAAAGGTTCCTAATAATATAGATTATTCTTTCTTTGTGTGTCTCTCAGAGCTGTAATGCTTAGTTAGCATAATAAAAAGCTAAAGGTTTATTTTGCTGCCTGTATACTTTAACATTAGTTAAAGGTTGTCTAACCTTCAGACTTTGCAGTTATGTCTTGCACAGGAAATAAAACACAAGGCTTGCATTGTAGCTATCAGAGAGGTCTGAGGGAAAGGTCTAATTGAAACAGAAAACAAATATACTCTTAAATTATTATTATTCAGTGAAAATTTTCCAGGCATTTTTTGCTTTTGGAATAAAAGTTAAATGGCAAAACGTGCCCTCTGCTGTGACTCTTGGAAGCACCCAGTTTAAAACAAGTTGGCTGCTCAGGAGCAAGGCAGCTGCATATGGCTGTCTGCAACCTTTGTCAGGCAATTGTTCCATCACAGAAAAAAGTATCTCGAGAATCCTGTGCCTCTACGAACTTAGTTGCTGGAAACCAACACCACCTAATTCTAACAGAGGCAAAACTTTAGAGCAATTTATCAACCTGAATTAGATCACCTTTTACAGCAAGGTTCCTGTCACATCTTGAGAGTTATTACAAAACCAAGCTCATCTACCAGCTGCTTAATGTTCAGCTCTCCTCAGGAGCCCAAGCTATAACCAAACTGAGTTAGGAAAAATGTTTATAATATCTTCATTCTGAAACAATCTATATTTTGTACAATTATGGACTAGATATTATTTTTAACATTTATCATCTCTATTTTCTGTATTTTTCTTTCTTATTTAAAATGTTGAGTAAAAATCAAATTCACAGAAAGAACCATGGAGCAGGAAAATATAGAAAAATATTTAGAATGACATTGAGTAATTGCATGTGTATAAAATGTTTTTATACATTGCTGCTTTATTGTTTTAGAAATGTCTTATATAAAATTCAGAGTATGGATCAAGCTTTTGTCTATAATTCACATACTAAAACAGTAAACATATATATTTCTAATCTATACCTGGCTGTTTTGGTTTGTTGAGTTTTTTTAAGAAACAGCAATGTCTCATTTTCCTCTTGCTTTTGAGAGCAGAAGATCCCAGTGTGCCCTCAACCGCTCCAATACATCAGTAAGAGTTGACTAGCAAAGACTTGCCTTTTTAGAAGAACAAAGAAGGCTTTGTTCTGTCATTTCTGATTATGAAAGGAAGAGGCAATCTCACTGCCTAATTTTGGAAGCCAAACTGGTGCTGCAGAAAAGTTAGAACTGGAGCCAAATGAAATGACCCTCTGATGCACTGACTGCAGGACAAGCACCAACTCCACCTACTTCTAATTTGAACACAGAGCATAACTAGTTAAGAGGCCAAGGCCACCAAACAGCTGGGTTTATTCAGTAGTTTACTTTCACTCCTCAGGAAAACAGCTTGTTCATTTTTCAGTCCAAAGTAAGCACCTCCACTTTGTGCTGGAAACATGTCAAAGTGACCCTGCTCTGCTTTCTAGTAAGCGCATGGGATTATTGGATGAGGATGTTTTATTTTCCCCAGTTATTTGAGGTCAGGTTTTCATCTTGGGTAAACTTTTATAGCTGGAGTAATGACAGCATGAGACACAAGCACTGCCTAGGTCTTGCAAGGCACTGCTGAATGTCTAATCCAGCTGCTGCTCCTCCCTGAAGAGGATGAGAAGAGAGGTTTCATAGTCACAGCCTCAGCTCCACCATCTCCACTTGCCAGACATCCATGGCAAGAGAAAGGCTGAAAAAGATCACCTCTATCCTCCCACAAGCAGGAGGAAAATCCCAGAATAGGATACAGTTCTGTGAACCACATCCATTTTCCTGTTCAGAGTGTGATTGGGCCATAATTCCTGCCCAGGGACTGCAGCAAAGGTAAAATAAAACCATGAACATAAAACCTTATATGAGTAAGGAAACATAAAAATATGTAATCAGTTGAAACTACTGTACTCAGGTTTGATTTTGTGATAAATCAAGCACCTTCAGTTTCTAACATGAGCCAGATGGAGTTACAGCTCCCTTCCATTTTCTAGAATCAGGCCTGTTGTTGGCAGTTGTTCATATACAGCTGCTATATAGCACAGTTCTGTTTCTTACACTGTGGAGACATCTCCTTGAAGTAAATTTGCATTATGCCTGGGCAAATATTGCAGCATCAGGCTGCTCATTAAAGCTCTGGGACCACTACTGCCCCTGTTTGAATTCTGCATTATATCAGTCAAGGATACACAATTATCCGTGGAGTACTTCTGCAATGGCCAAGGTCACATGAGGATTTTATCGTATTACTGCAGTGCACCATCTTCCTTGCCAGCCCATTGCTGTTCTGCTACAGACTACATTACCATGCATCAGCAAATACACCAGCACGCTGCTATATTTAGTGTTTCATACATACCACTAAAATAGCGGATGTGTCAGCTTTTAATCCGACTTCAAACTTTTGTCAGCAAAGCGAGAGCTCATTTTCCCTACCAGTGATGAAGTGTGCTCTGTGTTAGTCATCTTGAACTCTGTGGTGATAACTTTAAAATACATTAGGCAGCTAGAATGCTCAATCTGAGTGGAATGTTTTTTACTAAGACATATGATGGGGGACAGTAAGGACACGTGGCATCAGTCAGCCAGGTTTTAATAGTGATTGCCACAGGCTGCCTACAAACCCAGCAGCAATCTTGATGGCAAGAGAAGCAGCTAAGCAAGGTGTTCTCTGGGGTACCATGGCAGACAGTTAGGACCACCTACATTGCAAGGGCAGAAGAGATAGGTGGTGCAGACTGGGTTTGGTGTTATGTACCTGGGAATATGAGAAGAAAAGCATTGATGATGATGACTTGAACAGAGTCATGGTTGCATGGTGGTGGGACCGGGGCAGTCCTATTAATGGCATCATCTATTAATGACAGCAGGAATATGTTTAGTGGCTGAAAGCACAGGTACCACCAGGATAGCCACATTCATTCCCAAAGAAAGCAGAGTTCAGTGCATCAATCTGGTGTTTTCACAGGTCTTGGTAAAGCCACAGAACAGGGTATTTTTAACATATTTGTAACACCTGCATATTAATGCCATCACATACAAGCAGTACAAGTGTGAATTGCCTCCTCTCTACCACTTCTGCAGAAAGCCAAGGGTGAGCCTGTCTGTGTGAAACCAGCTTTCCCACTCCAAACTGCTTGTCCTGTCTTGCAACTGTCCCTTACACTTTGCTAACTACATCTTAAAGGGTGTGGGCAACACCACATTTGCAGCCTAGGTCTAAGTCCAAACAACATCGTGTTTGCTTAATAGTGTGAAAAATAAAAATATATAAATTTCCAAGTGTTTATGGAACTCCATTTCAGCCCAACCCAGGGCTGTCCATCCCAGCCCCATGATGCTGTGGCAGGGCTGTTCTCTGCCACAGCCCTGCCCAGCCATGTGACCCAACTTGCAGAATGACATCCCACCCCATCCTTGACCCATCCCTGTCTCCAGGCCTCATCCTGGAACTGTCTGACCTCTGTTCCTGTGTCTGCCCCAGTCCCCAGGGAGCCACCGGCTCATGCTGCTTCCTGTCGTGATTAAAGAAAACAGAAAGCAGAATAAATTCATGCCTCTAGAATCACATCTCACCATTATTTAATTTTTTTTTTGCAAATGGTTAGATCATCATTAATTCCAGTGCATGCACTATTATAAGTACCAATGTTACTACATCTGGAACTAATGACACAAGGCCTGGCAAGCATGCAGTGACACTGCTAGCAATGCTGGTACTTCAGATGAGCTTCCCTGATGTGACTGGGTGGTCTGTGCAGCTGTAGCTTTTCTTAGACATGTTTTGGGTATCTTGCTTAACATATTATGAGGCACCCACTACAAATCCAGGTAATGCAAGCCCCAAAATATTGCATTTATTTGAGGGTGAAAAAAAAAGTAACATGAAATTCAACAAGAGAAAGAACAGCATTCCAAAGGGCAGGTTTTTTTCCTCTCATACGCAAAAATTGTTTACATGGAGAATAACTGGAAGATAAGGACAGCCCAGCTTTGAGGAAAGGGCTGCAGAAGTTCCCACCCTAGCTGCAGCAGCTCTGAGCTGCCTTGTGCATCCCCAGTCCTGATAGGGTGGGCTTATAGGTGCTCTTTGGTGGGGAGGGCAGGGTGACCCACTGGAACTCTGGGAAAAGATTGTTTTGGCCCCTGAGAGCTCTAGAGCTCTGACCAAGAAAAGGGTCAGAAGAATAAATGACAAAAGAGAATGCAAAAAAAATAAGAAGTAAGGATGTAAAGGAAGAGTAATGCAGAAAACAAATTTGAGTAGAACAGTGAGTGCTGTGGTCTGTGTGTGGCTGACACAGGCAGGACAGGTTCTCTCTTCTTGCAAGAAATTCCAAACCAGAAAATTTATTATCCAGAAAGTACAGAAAATATCAGAAATGTTTAGCAACTGCAAATCTGGAAGAAACTCTTGTCTCTCAGTTCAAGACATAAATTTGCCCTTTTTTGTAATTTAAATAATGTTTTCTTTTTTTATCTCTCTCTCTTTTAAAATACCTCAGTGTAACAAATTTTAAAGCTGAAAGATTCAAAGTTAAATAAAAATTAACACTTCTCACTTTGCAGACTATTAAATCATTGCATGTTGAGATGTGTGTGCCTATTTTACAGAAATGATTTTAAATAGAAATTAATGGATGCTAACCTTTTCCTGTACAATGTTCTATTTGAAGAAATGGACATTTTCTGCCAGAAGCATTTTAATGATCAATTTATTACCAGTTCTACCATATGGTAGATTGCTATGACTAAAGTTTCACCTCAGTGACCAAACTGTGTCAGAAAATGACCTGTCATTCTTCTTTCACGCCTGCAGTCATCACATTTTCAACCATCATTCTACAGTTCTACTGTTAGGATGGGCACTAAAACTTTATCTCTTTTGGTGACAAAATTAATATTGTCATAAAAGATAAAACAATTAAAAATAATCATACTATAAAATGGGAACACTGTTAAAATTAGTTTAATTTAAAATGCATGTGCCATTGACATGTGTTCCTTTTTTTTATAAAGTGAGGCTTCAGTGGCGCAGAGAGGTTTTGACCCAACAATGAACATAATTAAAACAATTGCTCAATCAATATCAGAACTTCTGAAATTTTTTAGCTTTGGAAAAGCCCAAGCGTGTGTTTCATTGGCAAATAGCATCATGAATAAATCCACATCCAAATCCTAAAGCAGGAAAAGTTCATGTGTACAGAGCTTGAATGAAAACACATACATTTATACTATGCTCAGCAGCCTTCATGTTTTGTTGTCCTGAAGTTAAGTACATGAGGGTGGAATTGCCCACTGAGACCTGAGTTTTCTAGCCAAGGGTTTCTGGCATTTTGCTAAACCACCAAGTTTGCCAGCAGAGCCACTGAATCAGTGAAAATGGCTTCAAAAAGCTGTGTTCATCTGATTCTAATGGAGTTAAGGTTGGCCTCTGGAATGAACTGCAAATGCAGTTTAGGTCAGAGACAGATGCAAGAAGAAATCACTGAGTGAACAAACTGGCTTAAACTAGTTCTCCAGGCCAAAAAAGAGATGCTAAGTCATCTAGGGCCAGAGGGGTAATTACAGCAGCGATGTCCAATTACTTTCCTTTTAATTGGCACACACTGCATACATCCTGACTAACAAAACAGAAAATGTAGTCAAAAATGGGTGACTCCAGAGGTCAGTTGGTTTATGACTGAAATACTTCTAGCTGGCAAAGACTTTTGCAGAAAAGAGGATTCATCCAGACTTTGGGAACATTTCTTTTTGCAAAACTGTGAGGCTGTTATTAAACCCCAGTAACCTACATTCTGAAAAGCAGTTCCTTTTCTCTGTATTTCTTAATTGTGCTTCATTACAATTTAATAAGGACATTTACTCTCAATTAAGCAAATCATCCAAGCAGTTTCTTATGCCTGTTGCAATTAATTGGTTTTGTCAAATGCAGGTTTAATTGTGTGTTAAGTATCTTGCTGATCCAGGATCTCTGTGTGTGTGTACATATCTGTCTATCCAAACCTTTCCACAGCTCCTAGCATGACAATGTATGTAATGCAGTTCAGGGTATCTGAGTCTTTAGCTCTGCTTACTTCTCTGGTCTTGGTGCCTCGCTGGCCCTAAATAATTCCTCCATAATGGAATTATAACTCACTAACACTGTTAATACTGAAAAATGTTTCAACCAGATAGTGGCCTCCTAGCAAGGGAGAAATCAGGCATTGTGACCCTACCACTTGGGACATGTGGGTCCCAGGGGGTTGTTAAGATTTTTTGAAAAATATGCCTCTGTAATGAGCCTCTTCCTAAGATTCAGCTGCTGAGTGACTGGGACAGGAAAACTCTGAGGTGTTCCTCATCTTTGCTCACGTCTCACACACAGACACCAGTGCCATGGCAAGACCTTAAGTCCTACTCTGACACCAGTAACAAATGCTTGGGTTCATCCCCATAATTTCAGAACTTACCTGGAAAGGTATAAGTTGAAAGATGATTAATTATCAGCTTTTCTAAGAACCACTTTAATCCTACACCAATAGGTCGTGAACAGCAGCATGGAAATGACTGTCACAGATGCACTGAACACCCATTTAACACCCAGGAGCAGAGACTCCCCGGGTCCTCCATCAATGCACGCATGGTTACACAAGCCACCAAGAAACTTTCAAGAAGCAATGCAGACTTACCCGCTTTTTCCTTGCACAGCTTCTGAAACAGCATCTGTAAGAAAGTGATTTTTCTTTAATAATGGTACATTTTTTTCCTTCAAGTAGGTTCCACAATTCAAGATGACAATCTATGTAATTATTAACTGTCACCACCTTATACAGGGCATAAAATCCAGAGCTTATCAATAAAAATCATGCAGAATAGCTAGTTTTGCTTGCTAATGACAACCTGGCACCCATTCTCAAATCAGCTTCACCTGTCTTGCAGTGAGTGAGTCTAGGAGCACACTCTACAAGCAGAGTATGTGCTGCAAAGACACATGAGGTACAACACGCTGGAACAAGCTTGAAAAGGTCTGGCAATGCTGGTGGGGCTCGGGGAGCAGACAGGCTGCTGAAAAGTTGTGTAGGTAGCTCTACTGATGTGCAAGAAACAGGACACTGTGTCCTGTAGAAAGGTAGATGCATGTTTCCTGTTCATCTGTGACCAAGGGAGGGTTGCTCTGCCTGAGGCTTGTGGGCAAACTGACCTGCCGTGTTGTTTTCTTCATATTTTTCACTTTACTGCTTTGGGTTTGCCATGCTATATGAAAGGGCTGCCATTAACAACACACTTGGATGCACGTCTTGGTCCATTACTTTTCTGTTTAATAGCTTTCAGTGCCCAAATGAGGAGGTTGTTGGCAGTGATTAAATGCATTTGCTTTCATAGATCCATAAACTTTCTCAGCAATGCAGGCTGTAAATGAAACTAGCATAATGGGTGAAACTGCACCTAATTTTTTTTTTTTTAATTAAACAGAAGGGTTAACAGATTCCTCCAGGTGCCAGTGTGAAGCCCAATATGCAGGCAGCTGAAAAGACAGCCACTCCTGTGCCTTGCAGTGACACACTCCCTTTTATCTGCTTGTCCCCACATGGACAACCATCTGCAGCTTACCATCAGATGCACCAAGTGCTCCGTTATCTCTTCCATCAATATTGCTTCTGCAGCCTTGATAGGAATCTGTCTATGAAAACATGCTTTTTATTTACCTTTTATTTAATAAAGAATTTTACTGAGATATTGGAAAATTCCTCCTCTGAGCATGGAACTGAATTGATTAGGCATCTCTCTTAATAATATGGAAAGCACAGCTAGGCTACATTTTTTTGCCTTCTGCAATGCAATTTCATTCTAAAAGAGCCTCTTGCTCTTTTAGAGCAAGGTCTGCGTGAGCAGCAGCTGAAGCTGACCTATCTTTAGCCAGCAGGGATCAAGTGGAGTGGTCACTTCTGATGAGAAGATAATGAGCGGCTGAGTCCAAATCAGGCTTCATTAGTGGCAAAGCACTTCATTTCCACAGAGAAGTAGGAAATTCAGTCACAGGCTGTGTCAATTGGCAAGGGACAGGCAGCTCCCACATGAGTGTGCCAGGTTTTTGGGATGCCTTTCTGAGTGAGGCATATCATATTGTCTCTCCATCCTTCAGTGAGCTGCAGTGTTGTTTAACAGTCCATGTGGGGACAAGCACCTGATTTTTAGCATCACAACTCTGGCATAAGCCAGGTCGATGCCTAAATTGCTATACCGAATTTTTGGATAAACACTTCTTGAAGAATACATAAATGATATGTGAATCAAAAATAAATATATCAGTCCTTCATGGATAGCTGGTTTGTGTGTTTTAGTGCTGCCAGAAGGACACCAGTTATTAAAATCATACCCAGGCTATGTTAACTTCCAAGATCTTTTTAGGATGCCATACAAAAAAGGATGCAAATTATTGCTGGAACAATCCCAAGTGGCATCAGACAGCTGCCAACTAAAAGTGATTTATGGAAATGATAACACACTATATAACTGATTGTGTAACAAAATACATTTATTGGAGGACTAGCAACCCATCTGAACAGCATGGCACCAGCTAATCAAATATATAGAAACCATGGACCAAGAGAGTACAACTTCAGCCAAAAGACTGTTGCAGCACCTGCTGCTATGAATAATAAAAGAAATCATTTGTGTCCAACTCCAGCTGGAACAATTTTGCAAGTGCAAGTGTCAAACAGAAGCCAAAGATAAACACACTCTGCTGATACAGCCATGTTTTATTTGCTGAAGCATGTAAACCAGCCCACAGAAACCAGAAATGCTAGGATGCTGGGTCCATTCCTCCCTGTCAGCAGTTCCATGTTTCAGCAGGGCCATCTCATGTTCACCTCTGTGAGCAAAGGTCTCCAAAAGCTTGCCTGGGCAGTGTCACCCAGGGCTCTATGATCAGAGCAGGATGAACCAGTGACATGAATGAGGCAATTGTACTCTCAGTGTTGGTGCAGATAGCTCAAGAAAGGCTGTGGATCTGCTGGTGGTAGGAAAGTGGACATGCTGCATTTATAGAGAACCTGACAGGGTCTTAAGTTTCACTAGGAGAAGTTTTGGTTGGATTTTAAGAAAAATTTCTTTATAGAAATCATTGCCAAGCATTGAGGCAGGCTGTTTGTTCTGGGAAGGGTGGGGTCACCATCCCTGGAGTATTTAAAAGATGTGTAGATGCAGATGTGGCACTGAAGAACATAGTTGAATGGTGGACTTGACAGCGTTAGGTCAATGGCTGGACCTGATGATCTTTGAGGTTTTATACAACCTAAATAATTCAATGATTCTGTGATTTTCCTGAAAGGCATTCTGCATGGAAACAAATTACTCAAATGAACTCCTTGGATGAAGTGCAAGTGAAGGCAGAAGCAAAACACCAGCATTATAAAGTCAACAAGGAAAATAAATATATTCAACAAAAAACAGTTTCTCTGATGTATATATAATCTTTCATGGTTATAAGTGATCAGGACATGGAACTCATCAAACAAGTGGATTAAATGACTTAATAACATCCCAGAAGGCTTATTGTCACATAAAAGCTTTTTTTTTTTTAAACACAGATTATGAAACAGTTGACTTGAACAACTTCAAAACCATTTTAATTTGCAACAGCACAGGGATTCTGCAATGCCAGCCAATCCTGTAATATCATACACAATTTCAAAGAAAAAAGAAGAGCATTTTGCATCCAAGTCTTTTGCTTTCTTCTTCCCCATCAACCTCTATTAGTTATTAGCTCCTTTATGCTCCTATTTCAAATATGTCCATATCTCCCACTGATATTTCTAAGTACCTGTCAAACTGTCATCATTCACTTTCAGGAAATCACACCCTCCAAAAAAAAAATAGAAAAGGTAATCAGTGTATCTGTTCAGCATGCAAATAACTCTTCTGGACATTTAATAAAAAAGCAGAGAATTTATTCAACACAGATATGGTATCAAAAATATCGCTGTTATCAAATAAACCCTGGCATTTGGACAGGACTACTTTACATCTGCTGTTAATAAAAAAGGCTTTGGGCTCTGTAAGCTTATGTTCTGCAGTGAGCAACCAGCAGTACCACTCTGAAACACGACACTCCTTGCAGAGGAAAAAGGATAAATCTGTATGACTTCTGACTGGTTCACTGATACTGAAGGAAAGCACTCTAAACTGAAAAAGGTCCTGCAAAGTATCGAGATTGAATATCATGCTGGTTCTTCATTCTAGCAATTTAATAACCTTCTAGGCTTTAATTAGAGTGACATATAGGCAGTTTTAAATGAGGCAAACAGCAATCCACATGCAAAACTCAATCTTATCTGCAGGTTCAGTCACCAGGTTTATTAGATCCTTTCAGAATGATGTTGATAGAAGGAAGGAAAATCCTAGTTACTACTTCAAAATAAAATTCTACAGCCCAGAAAGGGAAGTAATACTACGACACTCAGCAATGTTAGCCTTAACTTGAAGTTACCTGGCCCTTGCAATGAGATCTTCAATCTGGATGACACTTGCAAGTTCCCTAGAGCATGTTAGTCAGCTGAGAATAATGACAATACTGAAGCTGTTCCACAGAAAATACTGTTGAGACTGCTGTGTCAGAAATTTGATTTCTCTCAGAGACTTGGCACTTATCTTCGGTACAGGGCTGAAACTGCTGCTGGGTTTTAGTGCTTAAGATGTGTCTTCAAAGGCTGACAACAGGGCTCATAATTTTCCTTTAAAATACAACCACTGCAGAGGTGTTTAATAAAGACCACATGTAATACACAGTCTGAGTGCTATTGGATAAGTCACTTGAGGCATGGGAGACAGATCTTGGTTGGATGGGATCCTGCCTCATACCTGTTGCATCACAACATGTTGGCCTCCTCACCAGGTTAGAAGGTAGGGGGAAGGCAAAATTCTCAATTTCTTCCATTGAACCTGAGCTACTGTGCTGGAAACTATCCATGACGGGATCAAAGAAAGAAGATTAAACAGCTCCCCAGTCTGCAGTCAAGCAAGTAAGTCTCACTTGTTCAAAAAAGAAGTGACCAGCAGGTCAAGGGAGGTGATTCTGCCCCTCTACTCCACTCTCATGAGACCCCACTGGGAGTGCTACATCCAGCTCTAGGGACCCCAGCACAGAAAAAACGTGGTCCTGTTGGAATGGACCCAGAGGAGGGCCATGAAGATAATCAGAGGGCTGAAAAAACTGATCTATGAAGACAGGCTGAGAGAGCTGGAGAAGAGGAGGCTCTGGGGAGACCTCACAGCAGCCTTTCAGTACCTACAGGAGGGCTACAAGCATCTGTAAGAATTCGGAGACCACAGACATGTCTTTTGAAAACTCAAAACTTAATATTCTGAGCTGTATCCTAAAAAGGTAAACCTGTAAATATCGCCTAGAGATATAAAAGCATATGTAACAATTGTGCACAGCTGTTAAAGGACACTTAATGAAAATTAGAAAATTAGTTTCCCTAGTTTAGTATTTTAGTTGGCAAAATTACCCTCACTCACAGTTTTTAAAATGCATTTTTCTTTACTCTAAACATTTATTTTATTTAATTTTGCACCAAGATCAGTGCTGGTTCAAAAACTGTCATAAAATGAAAGAGCTATTCAATTGCTTTTTTTTCTGCTTGCTACAAATGTGTATCTATTTTGCCTATGTACTATTGATAGAAGTTTAGAAAATAAGTGACATTTCTTATGGCTGCTGTTTTGAAAGTTTTGATCAAGTAGAAAACTGCCTGGAAACTATTTTAAAGTGAAAGCTTTTGAACAGCATTAAAAAAACAGGTTTATAATAAGTGGAGCAAGGCAATAATAAAGTATATAAAAATGAAAACCATTTCAACAATGTTCCAAGTGAGATTAGAAGAAAATGAGCTACAAGACTAACAGTAAAGGAACATGCATTTCAGTAAGTGTAATTTATCACACTTATCTGAAAGAATTTATTATATTAATAGACATGGGAGATTTTACCTCTAGCAGCTGCTAATATAATTTCCAAATGTCAAGCAATTATAGCCCCAGGGGGTTATAACCAAATCTTTATTGAGGAGGATTCAGTTCCAACATGTGAGGAGCAGCCACTTTGGTGAGTGCTAGGGTGTGCCTCTGTGGTATTTTTTACTGTATTAAACCATTGCAATTGTTCATTTTGCCAGCAGATTGGATGATACCATTCATCCTGGTGGGTCAGCGGCCATGCCTATTTGTCTTGCACCAGCACCAGCACTCATCTTGACAAATGGGAATCAAAAGGAGCAGAACATTAATTTTATCCTCAAACTGTTTCTGCTCTTTAATTTGTTGCTTTCATCACAAGAGCTCCACTACAGCTCCATTTCCTGTCTCATGTTGCTCTCATGTTGCTCTAATGCAAGCACTTTAATACTCTGAAATCTTGGGTTTTTTGCTGTCATTCACTCTTACATTACCTTTGCTCTTCCTGTGATTTCCCCTATTGAATAAAATGACTGTGCTTACTATTCCATGGTCTTGAAGAGTGAACTATCTGATCTCCTAAATTTGGCCCCAGTACCACTAGTGGAAGTCTGAACATGAAAATTTTCCTATTATTTAATGGATAGCAAAAAGCCTTGGTGTTGAGAAGATCCTCTTTGTTGCTGACTATGCTGTACCACATATGCAGGTACGCTCAGATATCAGCATTTACATTAGGGTAAAAAACATGTTGCAGTAGTTTGCAACTGATCCACAAATCCCATAGAAGAATGAGAACAATAATAAGGGAATCAGTAGAAGTGGTAATTTGGAACTTGCAACTCTTGAGGACCTTTTCCATTAAAAATTCAATTGATATGACTTTTCAACAGAGAATGTGAATTATCAAACAAAAAGTAAATTGCTAAAAGGTTTCATTTTGATAGCTTTGAAAGAAAAAAATACTTATTGAGTTGAAAATGTGTTTATTTTAATATTTAACTCATTGTATTACATTACATAAGAAATTTGCAAATTATATGGTCTTGGACCATATAAGAAAATCTTACAAACTGCCAGAGCATTTCAAAGAACAGAAAGACTATTTCTACCAATATTTGTACTTGAAAAAAGGGCATCAAGGTATCATAAGTTTAGATACCTTCTCCACCTTCAAGGATTTTATTATACCTGTGTTTTTGGAGGTCACTGGAATTAATTTAGAAAATAGCTCTGAACAGGTAAAATTACTATTTTTTAAATATTATTTTGGAGATATAGATATTTAAAACTCCAAAATGTTACTTTGCTGTAATATATCCATGGTAATTTTCTTAAATTTTCAGGGATTCTATACTGTGCTCATGGAAGTCCTTGTTCTAACCAAAGCAAGCTGTGAGAACAGCTTCTCTGTTGTCAGTATTTTGCCCTTGTGGCCAGCTGGATATACCTGAGAGACAGAACACAGATGTTTCACTGCAGAAACAGATGCCCCTTGGCCCTTGAAGGTGACCAGGGCCAAACAGGTCTGGTTCCACCTGGTATAAAGTGGTGATATACCCCCATTCTCTTTCATTTACACAAACTCTCAATAGCACTTCTCACTTCTGTGCTTTTAGATATCCTTTAATAGTGGCATATACTTTAAAATCTAATTAAAATCTAAGCTAACAGTTGGCTAACTGTTCTTTAACGTTTTTGCAAACCAGGTACAGGCCCCCTCAAGAATTTAGCCAAGTAAACAGCTTGTGGAACATGTATGCCCTTTTGGTTTGCACAGTGTCCTAAATGTTTACTTCGTCCTGCCCAATTCCCAACACCCACTTCCTTACAGGATATAGTTCTGCCATGTCTCAGCAAATTTCGTCCTGATAAAATCCAAAAATGTCCTCTTCATTATGCTTTTACCTTTAGCAAGTCCCAGAAGCACTTAGTCATTCTGAACTCTCGACTCTGCAGCAGGACTAACATCAACATGCTCAGAATTGTGCAAATAACAATTAGTGCTCAGTCCTGTGCTAAGATAACCAGCCATGCTTCTGTATAAACAGAGACATGAGTAAAAACTGGAGATAATGTGGTTGTCACAACATATGCGTGGGGGTCAGGTGGAAATGTGATGGGGCGGAGGTGGGAGGAAGAAAGACAAAGAAGAGCAATGACTGCCAAATGGAGATGAACAAATGTGAGAGGCCAGAGTAGCCCCTGCTTTTTGCAATCGTGGAACAATACAGTGACTCACACATTGCTATCATTTTTACCCTCTTGATAGGAAGAAGTGCTATATCTATTTTAAAGATAGAATGAAGTGGGAAAGGTACAAGAGGTCACACAACAACAAAGAGAGGCATGAAAGCTGGGGACTGCTATCCTGCTCTGGGAAATGAGTGACTGCTAAAGCAAACAGCAGTTAGCAGTAATCCATGGCAGAAAGTGAAAATCAAGCCCTGTGAGCTCTGGCTACAGCTGTGGTATTATTTTAGCTTGGCCCAAAGCAGTACTTAGCTGGGAATGAACTTCAGACCACCATTAGCAGCAGTTTGTTTGTTTTCACTACTGAGTGTCCACAGAAATGTTTCATGATGGCTAGGCTCTAAGTGGATATCAGGTATTCTCCTTCACAGTCAATAAAACTCATAATTTTAATTTAGTGTTAAACACAAATGCACTTTTCCCAGTAAACTGATGTATAAGCCATCAGTTAAAATCTTGGTCAACATTTAGGCTTCTTGAGGAAAATCAACACAGATTTGTTTAGTGGTCATTTTTCAGTAAAAGGTAAAGCAGGGATTAGTGAAGAATAAATTGATTTATTCCAAAGAGTTACTGAAAACAGAGGAGTTGTGCACAGCAGAAGAGCTGTGGACAGCTTCATGAGAACAGCTGTGGAAAATGTTAGGTAGCATCTCTGCCCCTTCTGGCATCCCAGCAAGTGCTGATGTCCTTAGGAGAAGCAGACATTCTGAATGGTTTGTATCTTGTAATTTATAGATTTTAGTCTATAGAACATTTCAGTACTGGAAACCTGCTGTAAATCCTTTTCAATTTTCAACCTGTGATTTTTTTTTTTTTGTCTGCCTCTGTGATTTTGTCTCTGTTTATCAGAGCTGTTATGTCAGATTTAAAGACAAACCTTTTCCCATGCAAATGACATGGTTTCCCTTTGGGTGGTTTCATAGTTCTCCATTTCTAAGAAAGAACAGAATGGCTTTCAGTGTGCCAGCACCAGGTAAGAGGATGCCACCTAGCTCACCACCTCCACAGCAAAAGCACACAAGATACGTCAGAAAAGACAACTCCACTGCAAATCCTGGTGTAGCCTATAGGAAAACCAGCATTTGTGATGTGTATTGACTTCTGCTGTTTATTTTCAAAATGAACTCTTCAACCCATATAAATATAGGACAATGCATTTGTGTTATGGTTGAGAAGTTAATATTTTCATAGAAAAGCATACATTTCCTTTTGCAGTGGGGTTCACTGCCAGCAAATGCCCAGGTGCAATTCAGATAACTGCCATGTAAACACCTAAACAACTTCAAAGCCCTGTGTTTCCAACTGCTTGCCTTTCTTTTTGCCTTACCTGCCAAGATTATGTACATGGTGAGAAAAGTTGGGTGAAATTATGCTGCATCAGGAGTTGAGAACCCCTTATGCATATGTGAACTAAGAACAAGAGGGTTGCAGTGCATCAAAAGACAAACAGACATGTATGGTTTGAAATTATTTAGACAAGGCATGCTGAACGTTAATACTATGCTTAAATCCATTTATTTTTATACACTAACTGTGGTGGTGGGCTGCATTGGACTTAACACACTCTGGAGACAGTGGATCTAGAAGTCTTCTCTACAACATACACATCATGCACCTTAACCACTCCCTCTCCCCCTCTCCATGTAAGCATATGCACACACATATAGACATAGACACTTCTATCTATCTATCTATCTATCTATCTATCTATCTATCTATCTATCTATCTATCTATCTATCTACATGTGTGTGTGTGTCTCTGATTCACCAACCCTTCCGATATTTTCCCAGCAAAAAATTGCTGAGGCTGTGAGAGAGCATAAATTTGTGTGCCCACATACTGAAGGGGCTGCTGGCTTAATCTGTGACCTCCAGGAAGTCAGCATGGCAGTGGCTGAACAAAGAAATGAATGCTCTTCAGCTAGTCATGAACACCCCATTGCTACAGTGACCCTTGGATTACTGCTATCCAGAGCAAACCCTTAAGCAGTTTGGTCTCTAACTTCTGCAGCTCTATCACTTCTTATACACAAGTCCAACTGCAAGTCAGAGGTTAGGGTTTCCACAGACATAACCATGTTTTATAATTTACTGCCTTACAGATATCACAAAATGTCTGTACAGAAGCCTTGACCTTGACTTTTCTGTGTCATGTCATGTTTAAAATCATTGGCAAAAGTCACTATGAGGTACTTATTCACCTGCATGCATCCTTCTCTGACAACAGGAGAGAGCAGAAATTTGTTAGGGACTAGCTCAAATTTCCCTCTCTGGCCCCCCATCCTCCCACAAACACACACATATTCCTGCATAGCCTAAAGCAGATTCAAATTAATTTCAATATATTTAACTTTGACTAAAGCTATTTTAAAGGGAAAAAAAAAAGAAGAAAAAAAAACCAACCCACTTTACTTTTTGAAATGGAGTAAAATAACTGCACTCCCACAGAGAGGTTATAAAATTGGCATGTATTGCTTGTCAACTGTCATCGACAGCCAAAACAAATATATTCACAGGACTATCTCCATACTATGTGCTCCTATATGAAGAACTTGTTTTATACTTCTCTGCAATGCAGACAAACAATTAATTTCTGTTCCTTTTTTTTTTTTTTTTTTTTTTTTTTTCCGTAGCTAAGCACCATGACCTTCCTAGAAATATTCAAGGATCCTTTAGTGGAAAACTCCATACTCTCTTCACAGTGTTATTGTGCTCCATAGCTCAGTACAATTTCTAAATGGAATAAACTGAACTTAAAAATATAGAATTATAAAATGTAGTATTAGGCAAGTTTCAGATAATCAATATAAAAAGAAATTTTTCATAGCATTGCTTAACATTTATGACATGTTTGCAGAACAATTTTTATACCACTCACATGCATATCATGAACTACAACTAAATGCTGATGGAATGAATGGAGATTTTTCTATCACCTTGCATACCTTTAACTTTTTGTCCTTAATCACTGAGACAAATATCATCCTTCCTGTTTTCTGTTGTGTAATTCAAGTTAATGGCCACTGCTTAAAATTTGTTTTTACAGTTAGATTTAAGGCACTATTCATCTTTCGAAAAGCACTGATTTTACAAAAAAAAAGATCATTGCTTCAGCTGATCTTAAATCAAGGTAGGTCTGATTCATATGAACGACAAGTCAGATCCAAGAAGAATAAACTTTTAAAGTGAAAATTATTGTGTCAACCCAGAAAATTGAAAAACCCCACAGAGAGGGTGCACCTACTGATCCACATCTATCTTCTTTCCAGTTTTACTCACTCAATCACAGCAACTAAAAATAATGCCAAGTCATGACACAACGCCTGAGATCAGAAAGCAGTTATTGCTATTCAGTTTCAAAAATTTATCTCCTAGCTGGTATTCTCTAATGTTTCAAGAAATAAAATTAGAATGGAAACATTTGAAAAGGGCTTTTTAGTGGGCAAAACCTACTAATAAA
Organism: Brachypodius melanocephalos; assembly: GCA_013398615.1. NCBI lineage: Eukaryota > Metazoa > Chordata > Aves > Passeriformes > Pycnonotidae > Brachypodius > Brachypodius melanocephalos. The sequence continues at coordinate 17,980,245 of VZSR01003803.1, forward strand.
TGCAAGAAAGGATTTTCAGCTCCCTATGCTCTCTGGCTGGGCCTCTGGACTATTGTCAGAATGCACATCTGCAACAACCTTGGTGATGCCAGCTGCTGGAAAACTGGATGCTGAGATGTCTCTCTGCCTTTACAGCTTGAATTCTGTTTCAGCATGGAAATGTACATTCAATTAGCATTTTTTTTATTAATTATTGAGGGAAGTGAAGGTGGCTCTCCCAAAGTCTCATGGCTGTAGGATGAACCAGTTCCCCATTCCTTGGGACCTCCATGCTGTCTGTATAAAGAACAATAGCTCTCAGTTATTGAGAGACTCAGTTTGCTCTGTTATGGGATGGATTTCTTACACAAATCCTTTCTTCAGAAGCTGGAGCAATCATTTTGTACTTCATGGGGTAATGACATGAGAACAAGGGAGAGATGCCACATTACAGTCATTCTGCTGCTTGTGCTACAACTCATAGTGACATGTACCTGAGGACTTGTCCCTGCTGCACTAGGAGTAAGACAGGACATGTACATAACCATAAGTAGCTCTTTAGCCAGAGAAACATTTAAATTCATGCATGTAAATTAATGCAAATAAGTTTTCAAAATTTGCTGACCTCTTGACAGCTGATGGAAAAGAGTCTGAGGGCTTTCTCCCAAGATTAGCTGTACCTCAGGACTGGGGCTAGGCCTTGAGTTAATCTAGGACCTACAACACTCACGACAGCTAGAAGGAAACCATCAAATACACAGAACCTTACTATGAGCTGATAGAGTTAATTATAGAATATCTGAAATTTTGATCTCCTTATTATGTAACTTCAAATGTTTCATCCTTTGCAGCAACAGCTGGGGCTTCATGGCCACTTGTACCTTCACATTCAGGGCCCTCCAGCAACTTAGGCTGTCTTTAAAACTCATTTAATACCTACTAATATTTTACAGCTGATGAAAAGAAGAAAAAAAATCAATTAAAACATTGATGTTTACACCAAGCCAAATAGGATAGTATCACAACAGACTCAAGGACATTATGACAGCATATTTTAGCTCACCAAGTATAACAGCTGTGCACAGTGTCAAACCTCCTTATCATCTCCATGATTAAAGAATGAGAATATGCAACGCTAGGCAGATGATTTAAGAAAGGAGATTAGGCCTTACATATTAATCGACTATGAGATGAAGGAACTATCATTATTTCACTGTTTTCTTTATATTTCAGAATCTTAGTACACCTTTAGTCTGAATTCATAGCTATACAAGCCCAAACACGCAGCAAAAGCTGGGTGTATGGAGCACCATGATGCATTGCCTGGAGTTCCTCCAGTCTTCATGCTAAACATTCTTAAGGCTCTTTATAGATAACAGTCTGATTTCTGCTGTGTTTTTTCTATGATGTATTGCAATATTCACCTTCGTTTTATGTCAAATCTAATATAATTCATATGTAGTCTTGGGCAAGCCTAAGCTCTCTCTTTACTAAAATGCATTCTAGCATGAACCTTTTTATTTTAGTAAATAAGCAGACAATGACATTTCTATGGTGATTTTTATTTTAAAGAGTTCTGGAGGAAAGAAAGAGACACACAAATTACCTTCTGTGCAATGGCTTTTCCACATTTGGTACCAGAATGTACCCATCTCTCTTATCTCCAGAAGTTTTAGAGTTTTTGATCCTGTGTTGTAAATTTTCAGCACACTACCTGTCAGCTTTTTGATAGTCACAGTGTTTTGGAGCACATATTGATAGCCTTATCTATACGAGATTTAAGTACAAATTCAAGATAGCAACACAGAGAATGCAGCAATTTATCATTTATGCAGTGTTATGTTATTTTATTGCTGACATTACAAAGCACTTCACATTCAGGATTCAACCAGAAAGAAAGTCACTTTTTCATGGGAACACACAATATCTGAAAAACTAGGTCAAACCTCATGCATATGTATAGGATGAAAGGATCATCCTTGGATTGAAGACCTCACAGCCTAGCTTAGACTTTCATTCTAGATACTACACCAAATGTGACATTTTGCAAAGCGAACACTCATTGCTGAGTTGTGTGCTTGTTCTCAAAAGTGCAATCCAATATTGGATCTTGAGAGGATGGAGAATAAAACGTCTAGTCAGGCATTTAAGATCCAGAGAGGACAAAGAACTCAGAAATCCCCACAGCTCAGCACTTCACAACAGCCAGATGTAGATTTCTACACCAAGATTGGGGCTGCACTTAGGCCTCTCAAGAACTGGTTTTCACCACTACAGAATCTCAAGTTCCTGAATGTCTCTCAATTCCCTGAACATTCAGGTGTGAGCTGGGGGAGTGAAGTCTCTACCACTATAAGGGAAAAAGAGGTTCAGGACCACTTGATGAAGCTGAATAGCCAGAAGTTCATGTGACCTGATGACATGCATCCCAGGATTCTGAAGAAGCTGGCTGATGTTGTTGCCAAGCTATTCTCTATTGAACTGGAAAAGGCATGCCAGTAAGGCAAAGTCCGTGGTCACTGAAAAAAAGAGATTCATTAGTGTTATTTTTAAAAAGATAAAAAAGGAAGACATGCAGAACTAGAGAGGCTCATCTCTGTACCTGGAAGGGAGATGGAGAACACCTTCATGAAACCAATATTAAGACAAAGAGGTGATCCAAGACAGGCAGCATGGCTTCAAAAGGGCAAATCCTGCCTGACCAATCTGTTGGCCTTCTATGATGGAGTGATAGCAACTATTAAGAAAAGGGCAGACTGACAGATGTCATCAGCCTAGACATCTGTACAGTCTTTGACACAGTCCCATATGACACCCTCATCTCTGGAGAGATGTGGATTTGAAGGGTGGACTATTTGGTCAATAAAAAATTGGCTGGATGGACACAGCCAGAGAATTGTGGTCAATGTCTCTGTGTCCAGGTGGAGACCACTGACAAGTGATGTTCCTCTGGGCCTTGCCTTGGGACCTATGGTCTCCAATATCTTCATCATTGGCATTGACAGTGGGATTGAGTGCACCCTCGGTGAGTTTTCAGATGACACAGATGAGCAGTGACAGAGAAGAGCAGTGACACAGATGACACAGATGAGCAGTGACACAAATGACACAGATGACACAAAGCTGAGCAGTGCAGTTGACACAACAGAAGGAGAGGATGCCATCCAGAGGGACCTGGACAAACCTGAGAAGTGGGCCCACGAGAACCTCATGAGGTTCAACAAATCTGGGTGCAAGGGGCTGCACCTGAGCCAGGGCAAACCCAGACAGGAGCACAGCCTGGGAAGGAAAGTCATTGAGAGCAGTGCTGTGGAGAAGGACTTGGGATTTCTTTTTGCTGAAAAACAGGACATGAGCCAGCAATGTGTGCTCACAGCCCAGGAGGCAAACCACAACCTGGGCTTCCCCCAAGTAATGTCACAGCAGGGTGGGGGAGGTGATTCTGCCCCTCTACTCTGTCCTCATGAGACCCCATGTGGAGTGCTGTGTCTTGCTCTGGAGTCCGCAGCAAGGAAAGACATGGATGGACCTGTTAGAGCACGTCCATAGGAGGGCCATGAAGATGATCAGAGAGGTGGAGCACCTCTCCTATAAAGACAGGTTGAGAGGGCTGGGATTATTTAGCCCGGAGAAGAGAAGGCTCCAGGAAGACCTCATAGCAGCCTTGCAGAACTTAAAGTGGCCTAAAAAAAAAAAAAA
>VZSR01003803.1:17983932-18017731 GCA_013398615.1 Brachypodius melanocephalos
AGGCAGTGAGTTTAAACTAAGACAGGAAATATTTAGATTAGGTTTTAGGAGAAAATTTTTTACTCAAAAAGTTGTGAGGTACTGGCACGGGTTGCCCAGAGAGGTTGTAGATGCCCCATTCCTTGAAGTGTTCAAGGCCAGGTTGGACAGGGCTCTGAGCAACCTGGTCTAGTGGGTGGCATCTCTGCCCATGGCAGAGGGATTGGAACTACATGACCTTTAAAGTCCCTTTCAAATATAAAACATTCTATGATCAGGATGCTCAGGTGCCTACTAGAGATGTTTACAATTTCTGAACTGGTGCCAGTGGATGATGGATACAAAAATAGACATGGCCATCTTTCTGCCACTAGTCCTGCCCCTAACAATGTAATTAAAAACTGAAACATGTCATTTTGCATACACAAGGAAATACATATTTACAGGTCATTTCAACATTGCTCTGATTTTTCAGTACACTCAGCAGCTACTCTAGATCATGAAGCACAAGAATACAAAAAAATTAGGAAAAAAAGTTAAGGAATTCCTGGCAAGTTTTACATTCCCCTTTAAAAAAATTACATACACCCTCCCTTCCTCCCTTCCCTCCAGCAAATACCACTCATGTTTAAGATTAGATTATTTTTCTCCCGATTCCCCTTTAGCTGCCAGAGAATGACTCATTGTCAGATTGATCTAATTACAATTACAGACCTTGTTCTTCTGGTGTTACAAGAGAAAACTAGGAAACATAAAGGAAAAGGTCAATACAGTAAGACTCCACAAGTCAGGATATATTAAATAGTGCCACCAGTGATTTCTGTTGATTTTTCTATAGCATTTTTATACAATACTGCAACAGAAATCAGTTACACTTCTCAGACACCTACCTGAAAGGTTGGTTTTGTTTCCATGCAACACTACAGATTTTAGTTCTTTGGCATAAGAGTGAGACAAGAGTGTAACAGCTTAATATTTTAGTTTAATAATAGCATCATACAGTTACTGTTAGTACAATAATGAATATGAGCTATTTATGTAACATGCATGTGATATTTTGAAAGAGTTATACATTTGGTAGCAGGGATAATTTAACACCAACTGTTCTCCTAAGACATTAGCAAAAGGGGATTTTTTAAAAGTTATATTTGCAACGTTTAGCTTTTTAATATTCTAAAGATACTATAATGCAAGCTCTATGTTAACTTATAGAACAAGGCATATTGAGCATATCACATAGTGTCAAAGCAATGGATATAGTTTATGACTCTAATTTATAAACTTTGAAGGCAAAAGTACACTTAGAAAGAGTGAAATTCTTTTCCTGAGAAGTCCTATCTTCTGTTTGCCTTCAACTTTTTCTAGGAGCCAAAGAGAAAGGTTGAGTCTAAGCATCTTGCTTGGTCAGGAATTTTATTTAATGTTAGTAACTAAGAGCATTAAATTAGTACATTACTGTAGTAACTTTTGTGTTTTCATATACTTCTAATTTTCCCAGAGAATGTAATTAGAGAGTAGGTATTTAACTGCACTATCCTTGTCACTGCCTTTATCTAACAGCTGACATTATGCAGCTAAATATGTCACCCCTGAGAGTCTTCTCAATTTGTTTTGAGATGCTGACATGGTTGTAAAAAAAAGTACAGCTACCTTAATAGTTTTGCAGGGAAAACAATTAGTAAGTCTTACTGGTCTGGCATTTCAGAATAAATTAGCTTTGCTGGAGAAGTTCAAAACACTGAACTACCACCATACTGATGCAGTAAGACATTATTAATTGGAATTAGCAAAGCAGGTTGTTAAGGCTATTTACTGCTTAATTTTATTAATTATGTTTCATTTTGGTTAAAAAACCAAAACCATAAACCCCATAATTGCAGATAATAAGATTTTGCCTTTTTTGTTTTGGAGAAGAGCTATGAAGTATAGCAAGTAATATTGTTTTCTAGTGGCTAATTAAACAAACATAAAGTGGGCTAGGAACATAAAGTTCAAGCCACCTGAAAATCTTTCCTGCAAAGGGACATCTCCTTGTAATCCAAACTCTTTTATTCCCAGAAAGATGTCTGTTACAGAACATGACTGTCCTCAGCAGTGGCTAAGGCAGTTGCATAGAATAGACTCAGTTCAAGAAAAGAATAGAATAAATGAAAATGAGGAGTCAAGAGAAAATCAGAATTTCCATTTCCAACATTTTTTTCATAACCAATGAAGAATCAAATTAATGGAAGGTATGAAAATCCCCAAACCTATATTGAAAATACGTGATTCATTTGTACATTTAACTGAAAATGAGTGCTTTTATATTCTAAGTCATCAAGATCTTAAATTTTGGCGCTTCTAACTTTTGAGTTAATCAAAGAGTATATTGCACATGTGGGATTGACTTCATCTAGCAACAGGTGTCTATAATGCAAACATTTCAGCTGAGCCAGTTATTCTGTATGAGATGTACAGATATACAGTTATTCTGTATAGGATATATGGGATATACAGTTATTCTGTATGGGTCATCTCATAGAATAATCTCTGGAATAAAGCACTCTCTAAACATGCCTAGTTTTGCCTTTAAAGAGGATGACCACCTCTCCTTACATGTAAAAAATCAAAAAAATCACATTCATTTTGTAGAAACAGCGTTTTCCGCAGAACTGCAGTTCTGTGCAGCATTTGTCTTGCTGCCCTGAATAGTCCCATGAAGGTCTGCAGTGGTACTTCCTGACCTTCCTGAGTCAGTACTAAGGTTTAGAGAAGGTATCTAATAAATGTGGAAAATTTGAACCAAACAAAAAAATGTAGCGGCATCATGAGAGGTGTGAAAAGGCTATGTGAAAGTGGATGCTAACAGACAAAATTACTCATGCCAAGTTGCTTTCTTCAGTGTAAATACCTCTCAGTGAAAAACATAAACTTGGTATCAAAGCTGCCTCCAAGGAGACAGTAGACATTTGTGTAACTTTTTCAAAACACTTATATTTCCAATAATCTGAAACTTAGGATTGGATTCACGTAGCAGAGCTAGCCCTTGCAAACATATTTATTGAATGCTCAGCAAGTGAATTACAGAGGAATTGACAGAAAAGATCTTGATAAATAAGAGGTGATTCCTTGTAATGCAAGATAATGTGATAGAGGCTGGTAAATGGCCTTGGTATGCTGACACAAATTATCTGCCCTTGTGATATTCCTCCTTCTGGTCCTGATCCCTGCTACTCAGACACTATTCTCAAGGCCCTGCCTTCCTCATATTTTACCCCTACTTCTCCCCTCCATCTCCCCAGGATTTACTGTTGGAACAGTTCTTGCAGGCACCTTCATCAGCTCTTCACTGAAAAGGCAGCAGGTTTCCCAAGATCTACCATTAAAACCATTGCAGCCAAAGCAGGTTACAGCATCCAAAATGAGCAGCTCGAAAATGAGACCTTGAGTTGTAGTAACTGGCCATGTGGTGAAGTGTAGGACAATATGGAAACATTAGCAGCTGGGATAGCTACAGCAAGAAGAGAGTCTGTCTATTTCCTAAGTAAATGGAGCAATCTGTCACTATCAGCTCACTGATACTCTACTTTCTGGCTTGATCAAGCCAAAAAAAAGCTCATGAGATGTTAGGATACACAGAGAGAAAAAAGGAGAATAAGACTGATAACAAGGCAATGTCTTTCTGTGAATTAGTGTAAAGTCTCATGAAGGATATCATGGAAGAAGCATTGATCATCTCCCAAAAGAATCACAAACTTTTAGAGGATTCACAGAGGAACCACTCAGAGTTCTTGAAAACTATGGAGAGAGCATGAAAAGAAAAGAGCAGTTGCTCCTCAGAAGAAATCATAGCATGGAAGATGTTCAGAAGTGCATACGTGTAAAAGGTATATCAAAACCTCTGTCTTAATTTGTAACCCCAGAACACCAAAATCCAAAGCCAGGAATTTTAAAAATGGGAATAGGAAACAGATTTTTCATGAAGCAGGAAATTATACTATACATTTCTACAGGTGGTTTGGAGTGCTAGTGTTTAGCAAAGAGACAAAAGAACTCAGACATCTTTTGGATGTCAGAAATATCCATATTCATTATTTTTCAAGCCACTGCATTTTTGAAATGAAATTGCTTGAATAAACCTGTTTCTACACAGGAATCAAACCTTCTGGGTGGAGGTTAAGTCCCATATTGTTAGCAGCATATTCCATGTAAGCCATAGTGATGCCAGCTATACTGATGCCCTTTGAAACTTGTGTTTCTGGCCACCCTGAAAAAAGACACTGTGGATCTCATCCAAATAGAAAGCCTCCCAAGATGCCCAGCAAACATTCAAAGAAGAGTTAAACAGAACACTACAAGGTGCTTAAAAAGTTATCATTAATTACAATTATGTTTTAAAATAATAAATAACAGCCACAAGTGAAGTACCTCAGTTTTCTTTGGCTTAATTTTTCATTTCCTTAGTAGAAAACTCTAGCTAATATGGTCTCTGCAACACAATCCACTCGTCAAACTAATTACAGTATAAATTTCTACTCAATCTGTTTAACTAAGCTTTAGTTGGAAAGTTCTTGGGAAACCCTTACCAACATAGTGAAAACCTTCCTTTGTATAAATCATTTGAAAGAATGTAAGAAAGGGAAGAAATCCATTGAATTTTAGCTCTTAGAAAGCTGATGAATAAGCTAATCTGTTACTGAGTGACTCAACGTTCAACTGTTCAAAAATGGCATATGAACAAAACCCCAGGAGAATGCCATTGTTCTGAGCTATTTTCTTTTCTTAATTAGTCCTAATGCTATTTTATAAAACTATTATTCTCTCTTTTTAGGTATCTTTGATCTAAACACATAAATATGCAAAATATAGAAAAATAAATAAAAATAACAAACAATTTCCAAAGTTAACACTTGCACCTTAAATAGGAAATGCAGTACTGAGAAAATTACTGAATTTAGGCTTCTTTTAGAATATAAATTGAATATGTTAATTTTATTCATCAGAAACAATGGCACAGTGCACATACATACAAAATCCACCAGAAATAAGGGAAGGTCACCAGGCTAATCACTTTGGCTTATTTCCCTTTTCTGTACTCCCATCTGCCTATTTTCTCTGCTCTTCATATTTGAAAGGAACAACTTGAACAAAGTTAGGCTAAAATCGGCCCACTTTTTTTGGTTCGTTTTAATTAATTTCTTTTTTCCTTGCAGCATCTCTGTAATTTCTGTACCTTCTACTTCACACATGATTTCTCTATAAAGCCAACTAAATAATGTCAGGGATTTTGCCACTGATGAGAAAACCCATAACAGTACAGTATTGAATCATCACCAGGGATGGATCTTTGCATTCAAATGTTGTTGCATGCAGGATGGGTATCTCTGCATTGAGATACAGGTCACCTTAAGCCTACATGAAATTAGAATTAGCAAGTATGCAGAGCAAACTAATAGAAGCAGAAGAGAATGTTTCAATAACATGGTTTCTTGGAAACGTATTCTTTCCACATAATTTTGTGCAAACAGATTCATTTCACCTCATACTAAAATGCAGCACTTTGCTCTGAATCCTCTCCTCCCAAGCCAGCATGGTCCATGTTACTTATTAATCAAAGACTGTGGAAAAGGAATTTTATCAGTAGGTGAGTACAGTCATTTGAGAGGAAAGAAAACAACCTAAAGTACAGGAATCAAATCAAGTGCTACAAAAAGTACTCTGTTCTGGTATCAGCAATGCCAACTTTTGAAAAAGAACATTAAAAATTTCCCTGAGATGGAAATAGAGCCAAAATTCATAGCAGAAACAGACAGACCTGGCAACTGCTTATAACATAGCTCAAGACCTAATAACAGGCCAATCTGCCAGTCAGTTCCTGCAACTGGCAGAATTTTCAGATCAGTTCTAGAATGACTGGGATGCATGGACCACAGCTGCAGCACACGAGGGCTCAGCATGCTGGGATGAGCAATGAGGAACTCAAGCTAGAGACTGCAATTGGAAGATATCCTAAATTACAGCTTTCTTCCCCAAACCTACTTCTCCAAACTTTGTTTTATATCTTGGTATGAGAAAAGTAGAAATAAAAATCTAACAGAACTTTAATGAGGATTGAATACACAACAAAGAAGAGATTATGTAATCTCAGAAGGGGGAAAAAAATATAAAGCATGCACTCTTTAAATGAACTGCTTTTAGATTTTTTTGGCCCCACTCAGAAATCAAATCCCAGCCCCGGCTGAACTGTCTTTCCAGACACTTTCTGTGTTTGGCAGGTAAGATGCATAAGGAAACAGTTTGAGTGCAGTTGCCAACCTGAATTTTATGGGACCATGCTAGACTATCCTAATCACATTCGTACCATTTAGCCTTGGCTTTTCTCAGGTCTCTAGGAGAAAGCAGATTTGCAAGGTGGCTCAAGGTGGTGAAAAAAAAGGAACAGAGATCCTACAAACAGACTCTGGCTCTGAAGTAGAAGAGCTTGTATTCCCTGTAATATTTCACATGGATCCAAAACAAAATCAAGTGTGAGACAGTTTAGTTCAACTCAGAGCTCACATGAGATGATCTGATGGTGGCAAACCAAGTAGCTGGGGCTGGATTCAACTTTCAACCACATGCAGGAGCGTCCTTTATATCACTTCTCGGTAAAGCAGAGCACAGCAGGTACTTCGAAGTGCATTTCACTGCACAGTTACATTCACATATCCTCCAATCAGACAACAATGTGCTCTCCTCAAGGCTGTTGTGATGGGTTATGAAACCCTCCAGAGAAGAACTGCATGAGGGCTCTGGATGAAAAGGAAAGACTTAACAGAACCTTCATCCCTCTTCCTTGCTGGCGGCTGGAACAAACTTCTGCACCTTGTATTTCTGAAATTACAGCAGCTCTATCTCATTTGGGCAGTATTGTACAGGTGAGCAGAAGAGAACAGCCTCTCATTTCTCCAGAAGAAGGGGAGAGGGAAGAAAAATATTGTAAAGACAGGAATTCTTAATCTTTCCAGCACACCCGCAAAGAGGCTGAGCTGGAAAGTGTAAATGTGGTAAATATATGTGGGCAGAGTTTCTGGCAATGGTAGCTCTACCAGCTACTCAGATAGTCTTGTCCAGAAGAACAAGAGTGGACATCTTATACTACAGAAAATTCATATAATAAAATAAATACCATAGAGCAGTTCCATTATTGCAGTCTTTCCTTCTAAAAAACGAAAGCCTTAGACTATTGTGTGTCATGCATCCGGGACAGCCAGCAAGGAAAATGGGATAGAAAAGCTTTATTCTTGGAGAAGTACTATCTTCCATCCTCTTCAGAGCCATAAAATTTCATAGGGTTAGGATCCTGTCCCAGACAGCGTGGTTTGGAAATTTGCTATTCTCTGCTGGAGAAATCCTAATGAGCACAGCCTTTTACCCAAAACATCTTGATGTCTGAGGATCTTGCCAGTTTGTTTGTTTGGTTTTTTTTAATTAAGAAATAAGTTTGCTCCTCATGCTGAGAAGCAAATGGAGAGCCTGCTGTACCAGGGAATGAAGAGAAAATGTGAGTCACGTTTGGCAGCATCTGCCATTTCACACAGCAGAAGCTGCACTTAAGCCAGTGCTCGCTAAAGGAAGTGAACTAACAGAAATAGAGTCTGATCCATCAGCATCACTGCATAGGTCAGAGGAGGCAGATACAGAATATCAATTTGATGTGGGATGCTGTATCAGAAGACCTCATGAGGGCTTTCACAGAATGATTCCTAACTCCAGAAAGCCCCCAGGCTATTTGAACTGAATAGCAGATGTAGGGATAGACGATATTCCTCTCAGGTACAGAATGGATTGGCTTTGTTGGAAATGTCACTAGATATGCAAAGGAAGGAAGAGTACAATTAAGGCTGTCCTTTCCCTTTTTGCTGAGGCTACAGGATGGAAACTGGGATGCAGGTCTGCAATCAGAAGCATTTTTGCCTTTGACCACAAAGAAAACAGTCACAATCTGGATCACAATTCAGCCTGTGTCTAGAGTAATAGCCTGGAATCTGGAGTAGGAACAAAACTACTTAGAAAAAAATTGTAGTGCTCCCTTTGGTGCTCCTTTTCTTTCCCAGGTACAAACCCTGAACATTTGGAGGTGTATTTGTACACTTCGCTCAATAAAAAGGTGCTTTTACATTAAAAAGGTATCAAACACATAACAATACTACAAAAGCGTGAATGTGTAAAATTCAGCATAGCAAAAACTGTGACCAGACGCCTGTTTTTTTTTCATAATAAAAGTAAGACAAAATAAATCTGAAATCAGCTAACCGTCATTAAGAGAAACAAGATAACATATATCATAGAATCACTAAGATTGGAAAATATCTTTAAGGTCATCAAGTACAACTGTCAACTCTGTACCACCACCACGTTCACCATCAAATCATGTCCTCAAGTGCCATATCCACATGATTTTTGGAATACTTCCAGGGATGGTGACTCTATCACTTCCCTAGGCAGTCTGCTACAATGCTTTATAAACCTTTCTGTGGAAATATTTTTCCTAATATCTAATCTAAGCCTCCCCTGGTGAAACTTGGAGCCCTTTCTTCTCATCCTGTCACTTGTGACTTGGTAGGAGAGGTAATGAAGAAGACCAGATCTGAAGACAGGTGAGAGATGAAAACTCTTTGGTTTTGGTAGTGCTGTACAAAAGCAAGAGTAAGAGCACTGAACTCTTACTTTGGTGATGAAAGTAGGTTTCCTAAGCTGATAAGATGGCATCTGTACCAAATAGGTGGAGAGGGCTTCTCTGTGGAAGAGTACATACTCTAGGAAGAAGCAAGACAGGGAACACAGAGATGGGTATGAATTTGAAGGGATTCACTAATACATACATAAAACTACCTTGCTTCCGTTTGGGAGTCCCTGGACAGAAGGATGCAGAGAGGTGTTGTGCACCATATAACAATAAAACAGGTAGTGTCAATGCTCCCATAAATAAGTAGCAATGTCGAAAGTCTACTGCCAACAAATCTACATTAAATTTACTTAAATTAAATTAACTACATAAAGCAACTGTAGCTTTCTGGTTGTCTGATTATCTTACCTATTTACCTACATACATATTTATGGCAACAGTGCATATTTAGCAATCATTCTTTCTTTATGTCTATGTGCATATCTACATATGCATTGATAGATGAGAAATATTTATATCTTCTGGCCTTTCTTCCAGTTATGTAACTGTTAAGCAATGTCTTCAGCTGTTACCCCTCTAAAACTGTTTTTCTGATCCTACCTCACTTACAGTTTGCTGCATCTTGTTTTCATTATGCTGTAAAACTGAAGCAGTGGAGGAGGAGGGCTGTTAGAAAACCATTTGTTCAATGAAGAGCCCCTGAAAACAGCAAATATGTTTTACTGAGCTCTTTTAGTAGAAGCCATGCTCTTCTGAAAAGTTAACAAAGAAAGTTTTGTCTCTCTTCCAATGGAATGAAATTTCATTTTTACACACACACATAGATATCAGAAATAGATGCTTGATTTCTTATAAATATATCCCAAATCAATTAATTGTTGTACTGTGTCATAAATATAGTTTTGTTTTTATGAGTGTCATATCTTTTGCTGATTGAGTGCCAAAATCTCTTCTCAACTGTTTCACTTCCAAGACAAATTGTCAGTATCCCCAGTGGCATGTATTAATTTATAGATGAGCAGGATCTTCATGGGATTACCAGCTGTTCTTCCCATTTACATCCTTTGCCAAGATAATATTTTATAATGTTTTCTTGACCCTTTCAATTACATGGAAAAGCCTCTGTAATGACTAGTCCTTGGCTCACCTTGCTCTCCTGTGGAAATATCATTAAAGCATAATTCTATGGGTTGGAAAAACATATGTGAAGATATAAGAGTTGTCTTGGAAATATTTGGCTCCTTCTACAAGGAACAGTAGGATTTGCATAGGGCTGTATCTCTCCGACACATTTACTAGCATTGTTGTCAGGATTATCATGTTAACTCTAGACCAATCTATTGCGTGAATTACTTCTCATTTGACACACAAATCACGGCCTATATTCCAAAAAGCTTTCCTTGTAAGCATAAAGGACTGATGAGGCAACATGCATGCAGACCAGAGAGAAAGAAAGAAGCTGTGCTGGGTTGCTGCACTGCCTTGTGTGGTGCACAAGTGGCCCAGCTCCCCCTTAGGTTGGCAGAAAACAGGGTTTTAAGAAGGCTTTAAAAGGAAGATTGTTGCTGTGCCCTGGCTGTTTACAAAGAATTTTCCTAAATTGAGAGGCCCCAACTAAGAGATCACAAGGGAACTTTTAAATCTAGGAATTTGGGATTGGGGAATGGAGAGATGGAAGGTGAGTGAGTATGCCAAGCTGCATACACGGTAAGAAAGGAACAGGCTACTAAGGAAGTTGCAAGTGAAAATAAAGACCTTACATATAATACAGCAAAATACAGAGGTGTGGCTTGGGGAAGGGAAAAAGAATATGACTGAAGTGATGGATGGGGAAAATGATCCCTACAGTAATGTTTGGTAGATCTGAGTGGCAGGACTGCACTCCTTTCTCACAAAGAAGCATTTAGTTCAGTGTCTCTGCTGAATCCACGGGGATTACTTTTGTGAGTTAAGAGTCTCCTGTGTCTGATAGAGCTCCATGAACTTCAGTGTGCTTCCTATTGAACTGCATTTATCTGAAGAATTCAGTTTTGGCCAATGCATGTCAAAAAGAGCATAGACCAAAGATCAGGAACAAAAAATTATCATGGATATAGAAAATGTTAATTGCAAAGGAAAACTGGATAAAGTAGGACTGTTAATCTAGAAAAACGTGGGCTGAAATCTGAGAGTAGTTTCCAAATGTATAATGAGAAAGGAAAAATCTTTTTTCCACAGCTGAGGAGGACAAGAAGAAATTAATTTAATGTGCAAGAAACTTCAGACTACACTTTAAAGAATAAAATTTCTAATGTTAAAACATAGCAAAACAATGGTTGCACAGTGAGATTGTGGGGTCTCCACCATCGGAGGTCTTTAAGAAGAGAGGATACAAACATGTCTCTCAAGTGACATAGATGTACCTGATCCTACACTGTGGCCAAGGAAATGAAATATAGTTTACAGGAATTCTTTAAAGCCTTTTTTTTTTCATCTTTTTCTCTATTAACCTTCAAATAACCAGCTTATAATGCATAATACAAAATATTCTTCATTACTTGATTGGTACAATGAGATTTATATCATCAAATTTTACTTCTGTAACCTCACTTGTAATACTGTTCCACGAGTCCAAATACTGTGCTGTGCTTTTTCAAGTGTCTTTAACTGACTAAAATAAGAGTCAGTCAGAAAGTTGAGATCTGAAGTGGATCATTACTCTTCAGGTCTTGTTCTACAGCTGCTTCACACACTGACAATGGCAGATGTGGTACAGAGGCTTTTACTGCAAAAAAGTAAACAGTAGAGGTATAGTCCCTGGAGCTGTGACAGGATGGAATAAGTAAGGAAAAGATCGTTACCTTGGATCAGTTTTGTCTCAAAGAGTAAAGTGAAAAAGCTCTCCAGCAAAATGAACCACTATCATGGTAACTGTTGCTGGTTCAGAACTATCATCTTTCCTAAAAATTAAGTCAAAACCATAAACAATCACATTTTAATTTGAAAATAACTTCTAAAAAGCCCAAAGACTACCTGGTTCCCAGTATGTCATGTTCTTAAATAACTATGGCTACAGTTAAAACAGAAATTTGATATTTCCTATTTCTTTAAATGTGGCTTTACATTCAAGTTCTGTGGGCACTGTAATATTTTCAAGAAATGAAGTTTCCTGGACAGTTGGAAGTGATTAACCTTTATGATACTTTGAGATTTTAGTGGGGTTGAGGAACTACAAAAAGTAAATACCAAAGGACTCCAATTTGGGAAACACTATTCCCATTCATGTCACCAAACTCACTACAGATACTTGAAAAGCAATGATTAAAAATAGCTAGACTAGATGCATGTGTGTCAAGCTGCAAGCGTTCCCAGAGGGTAATCACACAGATGTCCAAGCTCACACAACGGAAATTACAAGGCAGGGTGCCTGCCACTAAAGAGACATTTTTCCTTCACACAGTAAATGGCAGACAGTCTTCAGAAAAATGCTGAGGCCTTGTTCACACAGATTAAACGTTCCAGTCCCTGAGGGTCCTTATTCTAGCAAGAACTGTGAGATAAATAAAGACAGAGAATCTGAAAAGAAACAATTCTTCCAAATAAACCAAAACAGCATTATTGGAAATCTAAATACAAACAAATTGCAGCTGAGGTCAGGATGCTGCTTTTAGTTCCCATGCCAAATCTTCCAAAATCAACATTGTGGTTTGGCTGCAAGTTATCAATAACTGCTTGCCATGCATTCATCTGACATGACTCACTGACACTCAGCTTCCTTCCTGCACTTCCTTTGGCTCTCAAACATAGCTCTGTATTCAAACTTAATTAGTACTGATGTCACACACTGGCCTCTCGCAGCAGCACCGAGTCGAGCCCAGCATTCACACAGGCAGAAGCTGACAAGTAGGTATGGCCATGCACACTGGTAATGTGCCTGGCTCTGAGAGCCTGCCAGGGTTACAGAAAGAGCATGAAATCATTGGAATCTGAATTTTAAAATCAATATTAATGCTGGGTAAATGTAAGTTTCTGAATGAATCTCTCTGCCTTGTGTACAAACACACGAATTCAGCTGAGGAGCCAGGCCATATGGCTCAGGCAGCTCCACATTTATACTGTTAATCTGCACAGTAATAGTCTTCAGCTCTTAAACTTTCTCTCTTTAATCATGAGCACATGACACATTTTTTGTGGTTTTAAGAACTTCAGATTATGACTCAAATAGAAGTTTTATATAATTTATTTGAGAAAGCAGTAGATATCCAGGAAATTTTGTTGGGACACCAGACAATACAGGATGCACTGTCTCTGCCAGTCTACGAATTTCGTTATTTTGGCAAGCAGGCAATACTAGGCTGCAGCTGGGAAAAAGAAAAAAAAAGGAGTACAAATAGCAAGTTACTGCTGAAGATGTCAATGCAAAGCAGTTGCTTTCACTGAAAAGGAAGGCTACACTTTCTGAATACTGACTTCCAAGCTACTTTGTTGAATGTATGTTGCTATTTGGAACAACTATTTGTGACAGACATGTTTGCCAGAGAAGTATGGCAAACATTAAGTATAATATAAAAATAAACAAAAGAGGGGCTCTGCAATTTGTTTCTGGAGACGGCTTTGAACTGGCTTTGCTACTGCTAAATGTTTTATACCAAAAGCTTTTTAGGTTCATAATTCTTCAGAAACACTAAGTAAAAATAGATGTCTGCCCTTGAGTCTTAAGCCAACATAAAATATTTACAAGGATGGCATGACAACCAGCGTGCTTCAGTTTCTGTAAGAAGTTGGAATTCCCCTGATAAGTGGAGGTTCTGTGAAGTGTTATCACACTATTTATATCAAGTGTTATAAATGAAATTCTTATGCTGAGATACATGTATTCAAAGAAAATACAGCCTACTTAAACAATATTTCTGCTCTTGATTTTCATACAAATTAGCTTTTTCATCTGCCAGAAAGTTCTTTCTGATTATTCTGCAATTCTAATTTCTCCGAAGCACCACATTAACTAAACAGAAATAAATTATTTTCCACTGTGAATAAACTGACTCCATATCTGTCAGTTTTTGTACTGGAGTTAAAATATGAAGGACTTCTAAGATTTCTGAGGGATGAGGTGGACCTGAGTGGTGACTCATGACCATGTCACAGATGAAGCACAGAGATCAGATCCATACAGATTCTTATGAAGAAATGTTGGATGTCTGTGTTATATATTCCTACATCAAAATCACATGAGAGCATGGTGCAGAGACACCCCAGTGGCTCTGGTTGATGTTAGCCAAATAAAGTCAGGCTTTCAACCTCACTCTCAGTCCTGGATCTGTACGCAAAGCTGGCAATGGAGAAGTAAGGATGCAGAATGTGTGAGGACAGTCATGGAACAAGAAAAACTATAAAGAAGACATACAGTAGACCAGAGAGAGATTTTAGGAAAGAGATGAAACAAGATGCAGAACATTATCAATATACTCTAGTGAGGAATTAATTATCTGAAAGTTGGGAACCTATGGTCTAAGTGCTTGCAATGCTGCTGAATTTTCCCCGGGCATGGTACTCAAGGCCTTGAAGAAATTTCTGTAGAAGGGCTTCTGCAAAGATCCATGGGAACAAATGAATCCCCAGACCTGCAGGACTGGAACTAAAGCATTCATTTATGTTGACAACACTGTTCTCAAATATCCAAGCAGCCACAATTTTGCCTGCTTTTGCATTATGTGCAAAGCAATTTTAAGCTACAAGTACATGCCTTAAATTATTGGTCCCAATAGTGAGCCTATAATGTAGCAATGATTTGCAAAACCCATGCAGAGAACCTTCAGGAGAGCAGTTAATGATAGGATGTTTTGTAACATCAATATACTCACTCAAAAACCATGAATCAAACAGAACAAATAAACCACCAACTCTAACCAATGTCTTCTTGGGAAGTATAAAACAACAACAACAATAAAGACAATCTTCAACAATAAAAGCCATAATGCCTGAAAATCCCTGATCTACCTTTTGTCTTTTAATATGCAAAGTTCATCAAGAGTTCCTTGGATAAGGTAGGGCTAAACAGAGAAAATAGATGCTTTCACCACAGCCATCAGCAGAGTTGCTGCATTCTTCAAAGCTCTTGCAATTTTGTGCCAAACTCTGCTGGAACTCATTGTGCTGAAGGACATTCAGGGGCTAAACTGCCTCCAGCGAGCCACTGTACCTTATGCTTCACCTGTGCATCCCCCAAAAGCCCAGTGCCCACTGTCTGGCTATACCCATCCCCAGAACAGAGGTTTTGATCTACTATATGCTTTGCTGAGGAGTTGGTTTTGATCTTCACAATGTGAGATTCAGGGCATTAGTTTTCAATATAAAAAGCAGCATAACAAGCACATTGGCAAAATGTCAGGTAAATACATAGGCTCATTCCCGCACTGAGCAGCATTATCATCAGGAGAAGTCTGGAGGGAGGAAACTCTGAGAAAGGAAACTCGGAACCAGAAGTCATTACGGTCATAACTCATACACAAGACAAAGGAAAGTGTTTATTTAAAAAATTATTTAATGAGATATGCCTGAATATGTAATTTCCCCAGGGATAGCTGGGTCTCTGGCAAGCATTTAAAATATCCATGCTCCTGGAATAAAGTTTTTTGAAAACAAAATGTAACCATATCGATTACCATGAGAAGGAGAATAATTGATTTTCAAAAGTACATGATTTCTGGAAGTTCAAGCTGGTCAAGAAAAGTGGTACCATATGCCAAATGTGATAGACACTGCTGAGGATCTGACCTTGTCTCTTAGGATTTAGTTAGAATTAAACAGGAGCAGAGTTAGTGAGAAAATAGTAACAATTTAGTAATTTTGAGTCGTTTGCTACAGGAAAAACAGAATAAAACCAGCAGATAGCAAGCAAACAAAGCCTTAAATCCCAAGCCATCTTCACTTAGGTTGCTTTTCCTCTCCTGCATGCATGGTGCATGAACTGCACAACTCTGAAAAGTTTAACTAATTCAGGAAACAGAACATGTCTTTCCCACCCTTAACTGCAACTCAGTCCTGTTCTAGATCCTCTCAGAAGGAAGGCCCATATGGGTCTTCTCCTCACATAGCTCCCCTCATAGCTCACTGGGAGCTTCAATGAAGGCAAATGTGCCAGTATGGGGCATATGCCATCTGACTTCATCATTCCTAGAAATCCACTGCCCTTATTTATATCCAGATGTGTCTATGGCTCCTCCCCAGTTATTTTTACCATATTATTACCTGTAAGGGTTCCAAAACTCCTACACAGGTTCCATCTTTACTGGCTGTCACTCTCAAACTCAACCTTTTTCATACCTGAGGAGTTGTGCAAATTGTTTTTGCCAGTCCATCTTCTACGTGTGCTTCCTGCAGTGGATGCGGGAGCTGAGCATGCTGCTGACGACATGGCAAATCTAATTGTGTAATTATAGCCATCTTAAAGGGAAAGCCAAACTTTCATATGCCTAAGGGGAGTGGTTTAACAAATTTATATGCAGATGGAAGCGTATCAAGAGCAAACAGCTAGTCATTCACAGAATAAATATTCCCATAATAAGTACATAACAAGAAGTGACGGTAGAGCATGCAAAGCAGATGGCTGATCTGTGCGACTAAATGTGTGGGTCCCAGCAGCCTCATTTATGCTTGCACTTTCCCTTTTTTAGACCCTAAAGAATGCAAATAACAAAACAAGCAATAAAAACAAAACACTGCCCCCTCTCTCCACCCTCTTTCCCCCAAAAACAAAACCAAAAAAACCACCAGCCAAAACCAAAGAGAAAGATCAGGCCATTCCAGGAGATGACCTGTGGATCCAATGCATGACACTGCCAGATTATGCACACTGGAAATCACAAGGAGCCAGGATCTGCTGTGTTGAACAACAACCCATGTGTTGAAATGCCTGCCACAACTGTGTACCTGTCAGTCAGACTAGGGAGCTGTTATCCTTAAGACCATCAGCCATGTGCTACAGCCGAGTGAGGAGTCTTCTTAGGTACCATTTGCTTTGCAAATGCAACCCTTGTAGGGAGGGCAGGGTATAAACTGGGAGGCTATTGGCTGTCAACCATGTTACTGGGATGCTGAGTCACTAAAAATGCAACTACACTGATTGTAATGGGACATCTATCACAGTACTTGAATGCCTCAGACAGCAATGCTCAAGATGCACCTTATTGTACTGTAAGTTGGAAGGAGCAAAAAGTATTCCAAATAATGGTACTTTGTATATTATGGGTTAGGTAGGAAGAAGTAAAGCAAGCATTTATGGGAGTACACAAGAGGGTCCTGCACACCAGGAAAGACAATCTTGTGACTTTAGTGAAGGATCAAAGATCAAAAGACCTGGCTGATCCTTTCAGTACTGTGGGAGACCTCATGGAGGATGCTGGGAAATCACTTCCATTCTGACCTTCTGCCTTCCAGCTGCAAAATGAAGATAGTGAAGACCATGAAGTGTCCTTCTTAGGTCTGAAAACTTGAATATTGCAATTCACCTATTTGCACATGGCTTTCTCCTGACAAAGCAAGCAGGGAATGCAAACATTCCATATTTAGATGAAATGTAGTATTACAGAAATCCAGACTGGAAATGCTAGGTATGAACTCAGTCATGTCTACAGAATGCTTTCGGGTCCCTACACTAAAATGCTAATGATCACTGGTTTATAGTTGAAAAGGTCTCATGTCTGCCTAGGTACAATGAAAAGAATACAATCAAACTTACATTCAAGAAGTGGGACAAGGTACACATTTCAGTGTTTTGTCCTCTTATTTCTTCCATGGTGATTTTTCAAAGCTATGGGAAATTTACAGCTTGGTATGCTGTAGATTTTGTTTTCAGCAAATCTCTTCAAATTACTGAGTATTTTAGATGTGCCATATGGTACATAATTTTAGTTTCCCATATAATTTTTGTTTACCCCATAATGAACTTGATGTCTTTAGAACTGGAGGATGTCTGATACCAGTAATTCATTTAAGAGCTTGAGGGGACCTTTTTAACATAATTTTTAATATCCTAAAGTATTACATGTCTTAAAGGAAAAAAAAAAACCTTCCAGAGACTTGTTTGATATAAGAATGTCTAGCATGCACATGCACTTCCTATCAATGTGGTTTGATATCAAGATTGGCCCAGATGACTTTATTGTCAGGGGAATCTGGACCTACTCCTGTCCTCACTGCAGGTTTTTAGTTTAGTCTGAGATCATGCATTAAGTCTTGGAATTCATCTCTATTGTTGAACCTCATGAACCTCTGATATGGTGAAAAAAATTAGTCTTGAACTTCAGCCACTATGGGCTGTATCTCAAATGATCTGGGAATTATGGATATTTAATGGATATTATAGGTATTTCTCAGAAAAGACCACATAGTGTTTATACCTGCTGTGAATAAAACAGGAGTACTTCCTTTGACAGCACTCCCAAAGAAGCCCACCCAAACTGGGGATGTACATTCCTGGGACACCACCACCTCAGCCACTGTGAGAAAGGTTGAGTTATGTCTTTTGCAACTATCTTTGTAAGACTCCCCACTAAAGATCAGCCTTGTCCAATAGTCAATGACTGGGTGAGCAGCTTGGCCACAAATTTCCAACAGAGCTACAACAGTAAAAAAATTCACTATCCAAATGTACTTTGTGTCAGACAGTCAACAAAACCCACTACATTCTCTTTTGCCACATCCTAAGAGAGTGGCACTGCAGGAGGACAGACATGCCCACACACATGCCAGTGAAGAGGAATGGAGCCACAGGTATGACAGCCTACCCAGGGCTCTGGGGAGCAGAAAAACCTTTTTGTTTCCTCAAGAGGCACAAACTATTCTTGCTGATGGGATTTCAATCAGTTCACAGCAGCTGGAATTCCACATCACAGAGGCATACACAGCTGGATAGTTAGGCATCAAAATCAGTCTCTCTCACTGTAAAAGAACAGGCCACCCAGTAGAACATAAATATACTCAAGCTAGATGTCTTAAGGAGCCTTCTCAAAGAGGTGCATACGAAAAAAAACAGTGGTTAGCAGAAAAAGTCATTCTTCTGATATGTCTTAATAAAAATATACCCTGAGGAGAGAAGTGCCAATAAATCGACTCAGAGCTACCTACTACTCAAAACTCCTGAAGAGTCTGTAACAAAGGCAGGCTCCTCTAGTAAGCAAAGTCAAAAACTGTGCAAACCTCTGTCAGTGAAGAAATCAGACAATCCTGGCCCTGGATTGAATTCCCATTGTGATACAAGGACTCAAACACAAGTCCTTGGTGAAACTTCAGCTATACCTTCAGAAAACAACACTGAAAGAAAGCAGGCAAGAAATCCTTGAGGCTTTGGTACAGCTACAGCTTGGGAATTAAAACTCATTATAACCGTTTATTACCAAAATTTCTTTTCTTTATATTGCCACAATGTTCACCTCTAGGGTGAACAAGACACCCAGATCAGGTTCCCTGTTTAAAGAGTTCATTAAAAGGTAAGGGTACAATCATACTGTATTACACTTCAGGTTTATGTTAGTTGTTTAAGCTCTCACTAAATTCACTCTGCAAACAGACTGACTGACTGGCTGAAAAGCCAGTGCAACACAGAACACAGTCTGTGAGAATACAAGGATTTGCATCCCAAATGCTCCAACCGTAGAGTCCACGATCACCACTGTCTAGAAAGACAGTGATGTCTGACATCAAAGCACAGTTGTTAGGATTGCACTGCCTGAGCAAGGAGCAAGGAATAATTTACAGAGTCATGGCTATAGACAGACATCTCATTAGGCAGATTATCTGAGTTGAAATTTCAAGAACCTTTAGTAAACTATTTTTATACATGAATCAAGGACAACTCCATAAAAAAAGCAGCCATCAAAAGAGATCAAGGCTTTGGATTTCTCACTGCATCCTGATCTGGTGTGTCAGCAGAGTGATGCCGTGCACTGCTGGGAGCTGCTCCCTCCCCACGCTGATCCAGAGGGAAGAGTGCCACCTGCTGAGGTCCTGCCAGCCTTCCTGCATCAGTCCTCTCATCATCTCTGTCACTCTATCCACACTCCTCTGCCCATGTGATATTCCAGATTGCTCTGGGGCACCAAGTGCCTTCCATCAACAGAGCTTCCTGCTGTGCTGGAGTTAGTGAAGGGAGTGAGAAGATATTCAGCCTAGGAACTTAAAAGAGAATAGGAATCCCTTTTCACCTGAGTCAGGCTGCAAATCTCCTGGGAACCAATCTTGCAGGAACTGTGTTTTGATGAATTTTCCATTTATCTGTACAGAGATCCTTTGTAGTGTAGGTACAACCATGAATTAGTCAATTTACACAAACAAATGAAACACGTTTCCTAGAATACTCTAGAAATAAGGACAACCAGGCTACAGGAATTAATGTCATTAATGGAACTGTGACTTTTGCAACCATGATTGCACAGATGAAAGTGAACATGAAGGATAACATTCACTTCACAGTGTCTGTGCAACTCACCAGTCCCCTGGGCATTACAGACAGCCCAGATTCTGCTACAGCATCAACTGCTTAAAAGTCTTTCTGGTATTTCTTCCAGACAAACTTGGGAGACATATAACCAGCTCTGAACACGCTCAAATTAATATTTAGTGTGCAGGTTGAGACACTGGATGAAACAAGGAGTCTGGAAATCAGGACCTACAAGAAAAAGGTAGACTAACTGGATTGACCTGCAGAGGGAAGGCAGAAGGCAAAGAACAAGAACATAACTTGTTCTGCATACAAGATGAACACAAGAAGATATTTTACATTATGAAAGCATAGTAAAACTTTCTAATGATCAGTGGGGTACTGAAATGTATAATTTGAACAGGCTCTATAGTCTGTTGTTGGGGTCTTAAAAAATATGTCGGAAAAACTTACATCAGGGTGACACAGGTATAGGTGATTCTGATGTGGTTAAGTAGAGTAGCTTAGAAGTCCTCTTGAGGTCTCTCAGACTGTAGGTTGCTGCAGTTGTTCTCTGAAGCTGTGCTAACTCTGTTTCAATGCAAACTCACAGACCGAGATGCAAACTCCAGTTTGTTAGCTCAAGGTTTAAGATATGCAAGTCCTTCTTCTCCATTTGCAGCCTTCTGGCTAACCCAAAATGTTCTCAAGCTTTAACTGAGTGCCTCTGAAAATTTCTATTAGGACATAAAGAAGCTTCAAGCACTTTTATTTCTGAGCACTTCGGATTTGTATCAAATGATTAGTCATTGTAAGTTTTAATGCAATGCATGCAACACCAATTTAAAGAAGGTCATCATTATGACACTTGACTGCTTCAGATAACACGTGACCTTTCTCCTACAGCAGATTATCAGCGAGCCGC
Source organism: Brachypodius melanocephalos (assembly GCA_013398615.1). Lineage (NCBI taxonomy): Eukaryota > Metazoa > Chordata > Aves > Passeriformes > Pycnonotidae > Brachypodius > Brachypodius melanocephalos. The sequence goes on from VZSR01003803.1 coordinate 18,004,882, forward strand.
ATCTAACAATTAAAATAAAAATCACTACTTTATCACTCTGTTTTGAGTTCTGGGAATTTACAAGAAGAAGCCCCTATGAGTGGCAGCAAGATAGAAAGCTTCATCAAATAATTTTTCTGAAGTTGTACTTCCCTTGTGTAAGTGCACCTTCTTTTCACAAAGGGCTACACACATCCCAGGACAAAAGGGTGACAGTTGCTCAAAGCTGCCTCCTCCCAGTAGAAGCACAAGAAAAAGTTGTACCTTGAGAGGGATTATCTCTGTTAGAGAGACGGGATGCACAATTTGCTCCATTCATTTGCATAAAAAATGCTCTCCCTGTGCATTGTACTGGCCTCTGTCTGGTGTGCTATAGATGGAAGTTCCTTCTTCCTCAGCGTGGGAAACAGGCAAGAGCAGTCTACAGGCTCTCCAGAGTACAAAGAGCCAGAAGCTGGTATTATGAGAGACCTTTGCACCACTGCTTAAGTGGGACCAAGGGTCTGACTCTGCCCAAGCTCTGAAATGCCAGAGAAGCACTTTGTTAGCACAGGCAGGACACATTTTTAATTATACATCTCTGGTAATATTTGAATCCCTTTGCTTTGCTCTTGCTGTGAACAACAGTTGTAAAAGTCAAAGGCTCCGTCTCAATCATGCGCCGTCTGATCAACATGTGAAATAGCTGGGAAAACCCTGCCTGAATAAAAATTACAGAAGTGCTAAAACAGAAGCCAAGATGAAGAAAATGAGTAATAGCTTCTCTAAAAGAGGGATTATGGTAAAACCATAACACAGAACATACTCACTCTTTTTTTTTTTTTTTTCCATGCTGTTGTAATGAATATATCACAGGGCCAGAAAAAAGAAAATGCAAACTCCTGACCACATGGGCAGACAGATAAGGTATAATTGAACATACTTCCCTGAAGAAAACTGTGCTCAACCAATCTGACAAGCAAAATACAAGAGACAGCCTCATAGGGTTGAACCCAGCACATTCCTGCCATTCTCACCCATGGGAGCTGGAGTACTCTATCATCTGTTCTTTTTCCTCTGGGTGCTATAAAACACAGTAGAAATGGGTACTGTCACCCTGTTATATAAACCATGTGTTGCACCTAAAAGTGTGAGCCCAGTGGATGGTGTAAAACATGCAAAGTGAAGAAAAGAGAGAGAAAATGTTTCCCTTTCACACTTCACTGAGTACAAAGTGAGCTGCATGCAAGTGAGGTCCTCTCTCTATATTTGCATAGGCTTGGTATAATTTACTGGTATGGTTCCTAATCACCTCTTGTTATGCATGCATAGAGTTTCTTATTTTCACAACTTGAATCTCATATCTATGGACAAAGAGCCAGGACATTTCAGTTTGTCTTGAAAAGCAATCCATTTCTGAGGCTGTGTACTAACACTGAAACCTAAGTCAGCAAATTTAGTGTTTATTATTAGCAAAACTGCCCCACTATGCAATGAAATTGTGTTCCTGCAAACAGTCAATATTATCAGAAATACAACACTAAAGTATTTCTGCAAAATAATTCAGCCAGAAGATCAGAAAATTAACAGCAAATTTAATTCTAGAATACTTCAATTTCATATGATAAATATGACTATAAAAGTCAAGTAGCACACGTAGGATTAATTTGGAATGTATATACTAATTAATCAGTGCCAGCCTGCAACTCTTATTTTGTCACTACAGCTGGACCTAGATGGGAAATCTCTCTGTGTGAGCTTAGGACAGTTATAATGAGAAAGGGATTGGGCTGGCTCAGAAAAGTGCTCACTCAATAAATTTTGCTGGCAGTCTCTGCTCATGGGGTTTTGGCAAAATCACCACCAAGTCCAGCTTCTGTGCTGCTACTGCCATCCCTGGTGGACCTGCTGGCTGCCCTTGCAGAGGTGGCTGACCTCTATTTCCCAACTGCTCCTGTGGTTCCCCCCTTGTTCAAAGTTTTTCTTGCAATACAAACAGATATTATCAGTTTGAACTACATAAATAGCCATGTAATGCTGAGCAATAAAAATAATCAATTCCAGACTCCTCCTGGTACAGATTTGGACTTCATATTCCTTTTGAACTACATTAAATTTACTCCAAAATCAGCTGGAAACTTCAATTTTATTTTCTACTGTATACAAAAAAAAAAAAAGCATATAAATTCTCCTACATCCATCCAAGAATAACTAAATGTTTTAAATTTTTTTTTCAATGGCGTTTTATGAATAAGACAGCTCTTTCCTTTCCTACACAGATAACTCAGTGAGTTTTAAAAATAAAATTAAGCATGTCCCTAGCCTCCAGGTAATACTTTTGAAAATTAAATTAAAATAATGAATTTGATGCAAAATACTATGCTAAAAGGATACCATTAACATAATTTTAAATTAAATAAATATTTTCATAGATCAAATGATTTAACCATAGCAGTTCAAAGTAATTTTAAATGCTGCATAGCTACATTAGGATTATCATCCTCAGCTGACAACAGCATTTTTGTCAGGAAAAAAAAATGGAATTGAGCAATTAGTTAAGTAAAAGAAATTGTATTGGGTCTGGTTGAGATGGAGTTAATGTCCCCCAAAGCAGCCCTCCATAGGGCTGTTCTTTGTAGCTAGAAAGGTTTTGATAACATGCCAATATTTTGGCTACTGCTGAGCGGCCCTTGAACAGAACCAAGGCTCTCTCTCCAACCTTACCCCTGGCTCTCAAAGGCCAGTGGGCTGGAGGTAGACAAGATCTTTGGAGGGGACACAGCTGGGACAGCTGACCCAAGCTTGCCAAAGGGATATGCCATACCATATGATGCCTGCTCAGCAATAAAAGCTCAGGACAAAAAGAAGGAAGCAGGGAAGGGCCTTTGTTATTTATGACATCTGTCCTCCAAAGCAACCATTACATGTGCTGAACCCTGCTTCCCCAGGCTGAACATGACCTGCTAAGGGGAAGTAGAAAATAAATATTTTCTTTTCTTTTTTTTTTTCTGGATGCACAATCTTTTCTTTTGCTTCATTTTGCTGCCTTTATCTTGACCCACCAGCTTTTTTTCATCTAATTTCCCCACTGAAGGAGCTCACTGTTGGGAGGAGGGAATAAAGACAAAAAGGAAAAGAAGGGGCTATGCTGGGTTCTTACATTTGCAACCAGTCCCTGTTAGGAGAACACTTTGGCTAGAGTGCTGTCAAGTGCACTGGAAACAAAGCAGATGAGAAAGAATGGAGTATTACAGATATCAGAATATACAGCTCTCAGGAAGGAAGGGAGGCATCTGCCCTTCACTCCCTATTATTGATTTTCATTAGAGTTAGTACAAGCTCTTCCTGGGCAATGAATTCTTTTGCTACCATGAAACTACTTAGTCTTAAAGCAGGGAAGATTCAGTCTTCCAGGAGCACTCGATCATCTAAGAAATGACTGCAAGTCTAGAGTGCTCCTGGGAAAGAAGGGTGTCTCAATGTGCAGGCAAAGCAGGGGAAGAACAGGAAGGCAGCCATCCTGTTCAGAGGCACAAAAATCCACTATATTGGGGTACACCTGGAAGTGGAAGTCTTCTGCATGACTCTGTCCCAGTGAGACACTGGTGAGATCAAGCACTGAACACAAGAAGAAAGATATGCAAAGACAAGGTTTCAAGCTATCAGCATCTGTACTGGAGAGCGATTTTGCTGACATAATTAACAGCAACATTAACGCTAAAAAGGAAAGCAATTCACATGACTAAAGGACACAGTTTGAAATTTGTTTTTCCAAGAATGGGAACAACCAGAATTAGCACTCTTTATGAGCAAGGATGGTCTGGTAAGCAAAACCAGACTGTATATAGATTCTGCTCTTGACCATGTTGCAACCAATCAGCTGGTTTTGAGACTCAGAGAAAGTCAGTGAAAACCTGATGATCTGTCTAATCTTCACCCTGGGAAACACACCCTACTAGATAATGGATGTAACTGTAGCTCTAAATTCTACCATGAACTGATAAATTTATGACTGCATCCACCAGTGACAGTGCGCGAAACTTATTTTGGAGTCGGGTTTAGGCACTTCTAATCTCAGATGTAAAATTAAGACTGCTTATATATTTTGTGGAGAAATGAAGGATCAGCTCAAGGCTTATAAATAGCTGAAGATCCTCAAAATTCCAAAGAGTGCTAGAGAAAGTAAAAACTGTCAGGAGTGGTAACTGATATGATAACTTTTTCTGCCCTGGATTTTGGCAGCTATCTGATAAAAGGCTTGTCACACATGCTCACTAATGGAATAATCTCTGATCCCTGGTGGTCCAGGGCCAGCAATATTGAACAAGTAGTGCAAGAGAAACACAGTGATTCTGACTTTGCTTCAGCTGTTTTTATTTTTTAATTTCTCCACCTCAAATATGGTCAGAGGCTCAGACAAGCATTACACTTACTACAAAGAGATAACAGCCATCGATTAATGCCTTATAAATTTTATATTTCTAAACAATGTTAGAAGACATCCGACATCACTGGAACCTCTGACCTAAACTCTGAAACACTATTTATAGCATCAACTAGCATTTCTCAGGGAAAAAAAAAATCTTAAAGGAGTCATAAACACTTCAGTCATGTAGGTTACAAGGCAGTTTTTCTCCCCACCTGCTGAATCAAGTGGCTTAGCACACGTAAACTGTAGTTCACAAACAGTTTAAACTACCAGAAGCTGACATTGACATGAAAGAAGCAGTTTGCCCTGCCTCATATCTCCAGCCACTCTGAACCTCTCTTGCACCAGCCTACATAATCAAGTCTGATCAGTGAATCCAGGCTAAAACAAGCCCCCAAACTGTAAAATAATTAATTTTAGCCCTATTGATTTAATATGTTCAGGCTATTTGTCAAAACTGCACTCCTCAAATCTACTTAAAAAAGAAAACAAAAATGCAGACTTAAAACAGATAAAAGAAAAAGCCTTTTCTACCAATACATGAAGTTTTGTTTTCTTGATCATTCACAGATTGAACAGTGCAGAGCATACTGCGTTACCTGCAAGAGCTAGAGGGTGTTTACTGATGGGTTTTTCACACCACCATTAGACTCTTAAGTTACACTATCAAAGTTTTCTCTGCTCAGAGAGTAGAGAGGCAGGCACTGCCCCATCAAATGCCAGATCGTAATTTGCCCTGGGAGGGATTTAGCTTATCCAGCTCTAAGCACTGATGTCTTGGGCAGTCACTTCTTCAAATACTTGACCAAGCAACATCAGCACTCTGGGGCACAGGCACCATCAACAAGAGACCTCCATTCAGGCAACTGCTTCGAGACAAGGTGTATCTCGCTGCAGGTGGGCCTTTTCCTCTCCGTTAATGGAAGCTCTATAATGTAGACATGAATTTACAAATGCCAGCAATTGTCAGGTGAAACTTTGCAGTTTGTCTGTCAAGCACCTGGTTTCCCTGCCACCTTAGGTACATATTTCCTGTAGTACCTCAAACAGAAAGTTTCAGTGAAGCAGCCTTGCAGGGGGAAGGAAGGAGAGGAGACATCAGCCCTAAACCTATGAGTTGCTTTTTTATTCCACCAAAATATCATAAGAAGTGCAAGTCACAAAACCAGGCATACAAACAGCATACCTACTGTGACAAGTTTGCCAAAGAACACATCATTGTACTTTTTAGGCTTTTGGCCTAATTGGTATCCATAAAAATGTGCAGCTAACATCACTGCCTTGTATTGAGAATTGAACAACTGTGTCCTGCCTAATCTCTGCATAGAATTCCTGAATTGAAGCATGCCTGCTATTTCTAGAACTGGTCTCTGTTATATTTGCTAATCTCAATAATTTACAGAGTATTTGTTTCTTTAAATGTCTTGGATATATGAGCTCTTGCGGAGTGGAGACAAGTAAGTTCTTTTGGACCTTCTGACTCACAAAAAAATGGAAGAGAAGAAAAACTGGATCATGAAAATACAAGAGGTCTGATTAATCTCTGTGTTACTCCCGAGTTATGTATTATACCATCTGGATCATGGGAGTTAAACAGATGCAGCCTGGGTGTGACATGGAAGGAATTAGACCTTTTGTCATTTGGTCCCACCCTGTTTACTATAATAAAAGCAACTTCAGTATACACTTTTTAAAAATATATGGAAAAGTCTGTATCTTAAGGAATAAGCAGTGAAAATCTGTGTATTGGAGATATATGACAGACTCATACAGACTTCGTATCTGGAACTAGACATAGCATTATTTGAATTTGCATGAAAAAGAGCACCAAAAGAAGCACTTTGAAGGAAGTAAAATGATCAGCTCTCCTGAATGACATTTGCAAACATGCAGTTTCAACATTTATTCCTAATTTAAAGCACTCTTCAATTTAAAAAAAACCCAGCTCATCAATCTCTCAAGAAAGTCTTGCCTTCAGTAGGTTTCTAGACTCACTGGTGCCCTTAGAAACATTTGTACTTTCTGCACTACCCTGCTCTTACTCCAGTATGCAAAAATGATTGATATGAGATGCACGGACTATACTGATAAGGATTCACAGAACCATTTTTTATTGCACTAGTATTTCCAGATTTTCAACAAAAAGAAAAAAAGCAGATTTCATAAAAGAAAAAAACCAAACCAATCCAAACTTACTTTCTCTGCCTTTCCTCCCATACACCGCTAGCCAAACAAGAGTATTATTGCAACACCACTTTGAAAATATCTACATATTACTAGTGGGATGGCAGCTAAGCTGTGATACTTGTACATGTCTGAACATTTGGCCAAGGTAAAAAACAAATAATGTTGGCAAGTTTCTTTTTAATTAATTCTGTTATCTATTCCAACTAGAACAAGCAACAAATCAGAACAAATGTTCATGCTTTTGCAGAAATGGAAAATAGCAAACTTATTTTCCAAGGAAAGAAAACAGCTAGTGGGAAGACAATAATGTTTCCAATTAGCAAGCAAGTGAAGCCAACATTCAAATTTCCTTTTCAGTGCACAGGAGTAGGTTCATTTAATGAAATAGAGAATTTTTATGGTGGCATGCATATCATTCTTTGGTAGATGAATATGACAGTGTTCAAGATATCTTTAATATAATAGATTTTGCTTTAGTCAAAATTGCATAGATAACTTAAAATAAGCACCTTGTTTGGGGAAAGAGAACTGCTGAGATATTTGCTTAATGTGTAATTACTGCTAACACCTATTTGCTTAGGGATAGGAGCAAAAGAGGTAGGCAAATGTGATGCCAATAACTGAAAATGCCTCTGAGGTAATTTGTGGAAGAGATGCTAGTAGAACTGAGATGCATGGCAGAAAACTGCCAGAACACATTCTTAAGAACACATGGACAGTAACACAGGACAATGGGTTAGAGTAACTGGGATTTTGGAGGCCAACTTCTTTGAATGATTATGCAGATACAGGCAATTTGACTGCTACACTTCCATTTCAAAAAGCTTCTGATGAAGTTGACTATCAAACAAACTATACTGTGAAGGAGGAACTACAAAAAGGATGTCAAGAAATAAAAATGGATTTCCATTGGTAGCTAAAATTTAAAAAAGAAAGAATAATAATTGATTATTTTCTTTTACAGTGGATGGATATTACCTGACAGTCTCATGGATATGTTTTCAGTACACTCACAAATGAACTGGAAAATGGAAGAATAAATAGGGACAGATTTGTCTGATGATATTCAGCTACAGAGGTTAATAAAAACAAAACCTGACTGCATATTGTTGCAAGAGGATCTCATGTTGTCAAATGATTGTAAAATAAGGAGAAAAATGTGAATCAATAATAAATATAGTCACTTGCTAGAGAAAGAAAGAAACAAAACCAGCCTCGGGTATTCACTACTTCCTACAAGATACTTGAGATGCAGTTTTTGCCAGTACAAGAACTACAACCAAAACAATAATTCAGTAACAAATTTACAATAAGAAAAAGGTGTTGCATCACCTGTTCCACAATTGAACTTTAGAAATCATTGCTACAAGACACTGAATATCAAAAGAACAAACAAATACAAATGAGTACAAAAGGCACTAGAGTAAAAAAAGACTCTTAGGGACTATTAATTACAAAAATGCAATATAGTGTCTGTCTTCAATGCGTCTGCATGATAAGTACCTCAAAGTTGAGATGGCCTACTTATCTGCTTACTATGTCCTTACACTTCTCTCCTGAACATGCAACACAAGCCACTGCCAAAGAAAGGATACATGGCTTTGTGTACTTTTGATTCAATCCAGTGCAGCCACTTTTTATGTTGTATGATGATCACAAGTACTGCTGGCACTCAAGTAATTCAAAACACAAAGACAGAAACTATCTACATTTCCAAACAAAGACACTGATCTTAAAGTAGCTTACATGTAGCAATTGGGAAAGTAAATCAAAGCCTCTTGAGAAAACCTTCTGATGGATTTTGACAGGCTTTGACTGCAGGCTACAGCCATCACCTTGTAAAAAATAACCTCAGGTAAATATTGCTATTATTGATTAGAAATAGGATTTAACTAAAAATCCAGAGCTAAGCACTCAGGCTTGCAGAGAATGCAGTGCGGAATTCACCGTGAATTGGGCACAGCCAACTGCCAAGCTAAAAAACCTCAGGGAATACTTCTAAAACAAACCATGAAGAAAAAGCTGTGGTAGTGGCTCTGATGCCTGGAATCCATCACATGTTACCTCCAGATGAATTACTCTTTGGAAGTGCCTGTTTCTTTCCATTGACTATGAAGGTGATCCAAGTGACTTATTCAGATAGAGAAGTTTTCATTAGCAGCCTAAAACCAGTTTAGATGAACCCCACAGCCCTGGAGCCTCATTAACTGAAGTCCAACTTAACTTTTATCTGCACCTGCTTTGCAAATGAAGCTCCTCCATGTAGTGCAATATTTGCACGAATCAAACATTTGATATGTGTGGAAATTATTTCAAAGAAATGCACAGACAATTTTAATGACACATAGTAAATTTTGAGGTTACTGAACCCGTGAGTCAGATAATGTTACTACTTACATCAGTTTTAGGTCGTGCTCCAGTTGACACTTGGTAAGGTAAACAATTTAGATCCCGGCAGTCTCCTCTTCTGTTTTTCCAAGATCCTTTTTCTTGATGATCTCCATAAAGGCCTGTCTCTACTTGAACAGGGCACTGTAATAGAATTTTAAAAACCCTATAAATAAAGACAAGTCAGAAATAGTTTTAATGTGAACTCTAAGTTAAAAACGTTGGAATTTTATCTTCTCAAAGCTTTTCTTTTCCTCTGATGTAGGGCAAACATTTGGTTGCAATCTTTTTTTTTTAAATTTATTTATTTTTTTCCGTAAAAGCACCTGCTGCATAATTTTTACAATTTGCTAAGTCAGATATCCAGCCATTATGGGAAAATCACTTCCTTAACATCCAGTATACACAATTGGAGAAATAATCAATAATAGTATACCTTCCCTAAACTTAAAGGAACTGAACTGCTTTGTAGAAAAAGAAATGGTTTTATTCAAATTATTTTAAGCTATCTTTTAACTTTATTTCTCACTCAATTGTTCCATTCCCACACCATCTTTTTAAAGGTGGATGTCCTAACTCTGGGCCCACACTGAATACAGTGTCAGGAAGAGACCAATTGCATAACATTCCCCCACATATCCTGGTTTGCCCAAGGAATAACTGGGTGAATGAGCAAGAATCAACAGATGCTGCAATCCAGTAGAATTCATACTACAGACAATCAGGGAAACAGGGTCATGGGTACACTGCAGAGCAGCCCCAATCATTCTAATCAGTCCATGTTCAGGCTCTTCCCCCCACAAAGTGACAAATATGCTGCTGATCTTTAACAGCAACTGCCCAGTTCCCAGTTAGTATATCTCGCAGGGATATAAAATGAGGAGGCTTTGAAAAGGTGACAAAATAATTAGTATGCAGCACCCCCAAAAGTCTGAATACAATATACTAATGCAAAAGAATTAAATGAATTAAATGTACTGAAACTGAGTACAAGATACTAAGTGGCAATGAAGCAGATACATTAAACAACAAAACACACTACATCAAAAGTGATTTATCTCTGATGTTTCATTTACGAAGTGCCTCCTTCTATATTGCTAAGAAAGATTTCTTTTTCATAGGAAAGGTACAGATTTTACAGAGGTGGAACTATTAAATATGTTTTTCCAAAACTAGCAGTTTTGCTGTTAGTACATTCAGACAGTACAGCTTTTTGCACTTAAATCATGTCTTTATAGCATTGATGAGAGCATGTTTCAGAAAATAATTTGATTATAGGCAATTTTTAAAAATATCTTCTTTGGATCAGCTTCTGAGGAATACAGTCAATGCTACTTCCTCATAATATTTGCCAACAAAAAAATGACCAGTAGTAATTCGTGGTTTATGTGATGTAGAAAGAAGTCAACCCTTAGAATTCATGCAAAAGTTATTATGTTTTAGAAAACACCTTGAATTTGCTAATCAAAATACTGCAAGACTCCCTACTCTCACCCAGTAAGTCCCATAATATTTATTCACCCAGCTGATTTTCATTAGCACATATTTTGTCTTTTTCTGTTAAAAAAATCTGTTTAAATGAGTATTATTAACAGATACCTTCACATCAGGAAAATGTGAAGAGCAAAATAGTATCAAAGAATTACTTCCATGAACAGGTGAAAAATCCTTCAGTAGAAAACTGACTGGCTCAGCCTAGTGATTAAATTACAAAATATATTTCTGAGATACAGCATTTGCCATATGAAATAACTCTGTCATTTGTTAAAAATTGTCCACACCCATAAGAAAACAACTTTCAGGGCAGCAGCTCCAAAAAACCATGCTCCCACTCATACAGCAGTCACCTGCTTTGGAGATCTCGTGTCTCCAAAGTTAGCCTTACATCTTTGAACAGTACACCCAAACCACTGTCAATCATAATTTCTTGTGTCAGTATCCAGTTGAGGATAAAACCATATGAAGAACACAAAAGTGGTTCATTTTATAGAAGCCAAATTTACAGTTACTAGTAAACATATGCTTGGGAGAGGCCTTCTTTCTATTCAAGTTTCATGGTAAGTGACAAGAAGAAAACATTTGATATGTGTGGAACAAATTACAAGCTATAGGCAGAAATATTGTACAAATAGCATGAACTGATAGAATATAAACTACTCATACAATCTGTGTGAAAACCAGACCGTTATTTTTTCCACTGCAACTGTCACTTTGAGATCTGCAGTATCTGTTTCTTCACTGTACACTTATGGAGAGATTTATGAGGCTCTGTCTCTTCTTTGATTATAAAGTAAAGCTAAGGCCACCCACTCTGAGGCAAATTATTCATTAATATTTGAATCAGAGCAGACGATTCCCTTGCTCTACTTTTTTTTTTTTTTTTTTTTTTTTTTTTTCAGGAGACAGCAAATGGTATCCCAATATCAGTTCCACAACAGATTTTCCAAGACTCCTTTCTTGCTCTGATCTTGCTGGTCTCATCAGAAAGTCTTTGTATTAAGTGTCCTGTCCAGCTTCTGTATTGAAATTGGCTCTTGGAGGTTTAAAGGTTATTTCCAGTTTGTCAAGTAAGGCTTCAATAAAATGTGGCTGACTCACATATTTGCCTGTCCACAGACAATTAAAATGAAGAGCTCTCTTCTGTTCTTTAGAGTGGGAAGAAGATGTGGCTTGATAAAGAGGACTGCAAATGTTGAGATATCATATTAAGCAAAACAGTAATTTTGGCACTGGTGTTAGGAACATTCTAACACTCTAGCAGAGGCTTTTGGTCAGAGCATGTCCCAGAGAAAAGGCTGTGATGAAAGTCCCAGCCTCTCTGTACTCAGAAGATGTCTTGCCACTAGGCAAGACAAGTAAGAGAAGTGCAAGCATCTGTGGTGCTGGTGATGGCATTCTCCATGCAACCATTTCTGATGATGCTGTTCTTATGTTTCAAAGTTCATTTGAAAATGTCACCTATTTAGCTTTTTCTGCTGTTTACATGCAATATGCCTTTCATTGAATGCTTCAGCAAAGGATCTGAAGTTGTATCCTATGATCTTCAAGCCATCGTGAAAAAATAATGATGCCTAACCAAACCACAGCTTTTACCTTAGTAGAATAGGTACAGCCATAAAATAATGGGTGTTTGGATCATTGGTTACCAGACTGTCTCACGATGAGAAGTGTTTAAACTCTGATGGCTGGGATTTCACTTTCAGACAGAAAAGCAGACTACACTGCCACTGTATTTTGACAGTAGATATTGAGCATTCTCCTGCAAGAAGACAGAACACTGTCCCTTAATAGACAAATTAATTATGAAATAAATTCAGTTGGACAGAGCTGGTTCTGACTGGTTGACACGTACAGTAAGAAAGAAATGAGAGACAGCCATGGCCATTCTATTACTAACACTGTAGAATCTGGAAACACAAACTACAAAGTACAAGATCCCACCTAGAGAGACATGAATATTTACATTGTAATCGTCCATGAAGATGCTTACTTTAAGAATTTATTTTTACAGCATTAAGCGGCAGTGACAGCGTAAACATGAAAGATCACCTTCCACAAATTTCAAGCCAACATTCAGTGCTGAAAATCCACACAATCCTATCTTAAGAACTGAGTTCAATCATAGCCTGAAGCAAAGAACAAACACTTCTATTTCTCATGCTGATCATTCTCTATTAACTGCTTATATAAAAAACCTTGCTTATTCAAAAATTAATAAAATAATATCATCGCTCCTTTAATCTTATTTGGCCTCAAAATAAAACCTTGAGAAACTGTTTGTCATCAACTGATGACACCTGGAATCACAAAATATACTTAAGTAAAGGATTGCAGCTCTAAGTCAACTATTCAAAAGAAAGAAAGAAAGAAGGAAGGAAAGAAAGAAAG
>VZSR01003803.1:18017831-18042869 GCA_013398615.1 Brachypodius melanocephalos
AAAGAACGAAGAATCTAGTTTTCCTGGGCTGACTGGGACACTAGTTCAACTCTTCATGAAGATAGTGTCCCTCTTGCTGTCATATCTTTAAATAAATATAATAAGTATTAATAGGCTAGCATGTAAATTAACATGCTGAAAAACATGCAATTAAATATCCCCCCTCCCAAAAAAAAAAAAAAAAAAAGTGTTTAATGATTTTAAGCCATACTGACAGAAAATTTACATGTTTCACTCTATCACAGTTCTGGTTATTTAACCATTAGTTACCTAATGAAATTAGAGATTTCATTTTATTGAGTGAAAACTTTTAACCTCACCCTAACACTTGAGCTCCTTGGCCTATTCAGAAACACAACTGGATCTGAATACTACGGCTTGAGGAGTTTTGTAGCTAAATGTTAGAGAATGTACCATATGACACGCACACATTCTTACCAGTTGCTTGTGCCTTTTAGAAGAAGGAGTACTGGAGGGAGAAGAGCTAGCACTCAGAGCTTCTTCAATATCTAAGTTCAACTGTTCCAGTTTCTTCATAAGCCATGACATAGAGTCTGGCCATTCAGATTCTTTTTCTGGTTGGGTCTAAAAGAAATCAAACATACGTGAAGTCTTAAAATATTCAAGTTGTCTGTAACTTGAAGATGCTTATTTTCTCTTCCAGCCCTCAGGGAAAAAGCTGACCAGTTCTTTCCCTGTCCTTGAGTGACATTTTTCCATTTAGAAAGCTTCAATTATCACTCCAATCCTGACAACACATATTCGTAGTTGTTCTACATACTCAAATGACTTTTGTATATATGAATGGCTTTCTAATACTTCATCTTGGGTGACCCACTGCTATTTCAAGCTAAGAAAAACCAAGACGAAAACTCAACTCCCTTTAATGCCTCTTCTCAAGCCACTTCTATTTCAGCATCTCTCTACTGATTGATACAGGTCATCATGTACACTGTATTAGACTTCTTACTATAATTCTAGAGCTGTAAAAACCTCTGCTCATATGGTGGGAATACTTTACTGGTCACTCTATCACTATGATGCATCTTTCCTTTTTTATCTGAAAAGCTTTACTGTATAAAATTTTTTTAAATCCATTGTAATATAATTGACAAAGATGCTTTTCTTATTCCTTAGTTTCCTCAAAATCCTTTCCAGTGCTCTCCTTAAGCACCTTTCCATGGCAGTCCCTATGCATACCACTGCATTATGCCTTATTTTCCTTATTCACGTCACTTCTAATGATCCACTATAAAACCAGTCACACTGACCTCCCTGTCAACACAGGCAGTTACTGCTCCCCAGAAGTCTCTGTCCTGAAGCTACATCAGTTCTTTCATCTTCCCTCCTTTCAGAAACAATTCATATCTTTGCACAGAAGGTAATTGCACAGTGAGCGTGAGCAGACAAACAGTAATAATGCATTTTCATCTTGCCATAATCCTAATAGTACCATATCAACACTCAAAACCTAGAGGAGATAGATGAGTACTGTTATTACCCTTACCTGATAAATCCTTATGGTGCTTTGTTTCCTTAGAAGGGTTTCACAAGGCGGACAGAAAGATAACTGTAATAGGCTCACTAATATAGAAAAAAAACCCTTTACAAATAGAATCCAGAAGATTCACTCCACTATTACACTGACATATATTATTACTAGGGAATTACTCATCTTCTCCACAATAATTAAGGTCCCAAATCATCAGCCACTGAGTCCCATATTAGCAACAGACCCATGTTCCTTTCAGAGGGGCTAGTATGATCTTTGTAGTGATTGTTTAAGAGCACAGAAAAATAAATATACAAATTTTTACATTTCAAAACCTTTATTTAGAATTTCACAGTTTTTTACAACCTCTGAGTACTTTGCCTGAAATGCTGTTGTAAGTGCTAAGCTGTACTTCAACTCAACAGCTATTAAAATTATTTTAAGAGATACTTTGATTTCTTCCCATTGTCTTCACAACCATTTCCAAGTAAACTACAGGATGTTCCACAGAAAATGAGTATCAAAAGACACTTCTCATATTGAATCCATTCTGACCTCACACAGGAAATGTACATATTGATACATTTCAACAACATTCATTTGTAAACAAAGCAAATGTTTTCCTGTGGTTTTGCTTCCTCACATACTGATCTTTCCAATACTAAGGAATGTCAAAAAAAGACTCACCAAGGACAAAACATGGAAACTTGCCCAAATTCCACAAGCAATAATGTATAAATTCTGTGAAAATCTAATATGAATGTTCTGTTGCTTAACACAGTTAAAATGCAATTTATGAAAAAGGGAGTCTAAGAATATGTTTTCTTACTTAACAGTAGTAAACAATCCTGAAGCAACAATCACACAGGGAAATGAGTAAAGCGTGTTTGATTTCTGTGAGCTATGCAAAAAT
This sequence comes from Brachypodius melanocephalos, assembly GCA_013398615.1. Lineage (NCBI taxonomy): Eukaryota > Metazoa > Chordata > Aves > Passeriformes > Pycnonotidae > Brachypodius > Brachypodius melanocephalos. The sequence continues at coordinate 18,020,237 of VZSR01003803.1, forward strand.
CGTTCTTGCCAGGTGACAAGCCCTGAAGATTACATTAGAAGTTTGAATTTCTGAGTTTAATAAGACACAGGAGCAACTTCCACATATGGAAACTGACCACTTTCTGTTCCATAACAGAAAAGAGTATTTTAAGGGGTGTTGGAGAGATGTCCCTAATTTAGCATTTCCCATAGAAAATACAAAGATAAAACTCCATGAAGACTTCAAAAAATTTTTAAGACACTCAAAATGTATGCAACAGCACACATGATGTTGCATTACAATAAAAAGTACAGCTCCAGGCACAGGGAAGCACATTTCATCTTTATCTGGACAAATATTTACCTATTGGAACAATGCCTCGAATATTCACTAATGTTCCTTCAAAAACTGTATGAGCCAAACCCCCTTATTTTTATAAATTTCTTGTTTTAATGCTACAGAATTCAAACCGCAGTCATTTCTAAAAATTACAAATCCTAAGGAGTTTAACCAAACTATAAATCTCCTAGCATTCTCCATTCAGTTCTTTTTTCTTGTTTCAGTAAGACTCTATATTGTGTCTTTTAACGGGATGAGGAAAGATGGGGTTTCATTATCCTTGAAGATAAAGCCAAATGGGCCTAGTTAACAAATGCCATTCACTAATTGGAAATTTGGCACAAAAGCACCATTTGAAACAAATGCTGATTGGCTACGTATTTCAAAGGTTGCCTGAAATTCCTGCTAAACAGAAAAACATGATGCTACTTACATTCAAAAATATACAGCCTGCACAGCAGGATGTCTAACCAGTGAATAAATTTTGCCTAATCCATTCATGAGGAACACAGCTCCACAGTGTTCAGCCCCAGTAACTAGATTGGACACTATCAAAGTGCTCCGAAGATCTGAGTACCGGTGTTGCCTGCCCATAGCAACTGCAGAGGCAGAAGGGTCAGGGCGCCTTTGGAAGCTTTTGTGTCTTGCCCTTCAGAAGGAAAAAAATCTCACTTTAAATTATCTAGAGAATCATGGCCTGCTTTATCCATTGGGGTTCTCCCCCTAAAAGGTTACAGAGAGAACACGCCTTTCCATATATTCTCAAGATCTTTCTTTGTTGGAGCCATAGCCATTCAGCAATGCATCGGATCACTGTTGCCTTTTGAAGAACCTTGAAAGCATAGACAGAAGTGCTTTACAAAAACACTTTTTACATGCTATCCTAGAACACTGAACCACAGATTCATTTAGTTTGGAAAAGACCTTTAGGATCACGAAATCCAGCTGTTAACCCAGCACTGCCAAGTCTACCATTAAACCACATCCCTCAGTGCTGCAGCTACACATCAACACCTCCAGGGACGGTGACTCTACCACTTCACTGGGCAACCTGTTCCAATGCTTGACAACCCTTTAAGTGAAAAAAAAAAGAAAAAAGAAAAAAAAGGAAAAAAAATATCCCTAGTATCCAGTCTAAACCTCCCATGGTGCAATTTGAGATCATTTCGTCATGTCCTATCCTAGACAGATGAGCAGTTGTTGAAAATAAGACCAGAGAACCCCTTGTCAAACAAGTGTTTCCAGGTAGAGCAACATAGTCTGTGAAGATCATGGCACATCCTAGGCCAAGAACAACTTATTTGCCTTGAAAGTGAACTCCTTTGCCATATAGATTTCTCAAGTCCCACCTACACATGCTAGATTAAAATAAAAACATAATCATAAAACAAGCATCATCCTCCATGGAAAATAGAAAATTAAGTGGTATGAACTTCCTAAAATCAGTTACAGATGCAGCTATCATGCTTAAGATAGCTATTGCATGGAAGAATTATCCCAACAAATAAGATTTACTAAGATATATTCAGAAATCAGCCAAACATATCAGTTCTATGTTGCTACTTCCTACAGCAACCACATTCTATTTTAGAACAGCTTAATGACTTTGTTACATGTACACATTCATAGGTATCCTGACTCTGCATTCATTTGCATAGCTGAAATTTTATTACTACCAATAACAAATTTGAGGTAAAACAAGGTAAAAGATTGTGCCAAATCATCTAAACACTTACTTGCTCTTTTCTAACACTGAGAAGAAAATATGTTCCAGACATTCAAAGGTTAGTGCCTTTTGGACCAAAGGGTTCTGCACATTGTTTTTCAGCTTTCAAGTGTTCTTCTCTAATCTTATTCAGCAAAAACATCTGTGATAAAAGGCATATTTGTTTCAATGTTTGATCATGAGGCCTATTGCAAGAGGCATAATAGTTGCCAGCAAATCTAAATTTAAACTGAAAGAATGTGGTAGAAATGAACAAGTCCATATAGAACACTCAGGGGTCAGGGTTAACCCTGCTGCCAGACCTCATCCTATACTGGAAGCAGAAAGGCTTTCCAAGTGAAGGGTTATGAGAAAATTACACAACTCTAAATTTATCTGATAATTTGTGGCTTTCACTTCAGAACTTCAATAGATCCAATTCTTCTGGTAATTAATCTATTGTACAACTTTGGATAGTAAATCAGTAACCTCCAAGTAAAAAATACTAATGCTATTTAACCCTCCTCCCTATTATATCTCCTCAGACAAAAATTCTCTCTGATGTACAGCCTAGATCCGTAAATAATGATTTTGTGGAACAATTTCTGGGACCAAATACCATATTCTGCTCATGCTGCATGGATGGGGCTTCTCTGTTCTTAAAAACATCTCTGTGTAAAAGAAGGTCTCTCAGCTGCTGATGGCTTTGCCTACAAGGACTGGGGGAGGAAGCCAGACTGATTCCTGATGCAAAATTCTTAAAAAAAAAAAAATTACAATACAAAGGACTATTTCATTCCAAAAATAGATTTATCTTTGCCTTCTACATTGAAGATAAAATATTTCAAAGGGAATTTTTCTTCATATTCCACTACAGTGTTGCTTAAGTATTTACAGAGCTGTTGGATGAACAACTACCTTGTGGCACTTTCATCCTGGAAAGCAGGTGAGTAAACTCAGCAGTTAGCAACTTTTCACTTCTAAGAACTGTATGGCTATATATCTGAAATTATCAAGGAAGTCTCTTCCATCTCTCAAGTCAGCAGGCAAGGCCATGCACACAGGTTTCTGGGAAAATTAAAGCTCTTCAGGGACATCACATAAAATTCAGAGCAATCTGGATCCTTCGTCTCCCCAAGACATTCACCTAAGATGGGCCGCAAGAACCTCAGCAGTTTTGCTGAAGAAAAGCTACAGAAATACTAATATGAAAATACATGTTAATCTGTTTTAAAGGAAACACCATTTCCAACATTAACCATTTTCCCCTAAACTTATTACACTTAAATACGTCTGTGTATGGAGCTTTGATTTTCATTCCTGTCCAGCCACTTCCTTTTTGCTGCTTTCCTGACTGAAGGCTGCTGCCTCAAGCTAGTGATTTCGTCAGACAAATTTTTAGAAGTGACACAAGCCATACCTGTACGAATGATGAAACCTTCTGTGTTTTTTGATAATCTAGAGCAAACTAAACTGATTTTTAAAAACATTTAAGGTTGTTTCCAGCTTTTTTGCATTTTCCCTTACAGTGGCCCCACACACCTAAGCTCAACTGTGTGTTTGTATGATTGTATGTGTCTGTATTTAAGCACACCACTAGGTCTTTGAACAATGAATACAGTAAAATATAGAAAGTACTGGGGAAATACTAATTTCAAGATATAGTACAATAAGGATATATGCTTGGATATTTTTAATGATTAATAGGTGCACAACATAGGAGAAAAAGGAACCCAAAGAAGCCATGAGAAAATAATGTAACATAACCCTTACTTCATTACATGCATTTGACTATTTGACTTTTCAAAGTCAAAGTAGCTCAGAAATGGACTAAATTTTTTTATAACTGATTTTAATCTTTCAGACAGTAAACTGGCAAATTTTACCTTTAATTTGTATTCAACGCATTGATCTTGCACAGTGAGAATGTCCATCATATGAAAGAAAACAAAATTCTGAAGTCCTGTCACTCTTTTAAGGGTTCTTGCAGCAGTTTTTAAGGAGTATTGCTCTAAGCTAGGCAGAACAGGACAGGACAGAACCCCTTCTATCAATGGAATCTTCCAAATAGTAAGTTTATAGAAAATTTCCCAGATGAAAAAACCCAGGCTCATTCCTAGGACTGAAGGCCACAAACTGCATCAGCATGGTGTTCCACACAAGGTAAGAGAGAAATTGGAAGGGGAGAAGAAAGGAATTTAGTTGAATACAAAGTTTTGAAGTGCAGTAACTCAGACAGTCTAATATGAAAATTCTGTTGCAGCTTCATTTTGTTTCTAGCAAAAGCAACTAGTTTTGTATTGAGCTTCTCATTTAAAACAAACAAACAAACAAACAAACCAAAATCAAAAAACAATGAGAATTTAAAATGGCACCTTGTTGGTTTTAACATAAAATTGGAATTTGGGTTTGCTCCAATGATTAAATTTTTCCAGATTCTCAAAGCCTATAGCATCTCCACCTTCTAACAAATTATGATGTCAAGCAACACCAAATTCCACAAAGAGGCTGTTTGTCAAGCCTGTACTGATGACACATGCTACAGAACCGGCACCCGAATGGCCAGACAGACTGTCTTAATTGACATCTGCTCCTATTTCAGCACATGAATTATCCTCTTGGGTTAATCCATCTTCAGCTGCTTCACAACAGAAGCCAGCTCATCATTTATCTATTCTAGCAGTTCCTCCACCTTGTGAGGTGAAGGAAGTAAACGGCACTTCTAATATCCCAAACACCTGCTCCAAGCAGTAGTCAAATTCCTGAAACTGTCCATATTCATTTGGTTTAGCACCACCTGCAACAGTGGTTTTATCTGCATATTACAATTAGCGACAATGAATGTCAAAGTACTTTACACACGAAGGTATTGAGACACAATTAATTTCTTCATGAAAAATTACTAATTGCAAAATCCTCTCTTACCATGACTCCCTTGGAGAATGTAACCAGCTTGTGTCTGTTCACAGCAGGTATCTCCCTGTAGTGCTTCCTGACTAACATATTGTAGGTTTTGGACTGGGTTCCACGAGGCTGAGGGATCTCATACTACTAAATCCACAAAAAGTTACAGACCAGAAAAAGTAACTTAGAGATCCTTCTCCCCAATGTGGTTAGTTGCACCTTTTGAGATTGGGTAGGACTTAACCAGTTTTCCTAAAACAGAGTTCTCTCTTTAAAAAGCATTGTGGTTAGAGCTGTCCAGGATGTGTAAAAGCAGGGCTCAGCTTCACCTTTTGCCTGATATATTTAAGATGCTTAAAGGGGGAGGAGAGGAACTTCTGAGTGACAGAAAAGAACCAAAAGATACTGACACTCTAGAAAACAAGAGGGAAATACCTCTAAACCATCTCAGAGGAATTAGGGAAGGCTCCGTTCAAAAGCTGGGGCAGCCCACAACCCAGCTGAAATGCCTCTATGCCTATGGATATGTCATGGGAAATAAGCAATTGGAGTTGGAAACCTGGTGCAGTTATAAAACTACAACATATCAGGGGAAGATGCTGGGATAGAACTGTAGTCAAAGGCTACGTGCTTTTTAAAGAGACACACAGAGGAGGAGGGGCAGGGGTTTTGTTCTCTCTGTTAGGGAAGGGATAGATTGTGAAGAGCTGCCTCTGAAAAACAGCCACAAAAAGGCCGAGAGCCTGTGGGTAAAAAATTCAAAGATGGAACCAACAAAGAACACCTGCTGGTGGGGGTCTGATCACAGGGGAGACCAAGGTCAAGGCCTCCTGTTTCAGATACAGAAAAGATCACACTCCAAGATTTCATCCTAGCAGAGGATTTCCACCACCCAGGCATCTGCTGGGAAAGCAAACAAAGTTTGTCCAGGTATTGGACAAACCAACCAGATGAAGAGCACTACTGGACCTGGTGCTCACCAGAGTGGATGAGCTCATTAAAGGGGTTAAGATTGGAGGCAGCGAACATGCCCTTGTCGTGAGTTGACAAAATCAGTAAGGTTGGAAAAGACCCTGAGTGCATGGAGGCCAACCTATGACCGAACACCACCATGTCAGCATCAGACCATGGCACTGAGTACCACATCCAGTCTTTTGTTAAACCTTTCTGGTTCATGATCTTAAAGAACATGGGCCTGGAGAGGAGCAAAGCCAGGGCCATTAACTTGGAAAAAAGGACACCAGTAATTAAAATTAACATGAACTAGAAACCAGTAATACCAGATAAAAGAGGTAACAGTAGGGTGTTTTAACTGAAAACGATGTTGTGACTCATGAAACATTCAGGAGATCCCATCCATAAACCTTAGGAAAGGTAAGGCAATTTTGGGAAGGTTTTTCACTTTGGGAAAAACCCTTCAAAAGTGCTAGGCAGAAAGCCAGCAATGGGCTTATCTACAGCAAAGTACTGGAGCCTCCAGAGAGTAAGCCCTTGTGCCTCACTTTTCTGCTGGCCCCAGAACAAAGAGAGCTGTGTGGTGTGTCCCGATGCAGAGCAGAGGCAGCACTACTCCTCCTGGAGCAACAGAAGCCAACATGGGTGCCCTCCTCCCCAGCCCTGTCAGCTCCAGCTGTGAAATAGCACACACAGGTGACTTATTGCACTGTTAACTGGGGTTTTGTTTGGTGTTTATTGGGGAAACAATGATCTTGTTTAATACAGCAGCTGAATTAAGCAAGGCTTTGTCTGATGCCTTTGCACACTGGCAGCCACGGTAATCAGTCAAAACTGTCAGAGCTCACTCAGACACAAGCTGGTGCTCAGTGTGTGGGCACTCCAAGCCACTGAGAGCTGGGAATCAATCCCTGCACTGGCACCGGGGCTGCCCCAGTAATCCAACACACAAGCTGAGTTATTTCTTCTAAAAATACCAGTGCCAGTGTTCCCTTGAAGAACCCTGGAGCAGATTCTAAAGATTAGGATGGTAAAAGACAAGACAGAGATCCCATAATATCTGGCAAATTTCTAATTGTAAAGAGACACCAAGTGCCAGCATACTTTTATTTAAAAAAATCTGATGTAGGTAACTATAACCTTGATACTTTCTTATGTTAAAATACCATTAATTCTTGTTTTCAGCTACTGGAATTTTAAAAATTTGTATCTACAGTGAAAGAATTTCCAAGGAAACTGCTACTAGAGATTGTCTCCAACTACTTTGGAACTTCAACTGTTTTCAAAGTAAGCTGTTTCTTTGGTACCTACATTACACACAAAATGTAACTCATAAAAGCACTGTTGATAATACAAAACTAGTAAAATCACAGAATTATTACCATCATATTTATGACAAGCTACCACACAAAACCCTCGAAGCCACTAAGGAGGATTAAAAGGATGCTCTTTCTAAAATTCACAAATACTCATGGAGTTTGGTCAAATCCAACATTGTTCCCTGCCCAAGTTCTTACAATGCACTAATGAGAAGATATATTAATGTTAGAAAGCCATTTGTATAAAGAAATACGGAACAAATTAATGGAACAAATTAATAGAAACAAATTAATGGAACAAATAAAGAGCAAAAGGCACCTTCTGGAATTCAAGGGTACTTAAGGACAAAGATAAGAATGCTTGGCAGAAGGGATGCCATTTTTAGGGGCTAAGGATAGGTGGTGATGGGACAATGGATGGAGCACGAATTTATGAAAGAGAATGGATGATAATTGAAACGTAAACCTTCTAAATTATATCCTGAACCAATTTCGATCAAGCTAACAATAAAGAGAGGGCATTAATCCCAGGCCCAGAAGAGTAATTAGGCATGATTCCCAGATCTCTGCTCGAAGTTTGACACCCAAGTATCCAGGTTTAACCACTGGACTTCGGTGTTATTCAAAAATAATTTAGATGCCATCTATGCACTTAAGTATTAAATAACATCTGAAAGTGTTTTAAAAATCCATGATCATACCTGAAACTGTTTAAATTTCTAGAGCAACAAAAAGTAACAAAATTAAAATAGCTTGTATTGCTAACATTATTTCAAAGACTTTGCACAATGCAAAACCCACATTACTCTTCAAGAAATACAACTACAACTACTAAAACATCAACAGTATCATCTCACATTAAACTGACGATGACTTACACTTCTCTGTTAAATAACACACACCCAAAAAGACAAGTTATAGCTCATGTGTAAGCTGTACAAGAGATTCATCCAAGTTTCCCCCCATTACTGTGAGGGTGGTGAGACACTGGAAAAAGCTGTCCAGAGAAGCTGTGGATGCTCCATCCCTGGAATTGTTCAAGGCCAGATCAGATGAACAATCTGATCTAGTGTAAGGTGTCCCTGCCCACAGCAGCAGCATTGGAATAAAATGATTTTAAGGTCCCTTCCAATCCAAAGCATCATAATTTTATTATACCCATGTAGTTCAATAAAAACTCTTGTGGTTGCCCCAACATGTGTTGCAAGTCTTATACACACCTCAGTATCTTCACACAAAGTGAGAGCTGACACATGCTTTAATTGATTTATGGCATGCACACTCAAAATATCAAGTAAGATTTGCAAAAAACCCAATTTTTGGAACAGCAGCTCTTGCAGCAGCAGGAAACCTCCTTGGGATTGGGACACGAGAGAGCAGCATCATCCCACGAAAAGCTACACAAAGGCTTCTTCCTCCAAAAGTCATACAGAGGGGAAAGAACAAAGAAAGGGTTTCTCCAATCAAATTTGAATTAGTGAGCATTATGACCTGCAGCTCACCAGATTTTCTCAAATCCCTCCAAACCATTTGTATAGCATACTTTACAAAAAGAACCAACCAACCAGACAAACAAAAACGAAACACCGCCCCCCCCCCAAAAAAAAAACAAACAAACCCCAAACCAAACCAAAAGAGTTGCTTTTTCCGATCCTTCTCTTGGGGAAAGCATTATGTCATATTATGTCACAAAAAAACCCCCAAACAAAACCGAAGACAAACAAGAAAGCCCCACCCCAAACAACCCCACAAATCGTTTCCGCACACTCTGCTCAAGGTCACAGCACACACGATGCGGGAGCAGGGCGGGGGTCAGCGGGGCCGAAGGGGGCCAGGCAGGAGGGGTCGGGGCGCGTTTGGGGCACAACCGCTGTGTCCCGGGAGGCGGGTGGCACGGGCGGCCCTGAGGCGGAGGGGGGCAGCGCGGCCCGGGCGGGCGGAGGGGAAGGAGGGGGTGGCGCGGCGGGGGCGCTGAGGGGCGGCCGCGGTTTCCCGCCCTCCCCGCCAACAATGGCGGCGCCCGCGCGCGCCCAACGCTCCCTGGCGCGGCCCCGCCCTCTCCAGGGGCTCTCGCGCGGCTGGGGGGGATGGGAGGGGCGGGGCTCGCGCCCGGGCCAGCGCCCCGAGATGCGCGCGCAGAAGCGCCCCCCTTTCCCTTTCCGCTCGCGCCTCTGTGACGTCTCCCGGCGGGGCGGGGCTGGGGCGGGAGGGCGGGGGCGGTGGCTGCTAGCGGCTCGCGGGGCGGCAGCGCCACCTGGCGGGCAGCCCCGCGCCGGCCGGGGGCGCTCTCTAGCGGGCAGGGAGGGGAGCGCGCCCCCGGCGGGCAGGGGCGGCGAGGGCCGCCGGGGCAGCGCTCCCGGAGCCGGCCGCGCCTCGCTCGCCCATCCCGCACCTCGAGACGTTCCCCGCACGGGCTCCGTGAAGAGAAAAGCCGCTGCCAGCGGGGAGCGGCTCCTGCAGAGGGCGAGGCTGAGCCCCGGAGCCGCCGCCCGCTTGCTCGTGGTAGCCCTCGGCCCGTCCCTGTTGCCTTCAGGGACGCAGCGGCCGCAGGAGCGGACGAGGGGCTGCAGGGCTGGCCCTGCCTCAGGCTTGCCCCGAGAGCCTCCCCCGCTGTGTGGAAACTCTCCCAGCCAGGTCTGGCTTTGCCCCTGCAAGAAGTGACTTTTCCATAGCGCCCTGCCTGAAGTTCTGAGTGTGTCAGAGCATTTCAGCTGGAAAGAGCTGCCTCCTGCCTTGGCTGGGCGTGCGGAGGCTGCTGCTGTTGCCTTGGCTGCACAGCTAAGCAGAGGTACACAAGGCTAAAAAGTAATCTAAAGACAAGCAAGTCTTTCATTTCTGCGCTCCTCAGTGCGAGAGAGACACAGAGTTCCTGGAGCGGATCCAGCGGAGGGCTGCAAGGGACTGGAGCATCTCTCTTCAGCAGAGGGTTGCCAAGTGTATCAAAGGACTGGAATATCTTTCCTGCAGAGAAAGGCTGAGGGAACTGGCCCTGCGCAGCCTTGAGAAGAGGCAACTGAAAGATACTTCATCAATGTCTGTGAGCATCTGAAGGGAGGGTTCAGAGGATGGACCAGGCAGTGCTCTGTGCTGCCAAGCAATAGGACAAGAGGCAAGGGGCAGAAACTGATGCACAGGAAGTTAGTTCTACCTGAATATAAGGGAGGATTTCTGTTTTGTGTGGGTCACCCAGCACTAGAACAGATTGCCCAGAGCAGTTGTGGAGTGTCCCTCAGCAGAGATATTTTCAGAAATATTTCTGCAATTGCATACACTGGTGAGAAGTTCCTGCTTTTATGTTCAAGGATGCATTTGCTACCATAAGAGCATTGCACTTTAAATTGGCTAGCTGCACATCTAAATAGCTACACACCTTTCTGAAAATTAAATCGGTAATTTTCTGCATGGGAAATCTGCCCCTCTGTCATAGCTGATAGATGTCCGGGTAAATTGTGCTCAGTTGAGACTGACTCTGTTCGACTTCGGGAATATAATTTTGTCAGATCTGAGGTATGAATAGATTGCCTTGATTTCAACAGTTTCATGAATAATAGGAACTGCATGAATAATCTCAGATAGTTAACAATGTAAAATTTGCCCAGATGTCAAGGCTAAGCATCACTGGCTGTCAAAAGCACATAATTCACTAATTATTTGTGTTTGAACCATTCGATTGTATCACAGTTTGCCTTGGGTCAGTTGATGACTTTCGTTAGCTATGAAACAGCCTGAGCTCAGCTCTGATACTTGAACATAAAAGGAGACTTCCAGACAAGAGGGAAAATTCTCCAAACTTCTAGACTTCAGCGCAGCTCAAGAGAAGAATACCTAAAATTAAGGATTTCTGAAAACATTTAAGATTTAATTATTTCGTTTGACATCTTAAAATGAGTCTGAGTTGGCAGATTTGGAAAATCTAATTTTTTATCTTTTTTGGTGTGCAAAAGTGTGTGTTCGTTGGTTTTTATTTTTTAATTTTTTTTTTTTTCAAAGTCCATTACATTTTGGGGCATGAAATGGAAGGATGTGGGTCAGGAGGAAGACTAATAATCCTGGATGCTGCAAGTTAAAGTCAGGCTGTCATTGCAGTTCCTTTAATAGCCAAGAGTGAAGCCTGGCAAAGCGTCAGATCCACATGTGGAGGATTAGCCAACTGATGTTGACATCATGACACTCAGGAGAAACTGGCAGAACAGAGAATCAAGGCTTTGAAACACGGATTTGGATTGTGTTACAGCAAACAGCTCTTGGTGCTGGGGAAGCCTAATTTTGATTGCTGTTGTTTGTCGTCTGGTTCAATACAAATGAGAATAAATGTAACTCCCAATTTCTACTCCTCCTTAATAAATAAAACTGAAACACTTTGGACCACATCAATCAAAGCATTTTTAAATAGTTTTTGCCTTCTGGATAGTCTAATTTGCTAGTTTAATTTACTTTTTGTAACAGACCTTTCCTAACTGTTCATTGTAGGAATTTATAGTTTTAATTAACTGCTAAATGTACTTTTTTCTCCATTGTTTCCACTGTATTTTAACGGTACTAAAAGATAAAATATTTTTTTCTTATTTTCTCTCTTTTTTTTCCCTTGGTCATTTAAGAGAACAAAGTCATATTGCTCTGGCTTTGCAATGCTCAGCTGCTGTCAACTTTTGAAAAGTTCAGATACCTTCAAGCCAGTTTGAAAGACAGGAAGAAATACCAAAGAGAACCATGTTTAATCAAAATTTTGACTGTATAAGAGACAAAAGTGATGGCCCGCTATAAAAAACTTAGGATGAGATAACAGCCAGTTTAATTTTTAAGTAGCTGCTGCTGAACTTGTTTATGTATGCTAATTTGCCAGGCAGTGGGAAGGTACCACTAGGTAAAGCACATATTGATTGTCCCTTGCCAGAGCCATGGAACAGGGGGTGGGCACATTTTGGAGGAAGGGAAGTAGAGAAGACATTGGCAGTGTTGGGAAAAAGCGGGAAGTAGAAACTGGAGATAATGCAGAGGACTGGAGTATGCTGGAAAGCAGTGAGAGGTGTGGAATAGTTTGGGCAGCAGGAAGTCCTGAAAGCGGTGAGGCAGGAGGCATTAATTCTGCAGAATGCCAGGGGGGTAATCTTAAGTCTGAAAAGCATTTTGGAACAATTAATTACTTTTCTGAGATGATCATCATAGGGTGATTAGGTGAATTCTGTAGAAACAGTAGGACAATAAATTTTCACTTCCTATCCTGAGACACTTGATTTTATAAATGACTTTTTTTTTCCCTCATGAAGGGCAATTAGTCTTTGATTAAGAAACTGAAGAAAAATACATTACAAGGGTTGTTCAGAGCTTATTAGTTGATTTTATAGGATTTGTATAATTAATCCCATATGCTCTTTTATTTTTTCATAAGCAGCAAAGGGCTTTCTCAACAGCATCTGTTTAGGTGTCAGCCCTGCCAGGTTACTCCTTGCAGAGCACTTGGGGAGTGCAGTGAACTGCCTCTCATGGCCAAGGATCAAGACAGGGATTTAGTTAGTCCCTTTCTGGATGTTAGGCAGGGGAAGAATAGTGGAATGAAAACAGTCACATAAAAGAAAATTATTTTTTGTGGCAAAACTGCAGCAGATGAGTGCATTTTTGAAAATCTTTTCTGGGAAGAAACCCATCATTGAGAATGAGGAAGGAAACAAAATACTTCTGTAACTAAAACTACAGTGTAACACAAATAATAAATTATATATATTTTTTAAGTTTTGAGTTGGCCAAAGCTAAAGGGAGGTGGGAGTAAGTTTGAGTATGCAGTTGAAATCAGAAATACCATTATGCTTGGTGACAAGATAAAACTGGCTCCAGATATAATTTATAGTACATTTACATTGCTCAGTTTTAATGTTTTGTCTCTTCGTTTTGAACAGGCTGTGGGTTGTAGCACTTCAAATATAAGAAGCGTGTCAAAGTGACATAAGGACACTGATCAGAGCAACAAATAAATCTCCTTGTATAAATTTTTGGAAGTGAGAAAGATGAGTAAAGAGGCACATTTTTCTTGTCATTGTCTTAAGTTTCTTAAATGCCTGCACTTAATCAGGTGGGATCTCCCTCTGGAGCTCTTCAAAGACATCCGTGTCTTTTCCTCAACTGTGTAAGAAATTTATGTGCTTCATTTGACAGCCTGCTTTCTCTATAGTGTGTAAACTGGATACCTTCCCTAACATCCAGAGCCAGATAATCTGCTGATGTCTTAACTCTGTGTCAAGGCGAGATGTGCTGAGCTCCATCCCCACTTCCTCCTACATTCCCAGTTTCTCTGGAAGAAAATTAGAAGAGCTGCTGGCCTACTCCAGCAGCCCCCATGGATGATCCATAGATATTTAAACATCTGAGTGTCAGAGAATAAATAGCCTAAACTACAGAGATCAGATTTCACTCCTCCCTGCCTAGTAAAACTGGCAAAATCTTTTAACCTGGAGAAGCAAAGAGTCTTACATGTAACATTCTGACAAAGCCATTGGCTGTACCATGGTCATGTCTTGCAAGTCATCTCTCTGTGTCTCTGTTTGGGGATTTTTTGCCATCTTTTTTTTTGTAAACTGAAGTATTTATTTCTACTACCTGCCTATGCTAAAAGCTACAGGATCAGGTGTGCTACTACAATAATCTGCTGTGGTTTATGCTTTTTTTTTTTCTTTAAATGACAAGAATAGCCATGAAACTAAGAAGCTGAAGAATTGGGCAGAATTTAAATGCTGAATTAAGATCAGCATTAAGGTCAGCATAAGGCCCAAGAACAGTCATCTGTCTGTGTATTCATCCCTTATTAATTTATGTAGTGTGTAGTTTTATATATTTAATTATTAATGCTAGTTATCTACCTAAAATGTTCAGAATTTGAGCTACATTTCTTCTTTCAGAGATTAGAAACAGACATAAATACCATGTGAGTGATCAAAACAACTTTCAGAACTTTAACAATTCCTGGTATTTGCAATTATTAATGGTATTTGTAGACAGCTGAAGGCCTGTCTTGCTAGAATTAAAAAATAAAAAAGGAACTGTGCAGTAAATGTTGTATTATTACCACATGATACTGACTGCATATAATGACTGCATATATGTATAATACTGACTGCGTAACGTTTTGCTGCCCCGGACATCTCACTTTATGAAGACTCCTTTGTGACTTTTTTAGTCACAAACAGAAACAAAATAGTGATTATATATTTTAGCATGTCCTTTTTAGCTTGGGAAGAAGATAGCTCAGTCAACAAACGTAAACCTCTTTCTGTTAAACAAATAATTTTGATCTCAATTTTCGAAGAAAAGTTGCTTTGATAAAGCAGCCTTAGGCATCGTTCCTTAAGGAAAAGTTTCTGTGTTCCCAGAGCTTTTAAGCATATTGCTTATACCATGTAAGTGCTTTTGTATTACACATAGGTTGGAAAATGCGGCCTGGAGCTTGAAAAAATCTGCCTTGCTGTAAGAGTATGATGGCCACTAAGCAAGAAAAAACTACTGTTACCAGAGCTTTTGAGGTTCAGGCACATTCCCTGTCCCTTGCGTCACACATTGTCTCTTGGAATGAGAAGGGCTGAGAGACAACAATGACCTGTAGCAACTACTTTAAAATATACAAGAGTTTTGCAACATCTTCAAAATAGAAATGAGGAAGTTCTGAGGCATGTGAAGGTGAAAGCATGAGCCTGTCCCAGGGTTTCGCTTACCAAGAATTAGCCTGACTGTTACTGACTCTCACTGCTAACATAGCTTGCATTTGGGAGTATTTTAGTTTTATTTATATTTGCCTGGCTCTTCGTGAAGTACCGTAACTGAAAGTTAAGAATTCAAAAATTCTGTTTATCCTTGTTAAGGTATTTGGTAAGCTTTATTTATAGAAGTAATGGTTATTAAAAAGAACAGGAAAACATTATTGTTTGGAATTACGAGGAGAATTATAGGAAAGAGAAAAAACACCCCTGCTGTGGGATGATTACCAGCAATGATAATTCTATTCGCAGGTATTTCAGTTCCCTGTGATATGGCGTATTTAAAAAAACCCATCAACCACAAAAATCCACGTAAGGAGATCTATTGGTATAACTCTGCAAATAACTGAAACCAAACAATTCTTAGGCTAATTCAAGAATTTCAGCTAGTGTCTCCAGTTAAATACTTCAAACAAGTGTATTTTGAAAGGCAGGATACTTAACAGTAGCAATAATAAGCATAATCTTGCTAGCAAAATGCAGTATAACGGAGAACTGCAAGATTTGCAAGTTTAGAAAGATCTCTAGATATTCTTGAGAAGAGAGCTTTATGTGCACCTAGGGTATATCCAAACATGCCAGGATAAAAGCCGAAAGGATCATAGTTTGTATTTTAGCACTTTATCTTAAAGCAATGCTTGAGGAACTTAAAAAAGCGACAAGTTCTCCCAATTGCTCTCCAATCCTGCTCACCTCCGTGTAGTCCCAATGTAATAATGCCACCCATAAACAAAACAGAAACCCAAACAGCAAATGAAAACCCAAAAAGCCAAAACAGTTACAAAGGGAATTGGGCTAGACAACTCTGAGAGGGAAAATGTGCGTAAACTGATCAATGTGCAGTTTAGCCCTGATGGAAAACCCCTGCTTTGACAGTGTAGAAACTGGCCTGGTTGCAACCCATCCAACATATATTTGAATTTTAAATTCCAAAGCGATAGCAATTTCATATCTTACATGATAAGTGATTTTCCTTTCATTTAATTGATATTTGTCAATGCATCAGACTTGAATTATTTTTCAAAGACAGCTTAATTTTGACAACTTTCCTCTGGGGAAAATACCTTTACCTGCCAGTTGGGCTATCTAAGCTCCTTCGTAGCCCACCTAGCAAGCTGCTGGAGGCACCTGACACATCACACCCAGGGTAAAGAATTATTCCCTGTCACGGAGAATTTTGAATCTTTGGGGAGTTTTTTTTCTGAACTGGAGTAACCTAAAATTTAAAAATAATTAGTTCCTTTGCAAAATGGAATGCTTTTATTTGTTATGCTATACCTAGGAGGTCGAGTTTTTTTTGATATATACTGCCAATTTTAAATTGGATGCATAAACCAAATTTCGCTTCTCGAATACGTACGGTTTTCAACCTCATACTTGCTACTCCTACAGATTCTTTTTAATTTACATTAGAATTAAGTGCTGTGCATTCCAAGGTGCTTGTGTGAGCATCCCTTGTGTGATGCTCGTGTGAGCATTTGCAGCCATTTGAACACAATTTCCACATAAGAAAAAAAGCACCCACCAAGAAGGTCGAGATTTTGTTTGTTTGGTTTTTTTTGTTTTGTTTTGTTTTGTTTTGTTTTGGTTGTTTTTTTTTAATTTTAGCTTGAATATCTTCACTCTGTTTAATGCAACTTAAACTCATCTTCTTAAGAACTTTTTACAAAACTGGAAACATTGCATACAGGAGAAGATGATTTGAGGTAAAACCTGAATGTATACATTCCAATTTATAGCAATCCTTGCTATTTTAGAGTTTATTTTTTGTCTGTATTCATAGTAAATTCTTTTACTTGAAGAAGTGGAAATTTTACAGTTTTCTGTCTGTCATTGACATGCAAAATGCAGGCTTTGTCATGTCTGAAAAGTTTGATTTCAAAAGCATTTTCTGAACTTTTATAATTTGTTTTTGCCTTTATTTCAGAAAGACCTGAGTTTGTCTCTGCTTGCTTGGAATATGGGGGTTTCCCACTAAGTCTTTTTTATCCCATTTCTCTCTTTTATTTTTTTTTTTTAGCCTCAGTGGCATTATGTGTCCTCCAAGACAAGGCTTGGACAATTCAAGATAGCATGTGATCTATACTACACAAAACACAAACCAGAGGGGTATCTCGATAGCCCCCTTGCATTAGAAATGCATCATAGTATTGCAACTTTTATTTAAAAAATCCCTAGGGTCTTTGAAATGTTTCTGTCTTCCAGGGGTAATCTTTTTTAGTTTAATAGTCTTTTATCTCACAAACATAATAATTTTCCATATATCACTAGTTGTTTATACTTCCTTGGGAAAATCTACAACACAGCAGATAAAAGTACAGCTTGAAGTGAGCTCTCGGAGTCTAAATCCTTAGTTGCACAAATAGTCAGTACTCCACATTCTCTCAGTTAAGGCACCTATCTTGGCATGGTAATAAAAGGCAGTCTATATGTTCTTTCTTTTAGTTACTGGCTTTGTGTACTTTTCTCTTATCTTGATATGTGATGTACACCTTAAAGAACAAAATATGTACAAGTTGAAGTGTTCTGTTCTGTTCTGTTGTTTCTTGGCAGGCTTAGCAGCTTTTTTTACATTTTAATTTAAGTAAATCACACCCTAGACTAACTGCCAAGGCTTTTGCCACAGTGAAAAGTCCTCATAATGTAAATACTGAAATGTCACCATTATACTGCTTGAATAGAAACAATAAATAGTAACTGCAAAGCTTACAGTAGTTTATCTACCATATCACTAATTGCTTCATCACAAAGATTAGATTGAAGCCAAAGTTTCTCTGCACATACATTAGAAATGAGCTGTTAAATCTGTGATGCTTAAACATTACCTATTCTAGACCTATCTTTGAAACATTGGATTGGTAGTCTAAATGCCAAAGAATTTCAGAATCCATAGAAAGCACACATAAAGAGAGCCCAGTAATACAACAGAAAAGACTGGTGAGATTTTACTGAAGTTAATTTCTGGAAGAAAAAATATTTCAAATGTGAACATAGGCTTCAATGTCCTGTCTGATTTATTTCAAGAGAACTCCAAGCTAATTCAGAGGAGATTTCCCTTCACTGCACTGCAAAAGTCTTAGCTCTGAGATAATTCAAAACTGAGCAAGAGTTTTACAAGACCATCAGTTTGAACAAAAGCTTGGATAGAAAGAACAATCTGTTTCCAGTTTTATTACAATTTGAAATACCCTGTACTTGGAGAGATTGTTAAGGTAAGGCTTGAGGCTTATGACACTTTCCTATAGAAAGTAACCACACAAGAATGTTGTAAAATGAAATCTCAGATCCATCAACTCTCTCTGAAGTTCATGGCATTTAATTTTTTTTTATGCTTCTCTGAATTGAGTTCAGTCACGGATCTCAGTGCTCACACAGATTTTTTTTTTTTTTAAGTTGTATGATAGCTTGTGATGTGGCAGTACCAAAATGGTCATAGATCCCTTAGCATGTGAGATCGTATCAGTTGGGGTGCTATGGCACTACCAAAGTAATATGTCTGTTAAAATATCAAGCTAACATTACTTTATTAAAATTTCACTCAAAAAGGGACAGAGGGATCCTAGCTCTATCACTACAGTCTAATCTTCATTAACTGGGCATGTATTACCTAGGAAGAAGTTTCAAAAGCACCTAAATGTCTTATAGGAAGTGTCCTAATCTTTCAGTGGGACTTTTATGTATGAAGAAATTTGTAACTCATTTCTTTTACTCTATCTCAAGGATTTCACATATTACAAAATATACTTTGCAGGGCTGTTGATTTAGTAATGTTCTGTTTCTTTCTGGTTTTGGGTTTTTTTTTGTTTGTTTGTTTTTTTTGGTTTTTTTTTTTTTTGGTTTTGGTTTTTTTGTTTATTTGGGGGGTTTTGTTTTGTTTTGTTTTGTTTTTTTCTTTAATGTTTTTCTTTTCCTCTGCTATATTGCAGTTCTATTGGCTGACTTGAAAAGCATACCAAATCCTCGCTTGTCAGCCAAACGAACTTTAAAATGTAACCCAGCCTGATCCCCTCAACTTTTGTGCAAGTTTCCAATCTCACAAGTTCGGCTTGCTGCCCACCCCACAGTTTATCCAGTGTCTCCATCTGTTTCTTGAAGAAATATCTTCATTTCAGTGATAAGCAGATTAACAGATTTCTACATGTTTCTTCTGGTTCCCTGCACCTAGGACTCAGTCTGTAATTCTCACAGGTGCCTGTTCCCATGCTCTGACAGAGGAATGTTGTTCATCACAGCTTGGACTTAGACAGGGCATATTTTCTGTTGACTTTTTTTCCCCTTCTGTAGAGATGCATGAAACACTTGAATGGGCTGATATTGCACAGGTTCCAGATATTTTCAGATACTTTTAAAGAAGAATCTTGTATACGTCTTTTATTTATGGTCTCAGTGCAACCATAAGCACATAATCTTCTTTTATGTTTTCTGACAAGACCAGAAATAATATTGCTCTTTCCTGAGGGAGCCTTATGATTCCAAAATATTCAAATACACAACAAATAAAGTTGTCAATATTTGACAAAAAACATAACTCAAGTTTCAAGTAATGAATATTTTCCCCCTTTGATGTAATACATCTATTGTGTTAACTGTTTAGTCTTTTGCAGATTTACAGATAAATAAAAACAATAACAATAAATATAAACAATAAACAGTGCACTAATGCTCTTGAACATGCTAAAGCAGGAGTTCCCAAAATGCTGTTTGGGAGGTCTTGTGTGGATGTGTATGCATGGAGCCATGATGAGACTGTACAAAATTCGCTGGCAGCGCAGTATCTTCTCAGTAAGCGAGCTATAAAGTTCTACACATTAACCTGAACAGCCCAAGGGTTTCACACTGTGCAAGGTAACTCAGTAATCTCACCTTCTATAATATATATATCATATGTATAGATATGTATATAACCTAGTTCAACACCAAGTTGAAATGTACTTTGTAAATTTTCTAAAGGACTTCGAGAGTCAAGATGAGTTGTCCTTTTGATTAATTATCCAATTTTCTTCATTAGTTTATCCTGAATTTTTAATTTTCTCAGAATCTCACTATGTCGGTCATATGTGCCATATACTACACATTTTTAGAGTGAAGGCATTCTGCAAACTGCAGAAGAATCAACTGCAATGCAGCCCTCTGAATTTTTTGAGTGTTAGTCACCCTATCACATGGAGATTTGTTCATCAGCTTTGCTTTTGATAAAGAATAGGTTGTGTCCCCTCATATTACAACTTTTCCCCAGGAGGATTTTGGCAGAGCCCAAGCTGAAAGGGGCTGCTCAAAATAGTCTATGGGATGTATTCTACAAAAATCAGAGTGCATCCTTTCTCCAACCTCAACCCCACAGCCACTGATGCCTGACGAAGATGATCTTGTGATTTAAAATAGGTATATCTGCTGCTGGCAAATAGTGTATCTTTTCTAGTGCCATATACATTTTTATTTTTTAGATTCTATATTAATCACCAATGAGTGATAGATGTTTATTAAAACACAAGAGCACCATGCAAGTATGCTGAAGAGATAAAAGGCAGTAATTTTGATATTATCTACATGTTTTCCTACATGATTTCAATATACCAATTCTTTTCAGTATTATCTTTAAGCATATCCTTAAATTATGATTCGTCTTGTAACTTAACTGTTACTTTCCAAAGTTCCTGTAATTTCTCAGTAGAAACAGTCATGTAGTTAATTTCCACAACAAGCAGGACACAACAAATGCCACATTGTAATGGGAAATTGTTACACTACTAGGAATACTGAGGTTACAGAAAAAAGTACTCAATGCTAAATGCCATATTCACCATTAGTCCTTCAAATTTGTGAAGCTAATTAAAAATCCTTTCATTAACTTAATAATTAAAGTCCCTAAGCCAGCATTTAGCTGACTCTTAATAATAAAGAGCTGATTGTGATTATTTATTGACTGATAATAATGCATCAGTGCTAAAGTAATCGGCAGTTCTCCAACCCCTTTTCCAAGCAGGCAGCAAACAAGCATAAGCACTAAAAACCTTGCAAAGTTCGAGTCACCATGTCCTTATCTATCAGCTCTCAAGAATGTGTCATTGAAATACAGAAAGTACAAATCTAACAGACACACAAAGGAAATTAGAATGTATAAAGCTCAGTGCATCACTCCTTTCTTAGACAAGTAATTTCCCATTTTTCTCCCCTTGACTTCTTAGCCTGTTCACCCTGGGTATTGTTATTTCAGTGCTCAGCTCTCCTACCTGGGTAGGCTTCCCATGTCTGCAGAAGGTGACTAAAAGGAGATAACAACAACTATATTATTCCTCACGAAGAAGTCATCACAAGTTTGCAACCATTCTCGTCTAGCTTTGGAGTCTCAGTTTCATAGGGTAAAATTAAGTACAAACTTCCAAAGTATGGGAGGAATGAGAATAGGAATTTGTACTTCACTCTAATATGTTCTTCTCTAGTTCTTGCTCCTGTACAACTGAATTAGAGAAGAAGGAACTATTGCACCGCAGTTTTCAGATAGCTTGAATTCCACCTAAGTTCCACTGCCTCATTAATGAAAACAGAAAAGTGTCTCAGAGTGGCTAAGCAAGGCACTGAGCAGAGTGTAAGCCACCCAAGTATAAGGATAAGAAGCTTACTTTGTCAGGTCTCATACCTGATCACAGATGTAGGCTTGACTGCTGCTCTGGTTTGATCATTTAAATTGAATGAACTCAATATAATCCGAATAAGGAAAATTCACAGGACCATAGAGTCATCAAGGCTGGAAGATACCTCCAAGATCATCTAGTCCAACCAGCAACCCAGCAGCACCATAATCACCCCTAAACCATATCCCCAAGTGCCACATCCAGATGTCTCTTAAACACTTCCAGAGATGGTGACTCCACTACCTCCCAGGGCATCTTATTCCAATGCTTAACCACTCTTTAGGTGATTTTTAAAAGATAATATCCAATCTGAACCTCTCCTGGCACAGTTTAGGGTTATTTCCTCTTGTCCTTTCACTTGAGACATGTTAGAAGAGACTGACCCTCCCACAGTACACCCTCCTTTCAGGTGGTTGTAGAGAGTGATGAAGTCTCCCCCGAGCCTGCCTTTCTTCAGGCTAAACAAACCCAGCTCCACCAGTTGCTCCTCATCAGGCTTGTGCTCCAGACCCTGCCCCAGCTGTTGCCCTTCTCTGGACACACTCCAGCACCTCAATGTCCTTATAATGAGGGGCCCAGAACTGAACAAAGGATTTGAGGTGTGGCCTCACCAGTGCCCAGTACAGGCAGAGAGTCACTACCCTGATCCTGCTGGCCACACTACTCTTGATAAAGACCATGATTCCATTGGACTTGTTGGCCACGTGAGCACACCACCAGGTCAAATTCATTGTCAAAGACTTAAAACTTTCTGGTTACTTTCTCAGAGGGTATGATTATTTGATGAAAATATTTACAGGTCACACAGAGTACATTTATTTTAAGGAATCATAATTGACTTTAAGGACTATGGCTTTTGAATAAATTTTCAGGGATTTATCTCCTCTATTTGTTGCTGCAGCAACTGACAAGACAGACTGATCAATGTCATCTTCCTAGACTTCTTTATGGCCTTTGACACAGTCCTCCATGACATCTTTATCTCAAAACTGAAGTCAGACAGATTTGAAGGTTGGGATATTTGGTCGATAAGAGATTGGCTGGATGGACACAGCCAGAGAATTGTGGTCAATGTCT
>VZSR01003803.1:18042969-18069358 GCA_013398615.1 Brachypodius melanocephalos
CACCTGAGCCAGGGCAAACCCAGACAGGAGCACAGCCTGGGAGAAGATCTCATTGAGAGCAGCCCTGCAGAGAACTTGGGGTGTTCTCATGGATGAAAAGCAGGACGTGAGTCAGCAAGGTGCCCTCACAGCCCAGAAAGCCAACTGCATCCTGGGCTGAATCAAGCAGACAAAATGAGGGACAGATGCTATGGAAGCTCCCATATTGTATTTCACCAAATTATTCCAGCCTAAATCTTATGATTTAAGCTGATAAAATGATTATCAAACATTTCATTTGCCAATGATTGTGTAATGAAAATAAAATGTACCGAACTGTAGTACAAGGATAGAACAAGGAAATTAAAGACAGTAAGTGAATAATCAGGGAAAGACAAACTGATAATCCCATTTTTCCCAGTAAATGACTGTTTTCTGAAATAATTTCCAGAGTTCAGCTGCCTTAGCTTTAACTGTCAAAAACAATGGAGCTTTCACAAACCTCCTTTAGAACACTACAGTTTTCCAGATTTACTGATGGTGAAAGGTGATGGCACATCTCCCCAGCTAACACAATACAGAGCTGCACACAGAGGCTGTCTCTGACATGTACTGGCCACTCCCATGCCTGTGCAGCCTCCTCCAAAATTCTTTGAACTCACAGTCTGAAGGCCAAATCCTCACAAAGATATTCATTGTGAATACTACCTTAATTACCTAAATTATCTGTTTCGGTCATCTTGTCTCTCCTGGAGAGTGGCATCTCACTCTTTGTTTGACCCAGCTGAACACAGTAACATTCAATGCAAATATTAGTCCATCATTATGGTGCTTTAAACAAACAAGCAGGTTTGGTTTAGCTGTTCCTAAATGCGTTGAAAGAGGCATGA
Source organism: Brachypodius melanocephalos (assembly GCA_013398615.1). Classification (NCBI taxonomy): domain Eukaryota; kingdom Metazoa; phylum Chordata; class Aves; order Passeriformes; family Pycnonotidae; genus Brachypodius; species Brachypodius melanocephalos. Next base: position 18,043,839 of record VZSR01003803.1, read on the forward strand.
TGTAAATATGAGTGCAGACAGGAAGGCTGCAGAGGGGCTGCTGGGGCACCTAGCACGTCCTAATGGTCACTCTAAGGAGATCCTTTCCAGCATGTGGCCTTCCTGACTTAGCTCCTTGTCTCTAAAGGGAGAGAGAAACAATTAAGGAAGCTGTGACAACTCTTTTAGGTGCCCTAAGCAATGTCAACAGCAACAGAAACCTTTTTGGCTGTCCCAGTTGCTAATATGAACTGCCCAAAGAAACTATTTGAAATTGCCCCAGAAAGGATTTTCAGTTTGCTGCTGTGTTGGTAGGACTATGCCTGTCTCTTTGCAGGAGCCAACAATATTAGTAAGATATAGTCCCCGGGGTGAGGGAATATCCATGACAATTCACACTGTCAAGGGTATGATTTCACAATACTTTCTTATTGCCTAATATCTGCCTAAAATACCTTTGATTATTTACTGTCCTGAAATGTTACTCCTGAAACTAACACATACTGTTTTCAGGCTATGTAAGGATAGGATAAGCTTACTGATGGAAAATTGAATAGCTGTTCCTGGTTAAATACACTCTTCAGCTGTGGTCTGCTCAGTATAGTTTGCAGAAGTGACAATCTAGAAAAATGTTATGTTTCAGAAGCTATTCTGAATAATTTGCCTCTGCACACAGAACTGGCTGCGTGCACAAACACTGTATCAAGTATGATATGGAGACTTGAAGTTAAACAAGCAAGGAAAAATGGCTGAAGGTGCCATTTCAGAGCTGCTCTGGACAGAAACAAGAAAATAATCATAGAATTATTTAGGTTGGAAAGAACCTCTAAGAACATTTAGTCCAACCATTAGCCTAAGTATTTGGGCATTACTGTGTTGGGCATTAAATGTTGTGCTGATTACAGGCTCCTGACAAAGAAAAACGGATTGCCAAATATAGATTTTATGAGAAAGCACAGGAAATATATGTGGAACTGCTGTGAGGGTGGAAACTCAGGGACCATGCTGAATTCATAAATTGAACAAAACTATCATTTATCTTGTACCACTCAGAAGAGGCAGAAGCTGTATGCCTTTGGAAAAAGAAGAAATAGCATTTTTTTTTAAAGGGCATCATTATATGAATTGTTTTCAGCAGTTTCTTCCACTTGACACAGAATTGGCAGCATACACAAGTTGAATTTTTTCCATCTTCCCTCTACTTGTTTACTGCTCAGTGCACTTGAAGATTTGTCTCTGCTTATTAATTAGAACGAAACAAGAAGTTCAAGCGTTGTCATCTAAATGTGTGTGACAACTATTTAGGAGGAGATTGGGACACGGACTCCGCTTGTGGTCACTGCCTGCAAGGGCCAGCATTTCCTCTTGGAGAAGGTGACAGCCTTTCCTCCTTTCCAGAAGTCAAATAGGAGGTTTGCAGTCAGTAACAGGTACATCTGGCTAGGAATGCCCCTGCAGGATAGATCTTAAACACAATTTCACTGTGAACTCCAGCAGCAAGGATTTAGCCAGGATCTTGTGGAGGGTGCTGTGTATGATTGTCTGTATCTGTATGGCTGAAGTAATCTGTTTATTATATAATTTTTAAGTTTAAGGTTTGGCAGTAACGGTTGCCCTTGTCAGCATTTTTACCCCATGCTGTCTTTATTTAGTTAGTTTTTTTCCATTAGAAAGACATTTCTCCCTGACACCATTTCTAAACAATAGAAATAAGTAACTTGATAAGTAAACAGTAAAATAAGTAAACATACATTTGCTTCAACCAGAGTCATGGGGGAAGATTTCAGTCTGCATAGTAATCCGTGACTGTTGCTAAAATTTGAGAGACAAGATAATTTTTTTCGATTTTTTTTTAAACCAAATTCTTGGAGACTTTTATAGAATGATGCATACTTATTTACATAGAAAAAAAATCAAAACCTGGACTGCAACATTGCATCCAGTTTTTGAAATGTTTTGACACATTTACTGGGATTTACTAGGTTATTTCACATGCTTGTCTGGCAATTTATAATCCATCATTTTGCACAACAAGCTGCATCCTTGAGTTTATTTTATGGCATAGACATAAAGTAAACTAAATGACAACATCTCCTCACATCTCCCTTTTATCTATGGGAATGACCTTCAGTAAAGAAAATCCAAATTTTGGGTTATATTATTTTCATTAATGCGAATGTTTCTGAGTAAATGAGGCTTAGGTTAAAAGAATAATGTACTCACTTAATATACCATTGTGTCATGAGAATCAGGGTCAGTATTGCGTCAAAAGTTGCACTGTTTGGGAACCATCTTTGGGCCTTTGTCTTCTAATATTATCTGCTGAGAAAGATTTCTAAAAATCTGGCTTATTTCTTCATGTGCTGATGGGTTTCTGCAGTGAAGTTGGGATATGTATGAAATACAGCAAAAAACTCCCACTCAGTTAAGGGCATGATTAGTCACCCTGAACTGGAGATAGATTAGTACTAAAGGAGAGAAGCAATTAAGTATCTTATACCATAGCTTTGACGTAAATATGGACGTTATAGTCCAAATTCTACTTCCCTTAATTTAATCAGAAATCAGTGAAGCAACTTTGTGTTATAAGCACTAGAAGTAAAAGGAGAATTGCAGGCAGAGTAAAATAAAACACACTGGGTAAAACATTACAGGACTACAGCCTGGTTTTCAAGGCATAGAGCAGATTTACATGGAAAATAACTTTTAAAAGATGAAGGAAGAGGAAGGGAGAAGAAGGAAAGGCATGTCTGGCCTGCAGGTTAAGATCAATTTGTGCTGCAAGGTCAGGAACATGGGAATTTTAATGGTTTTTTTTTGCCCACTGTTTGGAGTCACTTCATATTTTTATACTAGAAGTGAACTTCTCCAATGATAAATGTGTTTAGCTGCAGTCATTTGGTTTGTCACCAGCCACAAGCAGGGGAAACTGTGCTTATTGTCCAGACTAGTGACAATTCGGCTGGGAGGCTTCTGTTCTTCCAGTTCCAATAAACAAAGTTAATTTACTCAACTTTTTCTGGCAAGGTTATATATAGTTGGATGATTTTTATTACACAGGGTTTTTTATTTTGTCCTGAAACTTCTGTTTTCATTTTGGCCACTGGTCTATAGAACATCATGATATATAACAGCACAGATACAACAAAACCCCACAAAAACCCAACCAACCAACCAAAAAAATGATTATATACTACTCTTTAACTTGTCCTCTACGTTGTTTTAATGAAATAATAGTACAAAAACCAGTTATTACGTGGAAACAGTGCTGTGGGTGAGGTAGATCAGTGCTACAGTGCCACCACACTAAAAGCTAGTTTTTCAGCATAAAGAAATATATTCTGCTCTAAGACTAAAAGTGAGCTCTATCCCTTTGGAACCGTCCTTAGACTGTGTGCTCTGTGTGATGTGATATATGATCTTGTAGGAATGTAGGAAATGGAGCCAATGTTCCCATTAAAATAAAAAGAAAGCAGAAAATCAAAGTTTGAAGTTCAGACTAATAGAAGTGTGGTCAATCTGAAGTAAAATTTGTCTAGAGAAAAAGCCTAGTATACTTTTGCTGTAGGTTTAGGTTCTTAATTTTGTAATTCACAATAATTATCACCCTATAACAATTTACACAACTCCTTTTCCTCCTGTAACCAGCCCTAAATGACACCACCTCTTTAAAGCACACTTGAAACTAAAGAGTAGCTTGTATTACCTCCAGCTCCATGTGTTTTGCTTCCTTGTCATGGTCCTTCAATGCCTTTTCGGAATGATTATTGCCACTTTCTAAATGACAGATGGGCTGATATTTAGTAAGTTCACGTTTAGCTTGCTTTCTTTGAGAAACATTCCTTCTCTGAAGACCTTTGAAAAATGCCTCACACAGTGGCAGTTCTGTAAATGTATCACCATCACCTCTGTTATCTGCTTCTTCCTCTCCATAAGAAAAATCATCTGCTTCTTCTGCCTCACATATATGGAGCTTAGTGTCAGCTTCATGTGATAAAAATTCAAAATCAGAAAATGTGATAGCACATGGTTTGTGTTTTATGATTCTGATCTCATAATTTTCATCTGGTTTCTTGTCTGAATTTTTTCCTGTGAAGACTGGCCATTCTGTGTGCATGGGAAGGTCTAAAGGATCTTCCTTTGACGTGTGCCTTGTAGAACAGGATAATTCTTCACAAAGGTGCTTTGTCTCGGGCTGGTTGGTGGCACTGGCATGCCCTGCAGCTGTGCCAAGTTGTAAGGATGTCTCATTGTGGTCCAATAAGGATGACACAGACAGCAAGCTCAGCTCAGGTTCCAGTAAAGCATTCTGAAATTCATATGGCCTCATCTGATTTTCTACCTTTCTTTGGGATTCTTCATACTTGACCTCCTTTGGAGTTCCCAGGCACTTGGCAGATGTAACATGAGGTGAGCCCTGTTCTTCTTCATAGATGTTAGTTTCCATTCCAGTGGGTTTCGTCCATCAGAGATCAAAATTATTTCATTCTTGCTTTGCTTAAGAAACGTAAATCTACATATGTAGCCAGGAAATACATTCCTAGTTTTCCAAAACCATGATCACATAGTCATTATTAATGCTTGGATTCTCATACAAAACATCTGAATCCTTTCAGCTCCTGAAAAAAAAAAAAATTAATGACAACATGCTTGCAATGGAGTGCATCAGCAAAAGTAACCTTGACACATGAAATGTCTATACAAAATTCACTTCAGATTTACTTGTGCCTCTTCAAAAATATTTCATGTATGCAGATTAAATGAACTTAAAACATGAGAATTTTGACTTGTTTTGCTTAGAAACTGGGAAAGAAATGGCAAAAGCAGAAATATTTTTTAATTAATGACTCTAGGTTGATTATTGACACAATAGTTCAGAATCATTTAAATTGATGTTAGACATATGCTTGTTATCTAAAACTGTGTCTGTTTCCCTGCATTTTCATTGTCTGTTAAATCACTGACAACTTCTACCCTGCTCTGATAAAGCTACTAAAATGCCATAGGGAAGACTAAGGAACAAAACATAGGGAAATGTCAGACAGAAAACAGACAGAAAAGAAGATGTCAGGTATGAATTTCTCTGTCTCAAATTCTGTGAATTGCCAATGCAGTGCAACACCTGCCCATTTCCAGTAGATTTGAAAAGGAAAAGGAGGAGGATAAAAATAACAGAGAGCTTCAGTACTACATTGGAGTTGGCCTTATCTGCTTTAAAAGTCTTAATGTCCATGTTCACATCTAGGCAGTGCACCTCCAATGCACTGGGAGAAGGGAGCAGCTGAAGAACTGATCTCGTGTGACTGAATAGCTTCCACTCACCCATACATGTCATTTACTTCTTGTGACAGATTGAATATTGATAGTATTTATTTTAATGATTGTTTCAGTTCTCCATCTGTGAGAGTGCAAAGCAGAACAGAAGCTTTTCAAAACAAAAAGAGAAGAGTAAGCCTTTGATGTATGTGGCAAACCTGTCAGTGATGAGGAAGACATGTCAGAAGGCAGCACTGTGACTGTCAAAGTGGGAAGCAAGCAAAGTAAGATGCTGGCATGTGATATGCCTGTCACTGCATGTGCTATAAACTGAGCAATGCACATCAGCTAGGCATATTTTAGTGCTGGTTAGTGTAAATTTTAATGTTACAGGCATAGCTTTGGTAATAGCATACTGTTACACATCCAGAAAATTTGGATTTATTGTATTATCTTTGTCATTTGAACTGCAGCTGTAACAGATGTGAGCATGCAGGTACAAACTGTTTATGTAGATCTCCTCTCAGCTATTGATAACTATTTAAACATCATACATTATTGTAAACTGTCTAACCTCCTACTGGAGTCAGTGGACAGAGAAAAATGCTTCCAGAAAGTAAATGCTCTCACTTGTGTACCTATTTTGATGTGGGAGAAGTTTCCCTCCTGGCATGACTGCCTAATACAAAACTATAGAGGATATCTAGGCAGAAAGCTTACACCAGTCACCCAGCCTTTAGAGAGACAAACAATGCCAAGAAGTATTTCAGCCCATATCTATGGTACATAATAATAATAGATTACATTATATATGCATGAATGAGAAACCTACTTCTGAGGGCCTCATTTTCTCAGGTGCTTCAGTTTAGTCATCAACACAGAATTCACTTCCAGAAGTAGAAGTACTAACTGAGCACAATGTCTTTGAGAAAGAAAACACATTCTTACATTTAGATGGAATGGTTGGAATAGCTAAGTTTTCTTACAATATATTGTACATTGTGGACACCGTGAAAAAGCCTCTTGCCATTCCAGCTGATATTTATCTGTGCTTCACTATGAGCCATCACCTTTGCTTCTGAGTCCCTGACACCCAGCACCCTGGAAGAAACCACGCTCCCACCACACAAAGCCAGCTATAAGCCAAAAACTCTGCCTACTGTAGCACACTGTCCAAAAGGCAGTGAAAGAGCTTTGGCCTGGCTGCCCATGTCAGGTGAGAGGGTGGGTTGTGTTCACCAGCCATTGCTGCTGGTGGCTGTCCACTTCTTCATCTGAAGGTAGTTCCAGAAGAAGTAGCAGTGCTAAGGTCTCCAGGTCTCCTCCAGAGATTCTCTTTCCCAGTCTTCACCCCTTCCTGTTGTCACTCTTTCTTCCCATCCTTGGCCCATTTCCTGGACCCTCTTAAGTTTGGTAATACTGCCAGGCAGGATCTGCTGTGATGACATCTGTGGAAATACACGTCTGTGCTCATAGTAACATCTTTGCTATAATAAGCCAAACATTTAGAAAAAAATGCTCCAGAAGCAGTTACAGAAATTCAGAACATCACAGGATGGGTTGAGTTGGAGGGGACCAAAGGGGGCCATCTGGTCCAATGTCCCTGCACAAGCAGGGGCATCCTGGAGCACATGGCACAGGATTGTCACCAGACACTTCTTGAATATCTTCAGTGAGGGAGAGATTCCACAACCTCCCTGGGCAATCTAGTCACAGAGACTAGGACAATAGAGAATAATAAAGAAGTTATTACACAATAAAGAAGTTCTTCCTCATATTTAGGTGGAGCTTCTGTGTATCAGTTTCTGCCTTGTACATCAAATTCTGCAGTAGGCATGCACAGGATAAGTGAATAATATATCTTTTATTTCTAGTACTTTAGGGTGATGCTTTAGACTCCCAAACATAAATTATCATCCAAAATATTGCGTTTTTCATTATCTTTCAATATAACTCTATATTACTATTTAAATATAACTCTAATATAATGTAATATATTACTATTTAACATTTAAAATCAATACCCAACTTCTTTTAAAACTTTGTTATTTCTCTCAAATGAGTTTTGGTTTTTACAGGATATGATGTAAAGCTGTAATTTTTACAATTTAATTGCAAAAATCATGAAAGAGTTTTTCTGTTTACTGGATTTGCTTATTCTATTGTACTCTATTTTTCCTGGGACGAGACTGGAACAAATCAAGTATGCAAAAGCAGGCTAGTTTTGTGCAAGTATGGCAAGAAATCTCTGAGGAGGAAGTGGTGAGAAGAAAGAATGTCAGTTTACCCTTGTTCATCATTTTTACTCAATCTAGCAACATATTTTTACTCAATCTAGCAGTGACTATAAAAAAACTCCACGCTTTTATATATAATATTGAATTCCATATCTATAAAGAGTTACACGTAGACATTTCTAGCTCTTAAAAAATGGAGCATTCTTGGCAAAGCAGAGAATTTAGAAATCCTGCCCATAGCAAAATTTGTCACTCAGAATGCTCTGAACATTCAGAGCTAAATCTGTACATGTTGCAAAAGGCCTCTAAGACAGTCCTGCAAAAGAATGTAATTCTCACCAAAATGATGAATGTATGCACATACAAGTTCTGAAAACTAGTAGTCTTTCTGGAAAAGGTCTTCAAGGCTTTATAAATAGGGAGGTTAGTCTCATATGCATATGTAATTCTGAATATATGCTGTAGCATTAGCTCTACTGGTAGAAGCTAGTGTAGGTAAGGATATGGAACAATTAAAGTAAATGTAGGTTTTTCACTAAAAAGGGAATGCGGGGCTACCAGAGGTAATTGTATAACCAGAACTGACTCCAGGAAGCATTAGTAAGAGCAAAAACATTAAAAAAACAACACACAAGACTTTTTTTTTTTTTTTTGCTAAATGTGAAATGCATATCTGAATGTAGCAACTTCAGCTGTTCACACATGTGAGTTTAAAACTCACAAACAGAATGTGATTTATTAATAAAAACTCCTTACAAATCAGCAGTAAATTAATACAGATTTGTGACATAACTAGTGATATGCCATGGAAGGGAACTTCTCATATGATCTGGCACAGGCAAATGTGTATGTGAAGCCTCACAGATCAACTTCTGTGTATCATGCTCTACTGCCCTGATTTCCCTTTGCCTGAAATCAAATTATTATGATTTATTTCATAGTGTTACTCTAACAGCAAGTCACCTAAAACAGCTTTTCAAACATGGTTTAAATTAGTGCATATCAATACCCATTATGTATTTTGGCGTTACAGAGCATGTGAATATAAGTAACTTTTTCATTTAAATTCAAATTAAATCTGAACTGACATAGTAAACCAGCAAATCAAGTCCTGATCTTGGCTGGAACAGTACACCACCCATCTAAAATAAAAAGTTTCTACCTCTCAGGCCCTAGTGCATTTTTTGCCCTTTCACAATGTCTTTGCTTAGTATTTTCTATTGACTTGTACAATATTCCCCTGAAAACTTAAACAAACAAGGCAAGAGAATGCGAGACACATAGACTAAGAGAAAATGATGAGATTAGGATTTTTTTCCTGATGATAATTTTACCTGTTTGCAAGGTAACCCCATATTTTTCAATTCTGTTAATTTCCATAAGCATAACAACAGGAACTGCGTGAGTTGCCAAAAGATCCTCCAAGCATTGGGGCAGAACAGAAAAAGAAGTGAGCAGATCCTTAACAAAAGACATTTCAGCTTCCTTGCTACACAAGAACTCTGTCAACAGAAGTATGTGTGAGAATCCCTGGGGCGAAAACAGCCTTCTGCAAGCATTGGCTGAATTATTCACAGAAAAAGACAGAAAAAAAGGAGAGGGGAAGGAAAAAAATAAAAAGAGAGAGTAAGAGCATGCTTCATAGGAACAACAGGCGCTTCTAAAAATACAGCATGACCTCATTCTTCACATTATGCCAGACCTTAACATCGTTCTTTGCTTTATCACCTGGAGCACCTGGAGTCAGGCTCTCACTGCTTGAGTTTGGATGCTGTCAGATTTTGAAAAGGCAGGCAGCGAAATGCCTTTTGATGTAGGATAAAGCCAGTGTAAAGGAGTACCAAAATTAGCTTCCATGTCACTTGCAAATTCTAATTATTTTTTGCCTATGTTTCGTCAAGACCTACATTTGCTGCCAAAGCTTTACAAGTCTTTCCTTTTATATATATTAGTAGAATCATAGCTTGCAGACAGACTTTTGCATGCGCTGCAAAATATAGCTGTAGTGCAAGTTACTGGACACATGGACCTCTGAGTGTGTTTGTAAATCAGTTATTTGCAAATCCAGCCTGGAAAGGAGAAGGGTGTATGGTCAGTGGAAATACAGGGGGAGAAGTCTTTGAGTTAAATTTTGGAATTTGTTTTCTATATTGCTTTTGAACAGAGCAAACAGCAGAAATGGAGATGCTGCAATACCCTTCTACTTGTTTAATGAATGTATTCATGTACTCAGGCTTGTAGCTATAGATTACGTTTTTCACCTTGAGATATCCTTGAGGCACAGATACTTGGCACAGATGCTGCCACAACTATGTCCATCCTGGCTAATTTCAGTGAGTGAAGGAGGTGGCACTGAGATGCTGGTTTCTCTTAGATATCATGCTGCTGACTGCCTTCACTGAAGTTAAGCAGTATTTTACCTACCAAAAAATCTGGCATAGTTATGAATGAGTCAGTCAGCAAATGAAGCCGCATCTTGAGGCAACCATTTTTCAGGAATTACTTTATATGACAGTTTAGTGAGGGTTGTCTCAATTCAGAAGTGTTCATTATCCCAGGACAGCTGCACTACCAGGTCTGCGTACTATCAGCCTTGCCATCACTGCCCCCACCTCCACTGTGTCAGAAGCTCATTCTCATTGCCAAGGAAAGGAAAATTTCTTCTCAAATGCAATCAGCTAAAATGATAAAAAGACACTTTGTTATTTAATGGTGCTTACATTTATGTTTGTCTTAGGTGCAACTGTTGGTGGCAGATGTGCTGTTTTCCAAGCACCCTTTTAACAAACACAGCAATGGCAATTTATTTACAGCTGGACCTACTTGCAGTATATAGGAGGAAAGACTGCTATGAGAGGAATTGTTGACACATTTTGTGCAATTTACTGAGCCTGAGGTTGAGTCTAATCCAGCAGATACACTGACATCCTGCCAATATGCTGACTCAATTGTATTTCTGCCTAAACCAGCATTTCCAAAGGCACTGTCATTGTCACCTTACACCACGTGGTAATTGCAAATAAGGTGAGAAAATACCCTCTGCAATACACCTGTTGCCCTTTCTAAGAGCTTAGATCCATGGGCAATGTTTAGTTCTAGTTCATTTACATAAGGTGGGCATTGATTTTGCAAATCTTTCTGCTCTGTGCAGCCTGTGGATAGCATGGTTACAATCCTGAGCAAAACCAAATGTCAGGAATGTGTGAGCAGCAGTACAATATCTTCAAGGAATAAGATCTGTCTTTCCTTCTGCCAGTAGGCACCTTTGACCACTGCATTCAATGTGTTACTTTTGTATTCCCTGTTCTGCCTCATGTGCATTGTCTTACATGTATGAAATGTACCATCAATCCCCTGATGAGATATTGACCAGAGGTTGGTTGACTACATGCTTTTAGAAGACAATTTGGAGTGATTTAAGATTACACTCTGAATTGCTGTAGAAATCAAACCTAATGTAAAGGTATTGCCCTAGAATACTTTGGCTTTGTTTTTATTTGGGCAGTGCAATCAATGTGGAACAGGAAGAGTAACCAGCCATACATGGACCCTGTTCATAAACACAAGCTCCAAAATGAACCAACACCCAATAAATATTTTTAAAATAATACTGGATAAACTACACAGGATAAAAAAAGTCTGTGTCACTTCAGCTGATGAGCTTCATGTTGGTAAGATCCCAGGTTTTTATCTAAGCTGCAAGTCCACACCAAAGTCAGGAAACATCCTTTCTGCAAGCAAAGACACACAGGTATGAGCTGCTTCTCCTTCCTGTTCCTTCAGTTTGTAAAGTGAATTTTATTATGTATGTTCATGGGATGCTCAATGGACTGTTTGGAAATTAATCTTCATTTTGCACAAGTGAAAGAAGCTGGATGGACCAATTTTTTTTTTCATATTGGAGGATGCCTATGATAACATATAGTTACATAACACAGTTCTATTCATATCTTTCTATTTTTAAGCCCCTGAAAGAGAAATGATGTAAGACAACCTAGTAAAACTTCTCACTCTATGAGTTTAGAAAATAACAAGCAGCTTGGTTTTAGTTTTTTTCTGTTTAGCTCTTTTCTATTCAAAATTGTTTATCAACAAAAAATTCTCTTTCACAATCTACAAGTGTTTTCCAAAATTGTAGATATCTCTCTGAGAAATCTCCGCTGAACCTGTGACACGGACTAGCAGCCAAAAGCAGTTATTTTGACATTTCAGAGGGTCAAAAACTGGTATGGTCTGGTTTTGTATGGTTCATAACTCCTTAAAATGAAAGAAATTAAGTTCTTTAAATTTATTTCCCTCTCTGAAAAAGAAAAACATATCACTGTCTTGGATGCCTTCATGACAAAGTATCAGTTCAGATTAATTTCACAGGATTATTATCCACAATCTGCATATGAGGAATTGGACGCTTGCATCTGCTATGACCACACAGGCTGCAGAAAAGTTGTGAGCTGGGATCAAAATTTCTCTATCTCTTTACCATTGTCTTAATCACTTTGCATCTTCCATCCGTAAAAAATGTTTTATTTACTAATCATCATGATTGAATTTACACAAAGAACATAAGAGACTGAGGCTTCATCAGGCATTGAGACTGAAGATCGGCACTTGTTTTAATAGGATGAACTCTTCTTGCTAATATTGTTTATGGAAGACAGTTGCATTTCATTAGAAATATGTGCCCTTTTTCCCCTGAACTGTGTTCTGTTAAACAAGGATAAACAAATAATCTTAACTAATTCCCTACACCCCTCCAAGCTTCTGATTTTCCCGTAATCTAATAAATTCCCCAACAGCTCCAACACCCTTCAGTAACTCATTAGTGCAGTGCTTCTGCTTCAAACTTCCTTTACTCCACCAAGTTCGACTTCAAGTCCTGGTCCTGATCTTCAAAGTAACCTCAATGCCTTGACTCTTGCTTCGGCACCCTCTGTCCTTGCCATCTGTGGCCATGGCCAACACAGGGGTGAAATCCTGGTGCAGGGCAAGAGATGCCCTAGCAGCCACCAGGAGCTAATACACTCATTCCAGCAGAAACCACATAAAAATACATCTCTCTTGCTGCTTTCTGAGCAAAGCACAGAGAGAAAAATGACTCACAGGACCCTGGTGTTTGGGATAAGAACTGCCTCATTTGGTCTGAAACCAGCCAGTCTAGAGAGTGGGAAGCAGCCAGACCCCCATAGCTTCTGAACCCTGCCCAAGTATATTAATCTTGCTTACAAGACCTGATTGTTTCTGATACCTAAGCAGCTGGTTGAATACCTGAAAGAAAAAAACCAGATTAATTCAACTGCCTAAACATAGGCTTCTAATGTCCTTTGAGATGTCCTAAAGTAACCCACTTGGCCTTCTGCTGGCAGCGCAGGGAGGTGCAAATCTCCTCCAATTCCTGTGACAGACCTACTGTGTGGATGTTGTTTGACAGCAGGGCATCTCAGGGGCACTGTTTGGCACCTGCAGGTAGGCACTTGTTTAGGCAGATGCATTGTACTTTCTGATTCCTTAGTAGGCTACTCAAAGAATTTAACTTCAGGCACCTAATTTTGACGACTAACTTAGGTTTCTTAGTTAAGAGCCTTAATCACTCCTTTCCCTATACAAAAAGCCTGCATTCTGAATGTATGCACCTCAATTCAGCTGGCATAAGTACTGCATTGCTTCCAAAAAACCCCTGTGTGTTAGTCTCCTGGTTAAGTAAAGAAGCTGCTGTAGGAAGCCAAATTGATAAAAATTGCCAGCAGCTCCCTGCTGCTTAAGGACCTGTTTCTGAGCTCCAGTACACTATTAAGGAAACTTTCAAGACTAGATCAGAACATACTCAGAAAACAAACAAGAACAAGCACTTTAGTGCCAGGTTTGTGGCACTTCAGCTCTCCAGGTTTGCGCTCCTATCAAAGTCTTATAAAGTTTCTGCAGTGTTTTGGCAACATGCTACATTTCTCAGTTGAAATACCCTGCTTAATGCAAGATTGTAAACAGCTTGAATAGGCAGGGCTTTGATTTATGAACTGCATCAATATGGTAATGAGCACGTTGGCTGGGCAATTAGTTTTAAATTGTATAAGCTCACACCAGCTCTTGTTATTACGAGTACAAAGGTTTGTCAGAGTACCTCTGAGTTCAGTATTTCAGAATCCTCTGGTGTCTTTATGCCTATTAGACCAGAACTGAAGCAAATTAAAGCCTCTGCTACACCTTCTGAATCTAATACCACTAAACCATGTGCATGAAAATATCAGCAACGAATAGATTAAATAAATGCATCCATTTAAAATGCTACTTTGCATGCTTCCCCCCCCAAGTCCAAGATGGGCTTTGATCTCCAGCAATATCTTTATCACCCTCTCTAATCAGTGTCTGTAATGAATGCTAAAGAAATGGTGACCCTGCAATAAATGTCAATTACTACAAAGGCCGTGCTGCAGGGCAGCCCCTCCTCTCAACACCTGCTGGGTCCACAAGATATAAACGAGCAGCAAGGGAGGACTGTGTCAGCTCCAGTGAAGATCAGTTATTTCACAGGGAGCAAAAGTTATTTTAGAGGAACCTCCTGTGATCCCTATCTGTATGTGCAGAAAGGACAAAATGAATCTCGCTCAAACAATTTTGGTCAAGCAACACTTTTTGGTACAAAAACTCTTTCCTCAAAACCAACATATTTTTGATGGATAACCCATGCATTTTTGTTCAATCAAAAAGCCAAAGCAAAACAAAAATAACATTTATGCTGGGAGATATTTACTCCTTTTGATTAATTTTCAAAGCTTTCAGAAGAAGGAAGTGTTGGAACATAAAATGCTAAGATGAGTACTTCAGTATTTTCAGCCTATCTTTTGCTCTCCCATGTGATTTTTAAAAATATATTGTTAACAATTCAGTTAATTTGACAGAATCTAATAGTTCTTTTAAATTCTTCTGTTTAGGGGGTAAGCTTTATTTTGAATTTTTTCTCAGATAAAAACATCCAGCAATACTTAATGACAGCTGCTTTAGAGATGCTCAAAGTTTTATGTAGGTACAAAAGGAAGTGTTTCTTAAGCCGAGGTGCATGTTTGAGGCCTGAATAGCTACTTTGAACAAATTCCCTGTTTGCCTTTCTGCATTTAGGTTATTCCTTCTCTTGTTATTTGAGATCTTCCAATAATTAGTTAGTCATCTGTTTCCCAGTCTCAGTTCTTTAATTCCAAGTTTCTGCTTAGCCTGATTTCTTGTTTTGCTTGCTAAATTAAAGAGATTTATAAAATCAGATGTTCCTTCCCCATAAAAGGGGCCACTTTTAAATAAAATAACAGCTCCCCTTTTTGGATAAACTCAAACATTTCAAGTGGTTTGACAAATGTAGTCTAAAAATATCTAAACTAGCTCTAAGCCTACTAGCCTAGGTCTCACAAATAATGAAGCAGTGGAGCTGAGGCACACTGCTGTGATACATCTTTTTTTTTTTTGGGATAGCCAAAGAGTAACTCAGGTCTTTACATGATACCTGCAATAACAGTATGCCAAGTTCAGAGGTCAATTTTGAAGCTATTCCCTAGAGCCTTCATAAGATTGGCTTCTTATGCTGTTTTGTGAGACTTCTTCAGATTTTCTCCACCTGTGACATCTTTCTTCTATGCAGACTGAAACTGCCTGGGGTGCTTCCATATTACTTTGTGGAACAAAGTGGCAAATAAGCATCCCATCATGAAAAATTATGCAATCCACTAGTGAATGCTCCTAGAAATTTTAAAGGGTCTGCCACACCTGAAGCGTAGTCCACAAATAAAGAAGAGCTGGATTTTATTTTTTGAATTATTTGGAGTGATTTGGATATTCCAAGTGATTTGGAGTAGAAAAAATACCTGAAACACTTCATATGCAGTCCAACAGCTATACAAAACAAAAGTGCAGGATAATTATTGCTTAACTTTTTCTAGCTTTCCTGTCCTATATAAGCCATTTCTTTCCAACCTTTAAACGTAAAACCAAAAGATTTGTAGAAATTTTAATCAAAGGAGATGTCAATTGCTGGGCAGGATGAGGCTCACACAAACATGAAATTAGTTTAATCTGATTGCCACAGAAACGCAGTATTGATGCAAATTCCGTTACTGAGTCCCTTAAACAAGCAGAATGGTTATGTCCAGGTTCCACACAGCATACAAGTATTAAATCAAATGATTAACACCCTGCCCTGGTCAGGCAAGGGCCTCTGCAACTTTATTCGAATTAATGAATCTCTGACAAGAGATGGTGTGTTTCACCTTGATTTTTATGAATACAAAGTTTTGTGTTAATGTAAGAGAGATTTTTTTTTCCTTCAGAATGTTGTAAGTCATTAATTCAGATATCAGAGAGTAGCAAAATTAGTCATTTCCCCCCCTCGTGACAAGAAAAAAGACTAGTTGATGTGACTGTTTCAGAAGTGCCACAAATTCAGTTTCAATATTCTTTCATTAAAAATGCTAGTGTGTTCATCTGTGCACATTGCATGTACTTCTACAGAGACCCTCTTATGACTGATGACATCTGTGCCATCTTAGTGGCAGCTACGGATCAGTTTTTCCATGAAGCTCAGACACTGTAGATCACACCAGTCTGAAGTGTTAGTGTATATTTGTAATACTAGAAGTAAAGCGTTGTTTTTACATTGAGGAATAACCACCACATTGGTGATATTTAGTTTAAAAGTATAAAAATAAGTAAATATTTTACAATTTTATTACCTCTCAACTCAAATAAATGGGAGAACAGATGCTCTAAGTTGAAGCACCTACGGAATGCTCCAAAAAGTTTAAGGCTAAAGCCTTTGATGTTTTTATCACTAAATATATAAGGAGGCTTGATCTTCAAAAAGCTACAGGCCTTTCCTTTTGTAAAATGTGATCTCCTGCTGAAGTGTGTCTCTCCAAAGGACAATGTGTCTGGCAGTAAACACTCTGATTTCAAAACTTCAAGCTCTCTCTGGCTGTTTTTTAATACATGTCTTTGTCCCCATTGTTTTGAAAGAAGCTTAAAAATGGTAAAAGACTATAACTAATGCAACTCTGGTGCCCTAAGCCAAAGTGATGACAGGGCAAAGCAGCTGCATGAAATACAGACTTCCCTGCACACCTCATCCAGGCATAAATTGCAAACCACCCACAGCAGGCAGAGTGGCCATGACAAGGAACCAGCAACGTCACTGCCTCTGGCCACCCACACCAGGGCACTTACTGCTGACAGGTTTTTCTCTGCCACCTCTCTCCCTCTTTAAACTGCAGTAAATGAACAATTTTTATGCTTTTTGCTGGTGGGGAACATGGGATTGGTCTTGTTCATCTTTCATCGCCAGAAGTTATGTGAACACGTGGCAGTGCCTGCAGCCACAAAGGTACCATGTATTATTAACCATGGGGCTGCATTGCTTTAGTCAAGCCACACTTTGCAAGATGATGCCCAAAAGCAGTGAAAAGCAGAGTTACTTTTAGTCTTTCCTGAGGAAAAACAGAGCCCTGTGTAGAAACAATGCAAGGATGCACAGTAAGGAAAAATTAGCTGTGCCACTTCCCAAAAAATATGTCCTCAAGGCATCAACAAGCCCTGGAAGAACCATGCTCTGAGCTCAAAAAATAATCTGCATGATCACAAATAAATGGACAAATGAAGACTTGTAATAATTTAAAATTTCAGTTGCTCCAGCAGACTAAAATTAACTACCCTGATCAGAGTCAGATTGTGTATAAATATAGAGAAAATTGTAACAGCACTCTAAAAATGCTTATATTCACAGCTTAACATACTTATTAACCTTTTCCCATTGCACTTTAGCATATTTATATTCTTAAAACATAACATCTCATATGCTAATGGAATATTCACACATATGCAAATCCTCAGGCAAGGACTCTGCTCATTAGACAACCAAGGATGTACTCCCCATGTGTTTGCTATAATGCACTACTGTCATCCCTTTAAATCATTGGGAAGGCTGTCATGAAGTTTCCATTGCAGTGAGAGATTGACAAGTCTCAGACTGAGAGCTGCTTGACAGACCTTCACCTTGCTCCTGCTGAAAATGTATATTACCATATGGATTTTAGTGACTTGTTCCCACCATTCTGTAGCCTGGGATTTCCTGCTGAATCCTGCACATGAGACAGGCAGCCAAGGACATGGCAATACAGGAAAGGCAATGGTGAAACAAGACGTTAATCTTTGACAGCGTGCTGTGATAGGTAATTAATGTTGTTTCTGTGTGAGTTATTTACCTCTAATTGTGTAATTTTGCAAAAGGTTCAGTTTCCCTTTAATTTGGATGCAGTACCTACCTGGCAAGATCCAACTTTTAGTAAATTCTTGTCATATATGACCTTTAGCTAAGTAAAGAAATGTTAACTTGCATAAACAATTCCAAAGATATTTGAAAGTACCCTAAATAAACACCATACCTGTGACGGTACAGGCAAGTAGAAGGCTTTTATGAGCTTTTGCCTGAAATACTGTGGAGTTTCCTCTTAGAGCAAGATGCAGAGTTCCACAGAGTTTACCTGCTATGTGTTTACTGCTACAAAGCCCCCTTACCACACCCTATTTCCCTATACAATGTAGATACATGGGAAAGCAGCAGTGTCCACCATTCATTTGCATTCTGCAGGCTGAAGACATTGTCAGTATTGTGCGTGTCCAAAATAATTCTCTCAGTTATGAGCCTCAGCCTATGCAAGCAAGATAAAATACTGGGACTACTAACTTCCAGGATTTGTTTTGGGAGAGTTTTTATGTAATGGTGTCAGTCAAATAGTATACATGAAAGCAATTCTTCAGAGACAGGTTAAATGCTACTGCAGAAATGCCTACCAGACTGTGAAAGTTCTATTTTAAAGGGTATTAAAAAGATGACAAAGAAGATTCCCTCAAGCATGTGTACATGACAATTAGAGTAAATGCTTTTTATCAAGCACCATTTTATCTCAAATTAACATTTGTCTAGCAAGATTTCAGTTTACTCTGATAGGTATTTAAAGAATTGGTAATTAAAGAAATAAAATTATACTAATTTCCAGATTTTTGAATTCTCTGTTTCCACTTCTTTCAAGAAAACTTGATAGCTTTATTTTGTGCAACATTTTCCATATGGGGGTGTGCCTCACTAATGCATATTTGAGGCGCTTATGACAAACAGGAGCACACAAGTGAAGATAAGTAGTCACATGTTTATGTGCCTGTTGTTATGAATTCAGCAATGCTGATTGCCTCTCACTCTGTAACAGCTGGTATGAGACTTAGGAATTTCAAAACACTAGGTGCTTCTACATTTCACCAGAAACAATGCCTAAATTAAATGCCTTCAATTTTTTTCCCCTCTCACAAAAGATATGTGAGAAATCCACTGCCATAGAAGTGCAGAGGAGCTTAGAAGTGTCTGTGGCCTGCAGAACTGTCTGGGACAGCAGAGGTAAACTGACCACTACTGATGCAGAGAAACCCCTTCAAGTTTCCTTTGTCCTATTTATGTCAAACACCTTGGTGCTCCTGATGCTTCCCTTCTCTTGGTGGATGCTTTGCAATGAATGATACTTTGCAAGCAGGGACAGGACTCGCCATGCAGCATTGGTTGGGCAGGCAGGAGGGAGCTGCCCACGGCCCATGGCAGCTCTAGAAACAGCTCTCAGGGCAGCCCAGAGCCAGGCAGGAGGCAACTCAGGCACAGCTGCTTTCAGCCGGCCAAGCTGCTTGAATCTGGAGATTCCTGGATCATGGATTTGTAAACTTACTGAACATCAATTGCATCTGTATTAGGTGTCTCTCTCTTGACTTGTAAAGTGGGCAAAAAGTCTAAAGGAAAGGACCCAAGGACAGAATTGTCTAGTAGAGGGAAAGAGGGATTTGGGCATGGCTCACATGGATTGAGACCAGGGCTTGCTTTCACAGAAAGTAGAAAATGCCTTAGATTTAGGGTAAAGGTTGGTATTTTTGAGCTATATGTTACTTTAAGTGATCTGGCACTGGCCAGAGAATGAGTAAGCTCATGCTCTACAGTTATGTGTGGAGGCACAACTCAGCCCATCTTAGAAAGACTGAGCCTCAGTGTCACCAATAAACTGCAAAAAATAGATAAATGGGAGCAAGGAGCAGGGCCTGGGACTCTCCCTTCCCAGAGAGATTCTTCTCACAACAGGCCAAAGACCCCGGTACCTTACTCACTAGGTTTAGCTCTGTAAATCTTATCTCCCTTTCAGAGCAGTGTTTGTTGCTGGCAGGAGGATTGTGTCATGCCAGGGGATGTGGAAGCCTGGTGGCCGATGGACTTTCCTGAAACGTATCAGCAGTGTTTTAGACATTGGTCTAGAAAGCAAATGTTCCAGCTCCTGGGCAATGAGAAGCCTCTTTTGCTGCTGCCATTAGAACATAATTTCTTCTGAGTTCATGAGTGTCATTAAGCAGAAGATCTGCTCCCAGGAAAGAAGGTCCTGCTTTATTCACAGCCTGGGCTGCTCCCAGCACAGGTCAGTGGGTGGGTCTTGCTGTGGGATGGTGGCAGATGGGGCAAAGCACTTGGAGCCACTGGCCCCAAGTCTTGACACTCACCAGGCCCCAGTGTCCATGTCAGGCAAGCCAGCAGGTCTGCTTTCACATGGAAACCAGAACGGAAGCCAAGGAACAGGCAACAATGATGAACTTGGGGATTAAAAGCAAGGGCATGTAGAAGCTGACTTAATTGGTGCTTAAAGCACTTAAAGCAGAAATTCAGAAATTAAGATCTGATGCAAAGATGACTCAGAAGCAACACACTGGGTTTAGCTGGCATGCATAGGGAGCTTCCCTGTTAAAGGGAGCTAAGCATTTGTCAGTGCTGGAGGGTTTTTATAACAGAGAGTTGCTTTAGCCCCCAAATGGTGTTTTCTAACAATGCCCTGTCTCCCAGTTAGGGAACACCAAAGCTGACTCAGAGAACTCTGAGCTGAGAGTCTGCCCAGAGGAATAATATGAATCATCTAAACCACTCTCACATCTCCCCCGTCAATTTACTAAAAGCATTGTATCTGTAGCTGGATCTGTGGCTTGAAAAATGGCAGGATTTTTTTTGCTGCTATGTCAATATATTAAAAGATCCAGAATGTGTTTAAGAGAAGGCTGATGTGGATTAAAAAAAAATCAGTAGAATTCTCAAAATATTGTTCTTGCTTTCTCTGGATAACATCTTGCAGAAAGACATGCTTCACACGACATGATTTTAAAGTGATGAAATCTTTGCTTCTTCACTGCCTCTTTTTGTGACTCCTCCTTTGGCTCAAAGGAGTTATGCCAATATAAAAAGTGTTATTTACATTGTGGTAGAGCCAGGACGCCACATAAAGAACCTGTTCTTTATCGTGTGAAGTGCAGTAAATTCACAGGAATGAGTCCCTGCCCAAGGAACCCACAGCCTATAACTCTGAACATGGCATAGCACAAAGAACTATGGAAAGCACAAATGACCATAGAGAAGGCAGATCGTGATGGGCATAAATAAACACAAATCTTGGGCAGCGAGCCCCTAGAGGCTCATGAGGCTGGCTGAAAGCTTTAGAAATACTGATGCATCAAAAAATGCTAATTTTACAGCCACATCCGGGATAATTTTTAAGAAGCATTTTAAAAACTCATAAAAACATTACTGAGTTGTGCCTCGGTACTAAATACATAAGGATGTTCCAGGGGGGTTGGCCATTCTAAATTCAGGTGGAATCAGGGAGCAAAGTATAATTTCAAAATATAGATGAAAATATTTTCAGTGATCTTGTGGGAATACCATTCAGCTAGTTACTGCCTTATGTTTCTTAATGCATTTTGGCTTAGGTGAGATTTGGATCGTTTAACTCATACAAACTACTTCAGCCACCTAAAATAACTATTTGCAAAGTTTTGATAGGTCAATGCAACCCCACAGTTTGCTGTTATGTATTCAAAACCATTCTTTCTTCTAAGTAGATTTTCGATCTGTTTTGAAGAGTAAATATAGTTTATTCTGAGCCAGAAATTAATTAAACCCCATTCATTCATGTGAAGATAATTCCATCTACTCAAGGACATTTTCTATGTTAGTGTCTCTTTTCCAAGGTTCCATAAAGTACTCAACAAAATAAGTATCACAGTTATGGAGGAAAGACCACAGAGGAAACAAAAGAAGAAAAGGCTGTGTACATAACTTCTGGGACATTTTTCACCTTAAAACTTCTGTAATGAAATATTACATCAAATTTAAAGACAAAAACGTGTACATTTTACACTTCATCTTATCTAACATATTACTAGAAACAGGACTGAATTTTACCGTCAGAGCATCTTGTGAAATAATTCTCAGTCTGTTATCATGTTTACCCTTAAAAAAAATTCTGGAAAATTGCTCTCCAGAGAGATGCAGCTTTTTTTGGCAGATGTCCTCACCGAGCATCTTTTACTACCTTAACATAAAACAACTTCCTTAGTGAAATAAACTGTATGGTCAAAGAGAACTGTTTGCTATAATAACTGAATCTAGAATTTCTTCCATGAGAAATCTCTTGGTCAGAGATACTCTTTTTCTCCATTAGCTACTCAGCTCTTACTTACTGTAGTTATTAAAGACTGTTCTTCAGATGATACCACACCAAAGAGCAACAACAAAAACAAAGGATTAAACACGGTGGTTTCCTCCAAATGACTGACTGAATCAGAGCAAAACAGATTGCTGAGGTGTGTCTTCTGCTGAAGCTCACAGAGTCTTGGTTTGGCATGTTTATGGCTCTGCTGTCTACTTGCATTTTGTTAAAGTTGATTAAATATAACTAGATTTTATAGATATCTAATAAAACAATCCATAGCAATACTTTGAACTTTTTGTAAAAAGTGTCATTGCTGCATTATTCATTTTATTGACTAGTGTACACATGGAATTAATCAATTTGAGCTGCAAAATAAAATTAGATGTAGTAGGGGTTTTAGCATAGCTAAAACATTTGGCTGATGAAAGATGTGAGAAGATGGGATGGAATAAAAGTTAAAGCTATTCAAAGTCTATTTATTAAAAAATTCTTTTCACGGAACTGTGAGAAAAACTGTGAGAAAACAAAACCAAACGAAACTATTATAATAGGTCAAATACTCTAGTTTCTCTTTTTTTTCTTTTCCTTTTTTTTTTTTAAATTTTTTTAAGGTTTAATCTAGGAAGGCATTTTGCCAGCATGACAAAAATGCTGTTTCCAAAATAAAAGAAACTAATTTTAGAAGAAAGTGGTTTTTATTCTGAATTCTTTCAGGAATTCCTGTTTTGAAGAAATTAGCAAAGTTGTTCCCATCCTGATCTGCAGTGAAATATACTTTGAAATGTTGAATTGTTTTGCAAGGTCTAATCTTTGATTTCTGCTATTCACCAGTCCAAACCCTAGAGAAAATAGTCTCTGCTCTAGAAAATTAACAAAATTGATAAAGCATTAATAACAAAATTTTAAACATTATTATTTCTGTTACAGATACTGGATAAAAAACCCCTGAGGCTGGTAGATGGCACTTTCAGTTTTACTGAAGTTGTCTTGGAACAGAAGTGTCAAGGAAAGCCTCAAAGACAAAATTGTTACTCCTTAATCCAAGCTTGGAAACAGGGCCTGTAGACACAGTCTTTGTGACCAGTTTTCACTGTTTTTCTGAAAATAAGCTGCATATTAGAAGAGTCTGCCTCTCTCCAGGGATAGCAGAAGGAGTTTAGGATGACAAGAGTTATCTTTGCTGCCCAATTGAATCTTACCAGGACTGTCCAGCCCAGGAGCACACGTTCCACCATGAGACACCAAAACTGATCTCCTGGGAGCTCTGGATTCAGCTGGTCACATCTCCATTTCTAGAGGGGACCAGCACAGTCCTCTGAAAAGCTGTGGCAAGCAATCAAAGTCTCAGTACTTCAGCAGGGACCTTTGAAGGGCGTAGAGGTCCTAGGGATGCCCCATCCCCAATTACTCTACAGATGCTGTAGTCTTGGGATTAGTATATCAAACTTGTTAATGGGACATTTGCCATAAGAAAAAATAAATGGGCAGAGCATGCACAGCGATATTGGCAGAAAGAAATGCTGCCTTACTCATTATTTTCTCAGGCTTATAGTGGAGTGCATAAATCAACTCTGAACATTGTTTAGGAAACTTGCAACACTGGTGTAGACTGCCTATAATAACTTGCTTATTGATGACCTATAAATCCAACTTAAATCTCACATTAACCTTTTCTCTGAGTAGCTTTTTCATTAGTAGATGATTAAGTGATTGGAAATGGCTGAAAATGAAGCCACTCAGCTCTCGAAAGGGCAGACCAATGTCCCTGTTGCATCCACAAGTTCGGGTATTTTTCAAAATTGGAAGCACCAGTTGAAACTGGGCTGTTTTCTGAACAAATTGATTCAAAAACTTTAACGCAAACCATTGCAAGTTAGTGGAGAGATACCTTGTGTATTTTTTTTTTTTTAAGGAAACTTAAATTCATATTTCTCATGCTGTTTTCAGCTCCCAGACTGAATCTTTTATTTTTCCCCTATTGCATAAATATTAATAGGGCGGAATTCTTATTTATGTCATTACCACATTACTATTTGTGATGCCACAGAAACCTTACTTTTCACCTTCCAGGAGCTCATCAAAATTGCACAGTATTAATTGTGTTCTTGTGCATCACCAGATCATAGAAGGAGTGATGCCATTTTGCCAGACCTACCATACGTACTATGTACATAAACTTCAAAGCATTTGATGAAAAAAATACATATTTCTTACTGTTAGCCTTTAAATATTGCCTCTATTTTTAATCTCCAGAAACTCAATTTTGAAGAAACCTCCCAAAATAGCACAGTAGATTGAAACACCAGAAAATACAGGAAAAGAGCCACTTTTAACTGACAAGAACCATCAGCAGAGCCACCTGGTCACACTGCAGTGGCAATAACTTGGTTCCTGCATCTACTACCAGTTTCCACTACCTTGTCTGCCAGATTATTACATATGCAGACAAGCCTTCTGCTGAGAGATATGCACTTCAATTTCAGCCCATGACCTCATATTTTACCTTATTGCTAGAGATTCAGACCTAGTTCTGTGTTTTACCCTTAGGTACTTGTACACTGTAATTAAATCCTATCTCACCTGCTCCTTTTTCACGGCCCAACATGTTAAGGTCTTGGAGCCATTTCTTCAGAAGATATATTCTCCTGTCTCCTAAATAAGCCTTGTTCCCTGGACCTCTTCCAAGTTTTCCTTAGGGAATGCACCAAATTACAAACCTCTTGAAAGATTTAGAGGTCCAGCGGGGCTTCACGTGGTGCAATAATTGGAGGAGATTGGCTTTAAAGGATATGGCTGGGCAGGTTAAAGTCAATGGAAGTTCAATGTGTGGAGTGATTGGAGGATCAAGGCTTGGTAGGCTGAATGCACTATGTGACCTAAAAATGTTAGTAGGGATTCAGACAACAGTGTCTGTTCAGATCCTAAATCTAGGCCTGACTTTCATTCTTTGGCGTGCATTTAAATACCTGTGTAAATAGCTGTGATTGTGAGGAAGCCCAGGGAAGAATTGCAATTTGCTCCAAGTGGAGTGCAGCTGGAGAGAGACACCTGAGTGTGTATAAGATGCTGCAGGGACAGAGGTCAGTGGGAGTCCCAGCCCCAGAGTCTGGGGTGAGGCACCAAGGTTGGACCAGCTATGGAAGCTCCTGCATTCCCATCCTGTCTGGAATCAGGCTTAGGATGCTGCTTAAAGTCACCTGACCCCGTCCTCCAAAACTGCTGGCAAGTGAGAGAGAGGAATTGGACCTGAGAGGCAGCACCCCCACCTCCTCACCCAAAACCTCCTCCTCACCACCCTCCACACTGTGGAAGTGCAGGGGATCTGCTCCCCAGTTGTAGGATGTGGGGTTATGATCATAAAAATGTTTCAGGCTTATGTTCACCAGAAGGCCCTACGGGAAAGACACAGCTGCAGGCTGTGTTGGGAGGCTGGAAGCTGCAGGCTGTGTGGGAAGGCTGGAAGCTGCAGGCTGTGTTGGAAGTTGTTTGAGGGGTGAGAGGCGGTCAGGAGTGAGGAGAG
>VZSR01003803.1:18069458-18168013 GCA_013398615.1 Brachypodius melanocephalos
GCTGCAGCTGGGCCAGCCAATGGGTGCCCTTCTGCTGTTGAGCTCTGTTAGGCCTTGGTTTGGTTTCAGTTGTGTTGGGTAGAGATTAAAGGTATGAAAAGGGTGCAATTCCTGCAATAAAGGGATCTCCTATGGATGCATGAGGGGGTCTGTGTCACTTTGTTCCCCATTGCTATGCCCAATCAGGCCAGCTGCCATCCATCCATCCATCCATCCATCCATCCATCCATCCATCCATCCATCTCACTTGACCGTCCTCGAGTCGTAGGTCTGTGCCACCACAGATATCATAAAACAGTTACAGAGGATGCCTGAATGCAGCAGATCCATCACATAAATAAACCATAAGTGTAATTTGTCCTGAAAGTGAAAGAAATGCTCTGTTTAACAATGCCCGGTTGTTTGATGATTGCAGCCAGTGCAGTGACAGTCACAATGATGAACTGTGTTCCTCTGAATAGTCTCTCAATAATAGCTGTGTGACAACTCAAAAATGGCATTTCTCATATACAACACCTGATAATGTCAGCTTCACTACACTAATACACTCATTGCTCTAATATCTCAGTCTTTCAGCTGGAGAATGCTGCCTGCTTAAGAAGCAAAGCAATTTTTGTGCTATTTGTCAGAAGACTTTGTAATTTGTTTTCCATGGAAAATGGGATTGCCCTTGCTATGTCGTGGGATAGTCCTTATCCCAACAGATAATAAAGAAGATTAAATAATTTTTTTTAAAAAGGTAGGAAAATAGATCACTGTATTTGTCCATTTAGCCCATGTAAATGTGTTTATTTAAAAAAAATGAGTTGTTTTTAAAAAGTAATACTGAAAATCTTCTAGGGGGAAAGTCATGAATTTCTGAAGCATTATTCAAAGGCCCTTCCTGTAAGAAGTGGACTCATAGGGCTAGATAGAACATTTCCAAAAACTAGGGAGCTCCATGAATGTTACATATCAAAAGCAAGATGGTTCCTTAACTTCATCCTGTGCATATTCCATTAAGAATCCTTAAAAAATATTTCTGCTAAGGATCCCTATAAAATATGCATCAAATCTAGTATTTTGTGTCTCAGCCCTGCCCCCTTTATGAAAATCCCTGCCCACAGAACAGCTAGTCTTGTTTAGTCTTTATCTTTCAAATATATACTTGAACTCCTAGAATCTCTCCTTCCTTATACCTTTTATTCTACTTTCTGTGGTTTTTATTGCATCTCCTTCCTTTATATTATAGGTGGGATGAAGAAATACAGTCTAATTCAATACCAGGAGAGTATTTCTTTCTAGAACCCCTACTGAAATGCTGTCCATTTACTTGTGGTCTCTCATACTTGGTGACCAGCCAACAACACTTTTTGATTTTTAAAAATGTTAAGGGAAAAAGTTCAGATAATGAAACAAAATCCAATTAGAGGAACTAATGTCAAAGGGTTGATATCTTTGCAAAGGATTAGAATGTGCACAACCCAGAAGTGGCCTTATTTCAATGTTTTAGACAAAGTGGAACAGAACTGCTGAAATCTCCCACACAAGTGACAGCCTTTGCCTTTGCAGCCTTTGTGGTTGTTTTTCTCACAGCACAACCACAGATGACAGACTCTATAAATCTGTGGTGAGAAATGGATGAAGGAGCTTGCAATTTAAACATGCAAAACAAGAGGCTGGAAGAAAAACAGAGTCAGAAAAGTCAGGAGACAGGTATGTGATAAAGGCAGCAGGTTCAGGTCCTGTTCCTATTTTGTTTCAATCAAGTATTCCAAACCCTAGGTTTTTCTCATGACAGTACAAACAGAGGAGTGGCAAATCAAGGCACCCAAATTCATCGTCACTGTATCTAAAAGGTGCTAATGTCCAACTGAAGATTGTTTTGCATTATTTAAATGAGTTTTAAACAGGCCAGGAACAGGCACTGAAAGGCTCCTACCTTTGGCAAAGCCGGTCGTATAGTTTAGGAAGACCAGACTTGGTTACAGCCCAAGCTGCTGCTGAATCTGCCGCACTGCCACCTTCTTAGTCCTTTGCTGCTCTCTCCAGTTGAAATGAAGGATTAAAAAGGAGAGCATAATTGCATGCTGCATTGGTGTAAATCCTTCTCCTCTGATTTTCTAAAACTACATTTTCATTTTTGTTTGTTAAAAGATTTAATGTTTAATTAATCTGTTTTAACAGACAAGAAAATGTGTTCTAGCAAAAAGTTTCTCCTGTGTATGTATGGTCTGTTCAAATAACCTTTTTCCCAACTTCTCTGCAATCAGAAGATTTGAATTCTAATGCAAAATGTTCATGCCAGAACCTGATCATATCCCAGAGCTACAATTCTGAGTGGCATCAGTCCATGGTATCTGACAGTATTTGCCAAAAACATGTCAGGACTCCCCTATAGTTCAAATCACCCCATAAATTCTACACTTACACAACATGGGTGACCTCATACCCAAGGCATGCCTTAATGATCAAGCAAGTGGAAACGTTCAGTAAATACATTGAATGTTTGACATTGTTATCAGTGGGTGTTCCCTGGGTCTCTTGTGAAACAATCCCAAGATTAATGCAAGGCCAAGAAGTGTCAGCCAAGTGAAAACCTTAAATGTTAGTTAAGAAATTTAAATAGACAACAGCAGTTTTCCTATGTTAAAATTCAGGAAAATAGTTATTAAAGAAGCATTGGGGAAAAAACCCTGAATTTTCTTAACAGTGAGTTACTTGTGTTGCTTTGACTGATTTTCTTTTAAGTTGTTGCTTCTGACATTGTGAAGCTGCAGGAAGTATGCCAGTTTCATGAAGAGTTCTGAGAAATGAAGCATTAAAAAATCTCTACAAAAGTTTTGATAAAGTCCATGATAAAAATTAGGCTTGATACAGACACCTGTTTCAGCCTTTCAGCCTTTCTAAATCAGGTCTTAGAAATATTCCCAGTGAAAAGAAGGTTGATTCCCTAAACCAGAGCACAATCTCCCCTCTACAGTGTGGAAAAACTAGGTTTCTTTTACAGATTCCCTTGTCAGCAGAAGGCATTGACATGCTGTAGTAAAATAACAGAGAGGGAAGGGAATAAAATCAAAAAGAAAAGCAGATTTTTCTTATTATCTCTCTTTCTCTGTACTTCACTTTACAAGCTAAGTTGAATTTAAAAACGTGGTTGTTTTTGCACACTGAGCATCCAGTGCCATGTAACCTCAGACCTGTGGGGCAGCCTCTGAGGGGATGTGTGGGGTGCTGGCAGGGGGTCCATCCGCAGGGCTTTGGTGCCCAGAGCAGCATATAAAAGAAACATTTAACAGCTTTGTGTTGCAACCACCATGCTCAGCATTCCTGATTATGAATCTGATTAGGCTGCTGAAGAGAATGGGACAAATCAAAAGCTTTAAGTACATGTAGGAAGGATATACAGGGCAAGGGTTGGATTTGGAAGATTTGTGTTAATGTGTCTTATATCGATACAGAGACATAAAAGAGTCATTTAAAAAGAGTCACAGAGCTAAATTTATCAACAGCAAAAAATGCAAAACCAATTTCCCAATCTGCTGGCTGACATTCAGTCACAAGCATCGCCTGGTTGCCTTTGCACTGAAATTATTTCCATCACATAATTAACATTAATACACTAAAGAACATAAATTGAACACCCTAAATGATGGATTTGCAATGGCCTGAGCTGAAAAGAACTTACTGCCTAGGTCATAGAGGTACTTAGGTGACCCTACAAGTTGGCTATAATCACGTTCAAGGCGGTGGTAGAAATGATGGATTACAATCACATTTGTGTGCTACATTACTAAGTAATGAACTGCACTGTACTACATGTTTTGCCCCCAGGAATATCTACTTATGTCATTCTTTTTAGTCATCTTTTTGCAGCAAAACATCATAGTTTGATAACCAGCATCTTTAGTTTCAGGAGTTCAGAATTGTGCCAAATATTTGGTGTAAATTACTGTGTGTAAAATTAAATATTTACAGATTCTATGGAAAAAAATTTAAAAATCCAGCATGAACATCCATTAGCAGAAATTTTTCACTTTTGCTCTCTGCCTCTGAATTCAAGCCCTTGACATGTGAATGAGCACATTCACAAGGTGTGAGAGGAAAAGCAGGGCAGCATCCTCCCAACAGCATCCCTGTTCTCAGCTCTATCATGCCTTTTGCATGGTTTTGGTCCAACAGTGTCCAAATGCTTAAAGAAGTAGAAAATAATTTTAAGGGATGCACCAAGGACCTAAATGAATTAAGAGTGTCCCATCTGGTTGTCTACTTCAGGAATGATCTTGTGAACTTTGGTGTAAGGAAAAGCTTTTCCTTAGGAAAAGAGCTGAGCCTGCATAAGAAATGAGCAGGCTGACATTTGCTCCTGCCCTGGATCCCAGAGCACTGAAAAGGTCTTATGAGCATCCTGATGCAGTTCTCTGGCCTAAGGTAATGTCTTTATTCCTCATCAAAGATGAAGCTTATTTTCATTTTTATCATGGTTTTTTTTTTTTTTTTTCAACTTAGGGCTTCACATGGATAACACCTTATTGGAATAAGTGATACCAGCAGTTGTGTGATAGAGAATGCCTCAGTAATGATTTTTAATGTGGGTAAAACACTGTATTACAATAAACAGAAAATATGTTTATCCTATTACAGCTAATGTCAAGGATAAAATCCCCTGTGATTCCTCTGTGTGCACACAAACCAGATGCTGACAGGCCCAGCTGCAGACCCCATTTTGCCAGTTTATCCAAGTCATCCTCAGTGAATAATTGCATCTTGTCTTGTTTCTAATCTAATTCCATCCATTATCCGAGATGGATAATTTCCAGGGATACATTATAGCAACAGAAATGTCTGCAAAGAATAAAACCTGTGCAAATCTACCTTTTGATATATGTGCTGCACAAGCCTTCTGACAGTCCTTTTTCCATTTGAGCAGGTCTGCACATGCAGGAAGACGAAAATGAGAAGCATAAGCCACAGTCGAAATATGCGTTGTTTATGCATCCCACATGGCAAAAATGAGCATATGGCAAAAATCACTTATGCTGGGGATGGCATGCTAAGACCACTGCCTATAGCACGAACTTACATATTTACCCACACTCTCTGCCTGTCCATATCTCTGTTTCTTGCCTCATGTTAAAGCTTATTCACTCAGCTGTCACCTTTTTGTTGTGTGCCTGTATGGCAGCCAGAACGGGGGAGTTGTGGCTCAGAAAGCTTGGCCTGTGCCAAAAGGTAACCCAAATTAAAATGCCTCCATGTAAAAAAGACATGCATTATGTCATTGTCTATATGAGGTAAAGCAGCCTAGCAGGGTAAAACTGTCCAGTTCTGGTTGGGCAGACATCACCTCTCTCCAGCACTTTTTTTCTCCAATTTTGTCCATACAAAATCATCTGGGCACTTAAGAATGTTCTAGCACCTTCTCAATAAATGCCCTCTATCACAGTGCCTCAAAATTCAGCCCAGTGTTTTAACTGGGAAGTGTCTTCAATTGGAAGAGAACCTGATAGAGGTTAAGATAACTCCTTGTCTCCAGGAAAAGAAGAGCAAAGCAAAAAAAGCAAGAAGTCCTCTTTTCCAAAGGTGTAAATCAGACTTTTAAGTTCAGAGCCCCAAGGGAACTGTATGTCCTATCCATAAAACCAGACTGGTTGTGAAATTTGCTGTTTGTTTAATTCAAAGGCATTTATGTGCCTGGCTCATCATAAATCTTAATATGTAAATCATCCAACTAAATGGATTTCAGCATGAGCAGATTTAACACTGATTTCCATGCAGAAGACATTAAAGAATTCCTGATTTAGAGATTAGGACTGTTTTAAGGGGTATTTACAGGGGAAAAAAAGTGTGTCTCCTGTTCTCAGTCATCCACTCAGTGGCCTCAAATCCCATAAAAGCTGAGGGTGGGATTTGAGACCACTTCAGGTGCAAGCCTGGGTGCCAGTACAGACCCTGCTGCCCAATCCCCAGCTGGGGCAGACATAACTCTCAATCATGCCCATGCAGTGCTGGGGCCTTAGGTGCACATTGTGGTTTGGATCCTTTGAGAGTCTCATTTGGGCATTAGGAACCTCTGTGCCAATTGCTGAATCAGAGAAGGGCTCCAGCAGTGGCATCTAGGGCATCGAGCAGATGCACAACTCTGTGCTGCAAGGAGGATCACATGGACAGAGGGAAATGGAAGACATCACCAACTCTGCTTATAGGTGGTCTGAGCTGCATTTTTAACACAGAGTTTATCATGACAGTTGATGTATTTTAAGGTTGAATGCCGCTGAGCTCATTCATCTCACAGAAGGCGGCAGCATGATGGAGCATAAAAACACACCACTGACACAAAAGCAGACTGAAGTTAATTTAAAAACAAAGCTTAAACATCTGCTCCGAGAATCGACTCTCTAGTGCATAGATGGGAGCACTAAAGTTTGAAACATTACAGAGTGTTTAACCAGTACCACACCAGCTGTTAGACATTTTTGGCAATGGTGTAGATATTATCTGGCAAGTTCTCATGAGCAGCTGACAAGAATGAAGAGTGACATATAAGAAACAGAAAATGCCAGCCATATGGCATGAATATTATGCTAATGTTTCAGGTGTCAAGCAGTAGTCACTTGTGTTTAATTTGAGTGAGCAAAATTTATCTGGATCTTAATGATTACATGATGTTATACACAATTACATTTACATCCCCATATTGTTACAACTGTAATTTTGCCATTTAACAGTAATATACACTGAACTAAATTTCTCCACTTAGGAGCAATGCTGTTATCTTTATGGCTTTAATAACACATCTCCACCTCACAGGTGTAATGTTTATTCCTCCAGTGCCACTGCAGTCGGTGAATGAGCTGTGATCCATCCTGCAAGGCAGTGCTGGCTGATGCTGCAGACTGAGGTTGTTTGGCAAATACCAATAGCCTAAGAGAAGTGCAGCAACCAGGCTTTTTATGGGTGTGCCTCCACAAAAATAAATTGCCATGATTTGACCCCCCAACCTCTTCATGCTGGTGTATTTATCGTGCATTTTCAGGAGGGAGTTCTCACACCAGACTGGGTGTCTGAGCTTCAGACACTGAAGGGGAGCCCCACTGGCAGCTCAGCTCTACCACATTTCCTGAAGGAACAGGATGACAAGCTGCTTTACAGAACACATGCCACATCAGAACTAGTTTTCACTGAGAAGTGGAAGTAGCAAAGCCTAGTGCCATAAAATTCTGTGTCCTACTTGCTGTACATCTCACCCTTAAAGAAGCTTAAGATCAGCCTCATATCTCTGAAAACAGAGGGAAAGGAAAACCAGCCTGAGCTGCTGGATTGTCAATAGCTGTCTCACAGAGACAAGGCATAAAAATGGCTTTTGTTTGGCATTTGTTTGATGATTCATTTTGGGCTGAGGCTGCTACTTGGTCAATGCATAGAGCAGCACGTGACGTGTGACATCTGTGCTGAGGCACGAGAGCAATGGTTGGACTGACTATGAGGAAGGCCAGCACCACTTCTGTGTCTGTTTTATAGGAGGAATAAAAATTATAAAAATTAAATTAAAAAGAAAAAGGAAATAAAAATTTTAAAAAAATGATAGAGATTAATTAAACAGGAGCAAAGGTCCTGCTAGAGATGAGATCACAGATTGCTTACTGTGACATTTTTTGCCTCCACACAAAAGGTTTAAGTGGTAAAAAAAAAATATCCTTATAAACATATTTCTGGGGCAAGTTTCCACTCCTTGTGGCATTATATGGTGACTACATCATGCAGGTATAATCAACAGAGGCTGAAGTGTGTTATGAAGAAAGGAATTGGACAGACACACAGAGCAAATTGTGAAGCACACCTGGGAGAGATGCAGGTGGGTTAGGAAGGCCAGACCCTCCCTGGTTCTGAGAGGAAAAGAGGAATTCCTACATCTTGCAAACATTCTTGATGTATTTGTGATGCAGGTCATTGCTGTGTGCTCGAGATTCCTGAAGATTAATTGAGCAGGTAGAAAATGTCTGCCTGGTGCCACCTGCCGCAGTTGCAGGGTTATTATTAAGTGGATGGAGGATATATTGGCTGGAGTGAGCACTTTCTGTCATGAAAGCTCCAAAAATTGGCTCAGGTGTTGCAAGACAGACTATCTGCCTGGAGCTACAAGTTGTGCCATTCTCTGTCGAGCTCCTCATTACAAAAGCCTGATGAAGGACAGGTTGCTCTCCACATAACTTTGGCAATGGTGTTGCTGGTGTGATAATGTTTCCGTTGCCCTTAGATGCAAAACACACTTTCCAGGTTCTTTGGGAGCATCATCTTCTGCTTTTTTTAGCAGGCTTTGGAGTCTAGTCAGCATCAGAGTCTCCTGTAAGCTCTCACTGTAAGCCCACTAGACCCCCTCAGTTTACTGTCTACTTGTCACACTAATGCCATCTCAGCATGTCTGCCTACCCTTGACTGCTGCACTGGTGCTCCTACGAGCAGCGTGAGACCGAGCAGCTCTCAGTGGTTTTATTTCCTTGTTTTCCTAAAGGGCATAACCAGTTTTTTTTTTGTAAGTACAGTCTGGCTTCTTCCTCTTTGAAAATCTTCAGACCAAGCCTGTTTCCCATTTTTCTTCTCCATACAGTTTTGCACTTACAGGAGTGTTAGGTCTACAACATTTTCAAAGCATTTTTCAATATATTATCCATATAAACCCAGGGCTGATGCTAGTCCACACAACCATCTTTGTAGTTAAGCTCTGTGGACTGCATTTTTATATGTAGAGAACAGCTCTGGTCATAATGCCAAGTGCAATGGCAATTACAAAAGGAGAAAAAATGTCACCCTCCAATTATTCCCCTAAGTACTGCAGAGGCAAAGCAAAGGCAGTGTTTGGGTAGAGCCAAAAGTGAGATCTAAGCCTCATAATTGGGGATAGGATGCAGCTGTCCCACAGTATGGCTCCGAGCTTTCAGTTTAGTACATTGTCAGTCTTGCACCAAAGATATCTTAGATCTGTATATATAGGATTAAAATAATTTTGAGTTACCTGTTTTATTTTGCTCTGAAGAGAGATTAAGCCATCTGGTCTCACTTTGGAGGTGACAACCAACAACTGCTGGTAGTGACAGCTATCAGCTCAGTGGTAAAAAACCCACTCTTCTCACAGGGTAACAAGTGACAGGATGTGAGGAAACAGCCTCAAGTTGCACCAGGGGAGATTTAGATGGGATATGAGGAAAAAATCTTCAGGGAAATGGTAGTCAGGCACTGAACCAGGGTGCCCAGGGAAGTGGTGGAATCACCACCCCTGTAAGGCTCCAAAAAAATGTAGATGTGCCACTTGGGGATGTGATTTAGTGATGAACACAGTGGTGCTGGATTAACAGTTGGACTTAATGATCTTAGAGGTCTTTTCCAACCTTAATTCTATGATTCTATGGAAATAATGCAAGTTTAATAATTTTGGGAGTGCCACAGCAGCAATGCAGCTGCAGCACCCAGTGGGGGAGGCAGAGATGTGTCTCCTGGGCAGAGCTGTGGAGAGGCAGGAAGCTGTCAGCCCCTCCACAGCCCCCGCAGAGGAGGACAAGGGGAGGAGGAGTAGACAGCAGAGTGTGGACGTGGGCAGGCAGGAGCCAGGGGACAGGAACGCTGCTGCTCCCTGCCCTGATGCTTGTCCTCAGGTTGCAGCGGCTATTGCATTTCACATCTCCGTGTTTCTCTTCATCCTTTCACCTTTTGTTTGTGATCTTTTCAGAGCAGGACCATCTCCTAATACATGTTTTTACAATGACTTGCACTGTGAAGCCCTGATCTTGCTTGAGGCCTCTAGTCATGACTGTAATACAAATGATAAATCATCATCATAAAACAGGACAGGGCAAATCCAGAACTCCTGTCATAGCTCAGGGATGAAGTGTCAGCAGCTCACAGATATGTGACAAGGTCAGGGAGACCACAAAGGGCCAGAAGAAGTGAATGCTCACAGAAAAGAGGAGGTGCTGAACGGCTTTGAAATATTTCTAATATGTGTCAGCGTTATATCCATGTCAGTTCACAGCTGATTTCTTTTATTGATGTCACCTCCTGACAGTGGCTGGGAAAAGGATTGAGCCACACATCACAGGCAGTCACCAAAGTGCAGCTGCATGAAAACATGCACACACAGTTGGTGAGTGCTTCGCATCCTCAGGCTGCTCTGAGGGCACCAAACTTGCCACTAGGCTTCAGCAAAAGCATTTCTTTGTCCTTTTACTGATGCCTAGAGACATTTACTTGTGTTTCCTCTTTTTTCCCTTTGTCCCATAGAGGAAAGCTGTGTGGGTATAGTTTCAATAGTTTTGGAGACTCTCCCTTTCACCTGTGGATCAGCTCAAACATACACAAGGATCATTGGCCAGGGAACTGCTTTCCCAGCCAACATTCCCAGGCAGCCTCTGGGCCTGTGGCTAAGTTCTCTGACAGACCCCATCCATTGCTTGAATCTGTACAAGTCAACAACATGCTTTGCAAAAGTTGTCATCACTCTCAAGGTTTACACATTTTTTTTCAGTGTCCCCTAACCTGTAGAGGCAAGGAGTTTGGAAGACCCAGAGTGTAACAGGAAAGATTTGCTGCAGGAATGTGAGGACATGATGGTGGAAAACCAGGCAGTTCTGTCCATCCATACCAAATCAAATAAGCATAGAAATATCTTTAAGCCATTTTATTTGGCAAGAAGCCATGCTGTCTTTTCAGCCAAGTGTGATGCTTGGAGAAAATGTAGCTTCAGTGAGCTGAGTAACAGGTGAAAAAGAAGCATGAGTCAAGCTGTATTTATGGAAAAATATTTTATCCTTGATGAACTGAAGGATTTATGCTATTACTTCCTGTAGCTTCACAACTTCCAGGCACCAATTCTGTCTTCCTCCTTATTGATGAGATTAGAACTTTAAAAATATTTTAAGTGTTTCAAAATAAATGTAGTCTTTAAAGCCTGCCCTGCTGTAGGCTGCTGAAGGCTACACTGTCTGTCACATTGTTTTAATGGCTTGCACTACCAGGAAAAGTCCATCTTGTTCCCAGTTATGACTGCATTTTAAGGAGCTTCTCTAGTGGCTCCTGTTTGTCAGATGACATCGTTGGTAGACACACAATTACAATAGAGTGGGGGTTTGTTCAGAA
Source organism: Brachypodius melanocephalos (assembly GCA_013398615.1). NCBI lineage: Eukaryota > Metazoa > Chordata > Aves > Passeriformes > Pycnonotidae > Brachypodius > Brachypodius melanocephalos. The sequence continues at coordinate 18,080,568 of VZSR01003803.1, forward strand.
TTTATCATTGTTAAATTTTACATTTGGGATTGAGTACTCTGATTGAAAGCAGGTTCATTATTCAGTGATATTGCCAAAATCACACATGCTATTGCAAGAAAGAAATCAATCCCAGATTCAGGTTCTGGTGTATCAGCAACACCAGAATAACTGCTCTCACTCCATCTTTGTGGAGCAAATGTCCATAATTAGGATGAGAATTGGGCCAAATAGCTTTGGCAGAGATGACACAGTAAATCAGATGAACAGAGAGAATGAAAACAATGAAGCAGGAAGGAGAAAAGCAGAAAGGGCTGAGAAGTGACATCAAATAAAGAGATGTGAAACAGATGTGCTTGAACCTGAGCAAGGATATGCTTTGGGATAAATGAAACAAGACAACAGCACATGAGGCAATTTTTCCTGGAGAGCTACCCAGAAATCAAGTGCTTTAAAGATGAATTTAAATTCAGAGAATATGCCATAGTCAGTATGATAACATGTGCATTAGGCACTGAGAGAGACCACCACAGAAAGTAATCTAGAGCAAGAAAAGGAAAAAAGGTGTTCAAGAAATTGTAAGTCCAGACAGAAAGCAAAAGCTTTGAGAATGTACAGGAACCAGACTTGGGAAATCCGGACACTACCTGAAGGCAAAAAGCACATTACTCTTCATAAAAAAGTAATTACAGTAATTTGGACAGCACTTCAGTATGATGTAAATGGGCTACTGACTTGTTTAGCATTTGATACAGTGCCACTAAAACATTGCTTGGATATTCTTGTCCTTCATTTTATTGCTCTAACCATGCAACAGCCCATGAAGCACCACCACAAGGATGCTCTCTCTAGGCTGCCAGTGCTTCTGTCTTGCTCTATGACAGTCAGATCCTGGCAATGTTAGGACAGCACTCCATCCTCATTGGAATATTCAGGCACCCTCTGAACCACCTTTTAAAAATCCATACAAGACACAGCTCCTTGCATCCTGGTTTCAGGAGATCAAATTGCCATCCTCTCTTATCCTCCTAATGGACACAAAGTTCTGGGGCCCCCTGCTCTGAGACCATCTTTTCTATCAAAACATACAACTATGAGACTGACTATTCCTCACTTTTCCCAGTTAACAGCAGCAGATTCAACTTCCAGACTAACACCTGCCTCCCTGCTTTCCTTTGCCTCATATTTAAAGTTAACATAGTGGACTTTAAACACATCTTTTATATATTTATATTATTTATATAGTTAAAATCTTTAAATATAATGAAATTTTAACTTTTGACATAGCTAACATAGTCTTCAAAATAACATTTTCAAAACCTGTTTCTGTAGTATCCTGTAACTCATACTCATCTGACTGTGGTTAAGAGAATGTGGGCTTTCATTCCTCTTTCTTCTTTCTACTTTTGATTTCTACATCTACCTGTTGTTTTTTTTTTTATTGTCACCTTATCTCCCCAGCCCCCAAGTGAGTTTGGAGCAAAGGGGGGCTGTGAAGCCATCTGTTGTCTGTTCAGTCACTGTGCTGCAAAGTCCTCCTACTGTAGAAAGCCTCCACTATGGGCTGGGCTAGGAACTATTTGCTCTCATTACCATCATCTCTGGGAAGGCTAGGAGACATCTGTTGAATTGTGTAATAGGCCTGACTTCCATTTACTCTTTGTCTTTCCAGCTGTAGAGACCCACCCTGATGTCTCATTAACAATGTAAAAATAATGACACTGTTTTGTTTTTCCACCTCCAGGCAGCTGCAGAACCTTCCCTGACCAACTGTAAGCCAAGTCTCTTGTCCCTGGAGTCCTATTGCTTGAGGAACCCACTAAGCAGCCTTGGATTGCAATTTATTTCCTTTGTGTTCCATGCCTTTCAGCTGGCTTCATCTGGGACCAGCAATGGAGGGAGATGACACGGTGTGGGGGAGATGATGCAGACTGAGTTCACGGCAAAGGAATGCAAAGGAGAGAATGTCAGTGGCAGAGGAACAAACTAGATGCTAGGTAATTTAATTCCTCAGCCGTATAAACTGATATATTAAATGACAACTACCATGAATTGCCCTCCCTTTTGCAGATCCCAATGTTTCTCTTCCTTTACTGCAATGGCCTACAAGGCCTGGGCTCCTCAGAAGGCTTTTCTCGGCTATCTTGGCTTTACAAGTTGCTGACAGTGACAGCCCTGGAATTGATGAATAATGTAGCTGGCAAAGGCCGGCCTTCTTAACTAACTCAGCCACAGACAGCTCACGTGTAGAAAAGATGTGGGATTTCCTAATGGGTGCAGCTCTACCAGGAGAACCAGGTACATGGTCACTAACACTTTTGCATGTGCTCTAAGCCCTGACAAATTTCCAGAAACTTTCCCATACTCGTTCTGTCCCCACAGCATCTCTCGGAGAGAAGACATGGAGCTGGCCAGAGCAGACAGAATAGTATTTCCCCAGGTCACAGAAAGAATTCTTGAGGCTGCTTCCAGCAGAGAACCTCATGAAAAAAGGAGGAAAGGGACTAGGATTAATCAATCCCACTTTACAGCAGGGCTGCATCCTCACTGGCAGGTGTGGCCTTATTTCCATAGTTTTCTTGGCAGCTTGGAGGTTTATCATCAGATAGGATTGCTGGCCAGATCTTGGGTGGGTGCTGCAGCTCTGGAAGCACAGCACCAGGAGTTCCTCATCCCTGTTCCTGCTTAGGCTGGGGCAGAGTCCTCCTAAGCTGTCACACACACAAGGACATGACCTTAAAATAACAATTTTCAAATATTTTTGAGGGATATGGATTGCTTGTGGAGAATTTGAGGCAATCTAACTCTTAGGCGAGAACAGAAATTCTGAGAAGCTAGCTTAGAAAAGGATTTAGTTTGACCCTATCTTTAACCTGGGGGGTCAATGAAGAGAAGAGAAGTTTCAGTGACTAATTTCTACAGGGTTTGAAATATAACAGGTTATTAAACACGCAACTGAACAGCTGCAGATTCTGACAGAGACATTGCTCTCCCTAAGCATTTGGTAATAGAGTATTTCAGATGATTGAATAGCTAATAAAGTCAGAGTATTTGCTAGATGGATACAGCAATATTAAAAAGGTAATTATAGATTTCTATCAAAAAATTCTTGACTCAAAATATTTATTTTCAGACTGAAGCTAATACCCAGGTCTCACTGAAAGAAAAAATATTTTAGCCACTATAAGGTTTCCAATTTGCTCTACCATAGTGGCTTCCAATTACAACCAATTTCAAGGTGTAAGTTTTCAGACTGTGTATTCCTTTTTTCAAGGTAAATCCTCACCAGTTGTCATATAAAACTAGTTTTCCCATTACTCATGTTCTTATGCTTTTTGGCAGCACGGGGATGCTTATTTCCTTTGCTTCTTCTCAGGCATTAGCCAGTTGTGATATGTGTACCTCTATAAAGTCACAAAGCGCTAAGAAAGGGTCAGAAGAGCAGAAAACAGTGTTAGGGATGCTTGCAAAAAAACCACAGGAGAGTCCCTCATGCACAAAATTATTTATTTGCTTCTTTGTTGCTATTTCAGCCTTTTTTTTTTTTCCATTGATCTTTCAGATCCTTTACTCATTCTCTGTGAGGGCCACTAGAAAACCAAGGTATGCTTTAAAATCTTGCACACTCAGCTACGCCACCTAATTCACAGGCTGCAGAAAAAAAATTCTTTACATGTGTAACTTATCCCATTATCATGGAGGACTATGCAGCAGAGCTTGTACTCACACTCAGGCTAGTTTATCTCTACCTCTGATTATTTTTGCCTGGTTTATAAAAATGCAATGGAGACTCATTTCCATTTAGGTGAGCCAACCCACATCATACAGCAGTGTCCATGTCTGCTTTGCTTTGCATTTGTCAGTGTCACCCCCTTTGCAGACTTTATTAACCCCATGCCCTGCCTCAACACACCCCATTTTCCTCTTTGAAACCCTGTCCTGAGGACACATTTGCTGTTGTAAAAACTGTGAGAAATGAGATGGCAATGGCTCAAAGTGTGGAACAATCAAAAATATTTTAAATATATACAAAGAAAAGATGCTGTTGCATTCTTCTCCTACCATTTGGGCAGTGCTGCCTTCCTTAGAGAAAGCATTTCCAAGAAGCAGGGAGTTTCTGGGCACATGTGTATGGCATTTGGGCTGGAGGAAGAGCACTGGAGACCAGTAGGCTCCCAGCGCACATGTGGCTACCTCTCCCACCCGTGGCTCCTGTACCACCATCCCTGGGGAAAAGGACGGCCCCTGCTCTCCTATAAAATGCAGCAAGGATATGACAGCGGCTACAGCAGGGTGGGCAGCTTAACCTGCTCAGATGTTGCTGAGAAATCCCCACACAGATTTCATGTCCACACATAGTAAAACACACATAAAGATGCCAGACCTGAGTTCCAACCCTCTAGGAAAACCTGCTAGGATCAAAGAGGACTGCTGGTGGGCTCTGTCATGCTGATGAGCTGCAAAAATATCAAAACCATAAGCAGGACTGTCTTTATCTATCCCTGATGCACAGGAAGATCAGTCTCACAAGCTAACTGTACACAAAGGATGCCAGCAGCAGCACACATGGTCAGAGAGGGTTGCTGCACCAAGGATGCAAGCACAGAGTGAGTTACAAATCACTGAGAAATGTAGAGTTTGCTGCAGACTGATGCAAGGACTTTTGTGTGCAGGATTTGGAGGCTACTACAGTGCATATTAAGCAATATATTCTTCTACATCTAAATATAGATGCCAGGTAAATTTAGAATTAGGTCTAATCCAGAAATTTGTATCAAAATCCCAATATATATTACAAAGTTCAAGACTTTTTTTTTTCCTTTTAGTTACTAGCTATGGAAAGAGACGGTAGCTGCTAAATGTTTGCTTAAATTCTCAAGGCACTTTTACTTTCATGTTGTGCTTGTATCTAGGGTTTTTTTCCCATTTCTAGCAAAATTTGAGCCTAATAAAGAGGACTTTAACCTCCATTTATTGCAGTGACCATCAGCTAGCTAGATCTTTTATTTCTATTGTCAGTGGCAATAAGAAATTGGTGACAAAAATGACTATTGTGGCTGTAATTGCAGTGTTATTTATAAACAGCTAGATGCAGAAGAAATGCAATTTAAATTTCTCTGTGAACAATATTCAGTTCTAGAGCTCTCTAATGCACAATTCATAGCTGCTTAAATTGTAGTCATTATTCTCATACTACAATACTCCTTGTCATGACAAAGGGAAATTACTTTTCTGTCAATTACTTTTCTGCAAGATTAGTTAATTTACACTTGCAAAGGGTATGGAGCAGCATCTCAGTTCCATGGAGATGTTTCTCAGAAGCATTTGGCAATTAAAGCTTGGGGGAAAAGGTAAATGGAAGTCACCTTCAAAATGTAAAAAAAGGCACAGTGCATGCATCCCAAGGTGTCATGTGCCAGTGAGGAGCAGCAATCGAGAGCAGATCTGTCACTGACAAACTGCCAACCTCAGTGCTGCAGAAACCTGTACTGTAAAACCTGTGCTGAAAACTGTACTGAGGACCTGCAAGAGGAATGCTCCTCTCTGTGTCAGGACTGAGCAGCCACTGAAATAACTGGCAGCATTTGAAATCACTGCCCCGACTACACGTGAGCTGTGCATGCAATTATTTATATAAAACATCCTTCTCTTTGGCATCTCCTTCTGCTGCTATCTATGTGTTTTCTTTATCCATGTCAGAATGGAGATAGCAAGAGCCAAAAACATGAGGAAGAATGTTATTTTTACTTACTTGCTTGGAAATTCTGTGTGAGCTTTAGCATGACTGGCTTGGATACCTGCCTGAGGCATCACAGCTCCTGACCCTAAGCAGCATAATTTGAGGTGTTGAAGTTTTAATGCCTGAATTCCTTGGAGGAGTGATGGAGTAACTGTGTGCAACATTGCCCAGGAGACAACACAGTGCTCTTCCACCATGCTTGGTAATAGAGCTAACTGCTCTGGAAGATTTTCCCTTTTTTTCCCCTCACATGTCTCCACACGTAGGTGTGGCCCTTAGGGACACGGTTTAGTGGTGGGTTTGACATTGCTGGGTTAATGGCTGGACTCAGTGACCTCAGAGACCTTGTCCAAACTTTTCCACTAATTCTATGATTCTATGAATGAGTGCTGGAGCATCACCTGAGATCCCTCTTGCTAAGATCAGGGCTATTGTGGGCAAGAGGTGCAGCTGTGCCTTCTGCAGCCTGTGAGATGCTCTCGGGGTGAGGACCTGGCACAACATGGTACTGTCACTCCCCAGCCTGCAGGGATTCACACCCACACAGAGAGAGTAAGCAGGACCCAACAGAGACAGCAAATTTTCTCTTCCCTCCATGAAAATAGTGGAAAGGCCTTTGGAAAACGGGACATTCAAGAGAGGCCTCAGATTTAGCATGAAGAGTGGGTGGGGTTTTATCCCCTACCTCTGCCCTGCAGCCAGGCAGGGTTGCTTAAATCACCTCAAGGTTGAGGTTATAGGTATTTTTTTGTAAGTGGAGCAGAACAAGTGGAGTGCAGACACACCATGTAGCTGTATTGTCGTGCACTGAGTGCAGCTGGCACAGCACAGCTTCACCTCTAGGTATTATAGCAATTAAAATGATGAAATAGCAACAGCACAGGCATCCTCGACAATGATGTTTGTGTTTAGGCATGTCAGACTATGCTGATACTGATATCCTAATCCTATACTGGCATCCCAGCTCTCACAGAGTTTTGCAATGTTTTAAATCCTAACCCTTACCAAATTCCAACACACACAGTCACAGTCCTCCTTGCTGATACTGCTCTCTTAATACAGCAAGGGGCAGAACATCCTTATCTTTCCTCCCCAGCCTGAGCTGCCTGCAGGTGCTGTTGCTGTGCTTTGGTGCAGAACATTTCAAAGGCTGAAATTACACAGGAGGGAGTTCTCAGCAGAGTTTACAGAATGTTTCAGGGCACCTTAATCATATGTTATTTCTGTTCCCATTAGATTAATGGATTTGCAGCACTGCTCAGCCCAAAACTAGATTCTGCTCCAGCCACCCATAAAAACTTTAGAAAATGTTTAAAAGTCATGAGTGTTTATGTTGCCTTTAATTATTTTCCATTTCAGTTGCCTGGATTTTCTTTTGAGACACATGTTCTTGATTTACATCAAGGCTACAATCCTACCTTGCACAAAAGATAAATCCACATTTGTTCCCAAGAATTAGAATTAGGTGGGACTAAATTCTGCAGGTTAATAAAAATAGGTATGAAGACATGAACACAAATGTAAGGATATACGAGTGTAAAGATATATATCAGGATATAAAGATACAGATTGGAATTTTCAAAGCTTCAGCTTGAGACAATGACAGACAACATCCAAAATTGTTTTCTTTTTTTTCCTTTGGCTAAACTCCAAAATATTAGAGTCAGTCCCACTTGTTTTTTCACAACCAGTCTTTAAATGCCCCCTGTTTAAAATATGTTTAGTTCACCTCTCTGTGTCACTACAATAACATGCCAGGGAAAGAGATCTTAGCTCTTTATTCACAGAGGGACAGAGAGAAACCAAGTCAATTCTGGTGCCATATGATACCAAAACTGTTGAAAAAAGTCAGGTTTTTTATGATGTCTAGATATTCCACTCAGACTGCTGTAGTTTCAGGACATAATGGTGTGGCACTAAAGCATCTGTGATTCGAATGTTGAAAAAGCCAGTTGTGGCTGTAAAGGTTTTGGGATCAACAGTGTCTGGGATCCCTCTAATTTTTCTGGATAGACCCAGAGAGCTTGTGGTCTCGGTTGCTCAGTGGTGCACCTCCCTCCAACAGTGCACATTCCTCTTACATGTGTGATCCCTACCTTTGACATATGAATACAGTTGACGTTTTTTTCTGAGAACCCACAACCAGCAATTTAATTAAGGTAATTTAATTTGTCTTCAAAACAATGTGTTATGCATTAATTAAAGTAACTTAATTTGTCTTCAAAACAGAGTATTATTAATTTACCCTAAGGCATGAGACACATAGCACAAAGGGCAAAAAACATCTGAGGTACATGACTCTTACTCATACCCTCATCTTTCCCCTTGACAGCTTTTGTCCTTTCTCATTTTCAGCTTCAAGGAGCATTTGTGTTGTATTAGCATCAGTCTGTTTTTACAGCGCTTTCCTTTGCCCTTAACTCCCTTCCTTTCACACATTGCTTCTGGACAGCTTCTCTCAGGTGACTCAAAGGCCCCAGTTTTGCTAAGCTTTTGTGAGAGTACAGTGTGATACTTCTCAGTCCTGAGAAAACAGAGATATTAGCAGTGTTGTGACCAAGGTGTTATCTTGTAGGTCCACAGACCTCCTTGACTTTGTGGACTCTTTGGTATGTGCTCAGCTTCTCTTCACCTGCTTGATCATTTTCATAGCCCCTGTTGACTAACTGCACGACAAATATCCTCATCTCACAAATGCACGTGTGGAAGCAGAATATTCATTTTAAAAATAAAAATATTGGGCACATTTTTCTAGTTTCCTAGTGGAACTACTTGTTCCAAAATAACAGCCTATTGCTGTTATAAGCAATGTTGTAATAATAGTCTGTTGCTATTATCAGCAACAAAATGCTATTGAACAATAAATAGTTATAAAAAGTAAGTTTTTTATAAAACTTTTAAGTTCTGATAATTTAAAAAAAAAATTGATAAAAAATTTGTAATTAGGCTGCATACACCATATGAGTATTTTGTAAAACTTGTGCCCAGACAGAATTTAGTAAGTTATTTTTGGTTAATAGAGTGCTGTTGTTGAGAACGTGCCCACATAGCCCAAAAATATCTGATATATAATGATAAAAAGTACTTCAAAAGAAACTATTTTAGCTACAGTTCAGCTGAGTTCTAGCCTCACCTAATCCCCACTTCAGTGGTAGATATGAACACACTTCATTCTCGGAACTTGGGAAACACCAAAGAAGAACAGGCGTGTTGGCTTTGCTGGTGTGTTTATTTCTTGGTCATACTCAATGTTTAGAGACGTGTGTGTTCCTGGAAGTCTTCACAACAGGTAGCATTTGTAATGAACTCTTTTAAAATCTGAACATACCACGTTCTTGTTTGCCCTTTGGAGTAACTAGGAAACCAGCCTTGCCCCAGAGCCTGTGCAGAGTTGTGCCCTCCAGACCCTTTTGTAGATTTGGCAGTTGCAGCTAGCTGAGATGAACTGATATTGGTAAAAATGTCACAGAATCCAGTTCTTTAGCTGCAGCAGGAGAGGTATAAGCTGGATATTTCTGACCAGCAACATCAGTCAGAGCTGCCTCTCCCATTTGAAACAAGGCCAGCTAATGCCTTTGGGATGAATCTCAGGAGATAGGATGGAGCCTGCAGAGAGCCACACAAAACCTCTCTCTCTGTAGTGCAGGAGCTCTGCCCTAGTGTGCAGAACAGGGAAATCAAAACGGTCGCAAGGAAGCCCCACCTATAATACAAAATAATCCCATTAGTCTCTCCACGACAAAGACCCGGGAGTTATTTTGCTGGGTAGGTGGCCACGGGAACAGTGTGGTTATCATCACACAACAGAGACGGAAACCAGAACTTTCTCTAGGAATGGGGAAGCAGCTTCCAGGAGTATCACAGGGAGCAGCACTTTCACAGCAAGAAGTCAAGCTTCCTAAAACAACATCACCACTACAGAACACCACAAACATAAAAATTAACAAGGAAAACCTAAAATCTTTCTGACCAGGAGGAAAGAAAATAAAGAGTAACATATACATTTGCTTTCCTGAGATAGATATCAAAGGGTCAAAAAAGATATGAAGGCACGTAAGCTGGATTTAGCTTCAACCTTGCATAGACTGGAGACATGAAGCTGAAGTTTGTGAAATAAAAGTTTGATTGCTCTGTTTAATCTTTGCTTTTGGAAGAACATGGAGGAGAAAGCACAGTTGAGAGCTGGCAGGACCATCCTTCTGCTAGCAACACGCACAACTGCTGTAACTCTTTGTTCATCTCCTAGGCCAGCCTGGCAGAGATGGCAGCTGCCTGTATTGAACCACATTCCAACTCTGGTCACACTGGAATGAATCCAGGGTCATGTCACTGACTTCAATGAAGTTATTCTCTATTCATGCTTGCTAGCTGAGAATCTGGCCCATTCTATCTAGCCAGCAATATCTAATAGAGAAAACACTGCCAAATTAAGGGAACATGAGGAACCAAACTATGTGACATGAAGAGGAAACATTTTACATTATAAGGATTATAGAGGCCCTTTAGTTTAAGGACTTTATCAGCATTTAAAGGACAGTCTGCTGAAATGCATTTCTATATATGCCCAGATTTTAAGCCTCATTTGCTATTTTAGAAAGTAAAAAGAAAATTTATTGATTTTAACATTATTGAAATAAAAAAGCTGCAGTTTGTTCAACACAGAACACTAATTCATTATACATCTATGAGCAGGAGTCTTCTGTTTCAGGATTTTCTCCACATCAATTAAGAAGGCCTCTCTGGCCAAAATATGTTGAGTTTTATGATTTTCTCTGTGGGAACAATTTTCTGTTGGTGCCAAATTCCGTTTTGGGAAAAATGCTCTGCTGGGTAAAGCCAGGTTGTCCCTGCTGTAGTGACCAACAAGAGATAGAGAAAAGGAAGCAAATTAAGGGAAATTTATTATCACTGTATTATTTCCAATAAGTTCAGATTAATTCTCAGCAGGGCTTGATGATACAGTATGTCTGACTTTAGAGAAGCCAGTGGTGTAACAAAAACTCTGCAGCCAATGATAGAAGAGTAGCAAAAATTATAGTTCATCCTAGCAGTTCATTTGTTAAAGAAATATTGACATTTACTTTTTAGCAGGCAATGGATGGAATTGCCTCCCTGCCTGTTGTACTAAGTTGGTATCATCCCATGTTATGTGCTCTGACTAATGCAGCAGAAATGCACTTGTATGCCCACACCTCATCTGGATGCTGTTTGTGTTGCTGCATGATCTGGAGGCACCCAGGCAGATCCCAGAGTGGTGATGGATCCACCAGGAATGGGGTTTCTGCTATACCTAGTTAGCAGCAACATGCCACTTACCCACAATTTTCACTTAACTTATGGATTTCACCCGGACTCACCAGAATATAAATTTATAAACTGATGCAAACCCTTGCCAAGAAAAAGAAACATGTAGGAGAGAAGAGAAGAGAAACATGCATGTTTACTAAGGAAAATGTATGTTAAATGGAGAAAGATGCTGGATTGTTTTGGGTAGCTAGAAAGAGCTGTGGAACAGTCCAGACAGGATTCTAGACAACATTTTTCATTTTTTCTTTTCTTCAAATTCTTTTTTCAGAGCATGTATCTCAGCTTGCACTAACATTGAAGTGAATCAAGGAAAGTTGTAGCATATAGCTCTTTTCACACAAGATTTTATATAAAACAACACTCTAGGATGATGGGTCATTTTAGATCATCCTGGAAAGTTCCCATAAGGAAGTGAAAATATCACAATTCTGGAGTGGCAAACTCTCTGCTCAGGTTTGGACTCCTGGTCTGAGTATCAACCCCTAGAGCTTTCCCATAGAAATTAATTTCATTATTCCTATGCAAGAAAGAGCAGGTTATTAATGTTTCAGCTACAGAAATAATCCTCCTGTCCTAGTGCAATGTATCTATTAGGATTCGTTCTGTAAATCTGCATCATAATGGACAATATTCTCTTAAACTAATTTCCTGCAATCATCATTAATTGGCCAGCTTTCTAACACCTGGTACCAACAGATTTTTCATCCAGCAAGTGCAGTGCCACACAATGGTAACAGCAGGTTTTTACCTAATCCCTCTCCATACACAAGGAAACATCAGATGTGCCTGTAACAAAGACACACAGACCAACCTGACATTTGCTGATAACTCCCAGGAGATTCTCCCTCAGTACAACTAGTCCTGCTCAAACATATTTTCCAGTGGAAAAGATGGTTTGAAATAATTTCCAACTAGAATAATTGCACTCACTTGAAAAGAACATCCTTCTCTTCCTCAGTGTACACATATATTAGTCCAGCTGTAAATGCAGCTAACACTTTGTGAAGTTTTCCAAAGCAACAATTATTTCATCTTAGGAGAAGTTACAACAGCTTGCTCGATAATGAAGTTATGCAGATATATATACTTCATGCAAAGTACACACAAAATAAAATACATGCACACACAAAATAATATACATGCACACACAAAATAATTTTTTCTAAAAAAGGAGGCATTTAAAACTGCTTTTAAATTCCACTCACAGTCTTGAAGTTCAAGCATAAAACTTCTTGCCTTGCATCTGTAGCTCCAAGCTGTCTGTAAAGATAACACAGTCCATCAGATATCCTGGTTTTGTTTTCTTGCATAAAAATATCATCTGTCACAGGCACAGGAGCTGACTTCCAGGACCAGCCCCTTCAGCGGAGCACACCAATCGGGAGACCCCGGGAGCACATGTGGAATGCTGCTTCCCTGCACGCCGGCCACGGCCACGGGCAGCATCTGCTCTGCCAGCTGAACCCCGTGTGTCACTGGATGTCACTGTGACACCCTGGGTGTCACTGGAGCACCGCGCTGGAGGTGCCGCGGCCCCGGGCGTGCCCGGGTGTCCCCAGAGGCTCTCACAGAGCCCCTCGGTGCCACTGCTCCTGCTGCTCCAGCCACAGGGACACCGCAGCCTGGGGCCAAGCGTCGTGCCTTGCCCCTTCCTGGCGTTATTCTTTAACGTTTTAACAAAAATAATCTCATTTACCATTGTATTTAATGCTTCTTCATTTTTTTCTCTTAGTTGCTATTCTAACCCCATTTAGAGATTTATATTCCAAACCTTATCCCTGGAAAACCATGACTGTGGAAAAACCCTGGGCATTGAAAGCCCCTCATATCAGGGGGGCTGGCAGTGCTCCTAACCCTTAGGGTCAGCCTCACCTGGCAGTTTCCCCTTTCCTGATGCCGCAGGGCTGTCTGCCCACAGGCTCCCTGCTCCTCCTGCCTCTGCCACGGCTGCCCCACAGGCAGCTTTGCTCTGTGCCTGCCCGCCAGAGAGGTCATTTTCTTCTTGCATCTGTTTAACTTGGTGACACTTAAATGCAAACAGCTCAGAAATCGTATTTAGGGGCACAGAGCCCCAGCTTCCCTGCTCCCTGTGTGCTGAACCCGGGCACAGAACCGGGCTGAGAGGAGCGCCCGCCTGCTAATGCGGGCTGGGAGAGCAGCAGGAACGCTGTGCTCAGAGCCAAAACTCCGAGAACACAGAGGTGAGCGTGCTGAACTGACATCCCTAGACGTGTTTTCACTCCTGGAAGGGCAAGTCACAACCTGCTGGGAAGGGAAACCAGTAAACACACAGTGCAAAAGCCGTGCCTTTTCCAGCCGAAGTGAGAGACCTAAAGGCCTTCCCCCCTCGCACCTCTCATAACCTCAGTGGTGGCTGTATTACCTCAGAGCAGCAGCTTTACCTGATCAGATAGCCTGACTTGCATTCAGGGTTGCAGCTTAGAATGGGCTGGCTGTAATAAATACTACTGTCTCTAGTCTGTGAATAACTTGCTGGTTTAATTAAATTAATTTTGCTTCTAATTTCTAGTTTAGTAGATTGGTAATTCACTAAAGGGTCATTTTACAATGTTTTCCGATGGTGTATTAACCAGGCTGGTTAAAAACCTAGACAAAGCTCCATTTCCCACCCTCAGAACCCACTGGTTTCTCAGAAGAAAAATTCCCACAGAATGTCGCTGAGACAGGACGGGCTTCGGTCAGTGAAATAAGCTCCCGCCGGATTCAGGGTGGAATTTCCCATTTCCAGAGGCTAAGGCCAGCACACCCCAAGCAGGAAATAACTCTCCTTTAGCGAGAGCCAAGAACCTTGGTGGAAGTGCTTTCTTTCATCGGCCGCCGCTGGGGCGGGGAGGAGGCAGGCGGGACCGTCTGAGGCGTGTGGAAGCTCTTTTGCAGACAGGCAACAAGGAGCAAACTCGTTCCCAGTTCCCAGCCCGGAACATTTTGTTCAGATGTTTCCGAGCTGGGAGCAGCTGGGGCAAGGCTGGCCGGAGGTTTTCCTGCCTGATCCTGATCTCAGTTCTGCACTCAGGGCTGGGCAGAGGGGTGGAGTTGGGTCAGCCTGCCTGGCTCTACCTGGGCCTGGGCCGAACCTTGGACCCCTTTTGCTGCTGAAGGAGATGCACTGTCTGGCAGCACTGCGGAGGGAGAGGTGGAAGGAAAAATGTTGAGCCTTGTAAAACGGGTATTTCCACTGTGTGTGAGACCTTGCTGGGGTGATGCAGGGGAACCTGAGCAGAAACGTTCCTGTACAGCCAGGGCAGAGACCTGTTCAGAGGCTCACTGGCTTCCCACAAGCTTTCAAAGGGTCTTGCCTAAATTTTCATTTTTTGGTCCTACACGAGGTCAAACCTCCCAGAGAAACAGTTCTGCCCCATCCAAGACCCATGCCCACATGACAGTGACAAGTGGGATGGTGAATCTGCAGTGGCACACAGGAGAGCTGCCTGAGCCCTCTGCCTGTGGGTACCTGCTGTGGCTGCACAGGGGGTGGGTGGCACAGGTGCCCCAAATTTGCATTGGGCCTGGGAAGCTCACCCTGATAGATGGTGTTTAACGCGCAGCCAAGCCAGGTTTTGAAAGCTAAGCATGCACACACATAAATGGCTGAGATTTAACAAGTCACTTTACCACAGCAGTGAGAGATGGACAGTCCTGACATCTCTCTCAGCATATTTACTTATCAGCACTTTCTTCCCTGCAGGATAGGTGTGCCATCTATTAATTCCCAGCTGTAATGCACCTCACTGAACTGTCCTTTTCCTTTACTCCTAGAATGTATTTTTTTCCCTCTCCTTTTAGTCCTGATTATGTCTGACTGTGTCCTACCAAATTTCTATCCTTGCTATTTACAGCCTGCAAATATTTTGTTGGTTTATCACATTGCATCTGAGCCACCACTTCACCAAGGTCTATTTATATTTTTCCTCATGAATCAGTTCCTCCAGACCCCTTATTTTTTGCTGCTCTTTCCAGTACAGTTTGCAGACTTTGTTTGATTTTAAAAGGGCAGAGGAAAGTTTAATTCTCTTTTCTTTAAAGAAAGGCAATAGCTGAATGAAATGAAACATGTATTAAGGAGAGTTTCAGGCAAATTTGCATTTGAGATGGCCTGTTCTAAACGTCATACTTGTTCCCTCTTATTTGTCGCATTTGTTTGGATCCACCAACATTTATGCTGCAAACCTTTGCATCCCCTTTTGTCAAACACACTGGGTAAATTCATTGATTTGCATGAAGTTCCCTGGGCAGGCAGGTATGTGTGTGGGCAAACAGTTGTGTGATTGCAGTCTCAGGATGAGACTTTCAGTGGTACCTAGGAATCCAACTTGGACCATTGACAGAAATATGGGGTCTTCTGCAGCCGAAACGCAGAGCCCAGGAGGAGCTTCAGCCCTGCCTGAAATACCAGTCACAGGCGGCTGCTGGGTCAGTGGTCACTGAGAAGGTCACACTGGTACCTGTCTCTGTCTCTGTCCCTGTCCCTGTCCCTGTCTCTGTCTCTATATCTCCGCTGCATTACCACAAGACCAAGGTGCAAACAGGCATCTGAGTAAAGAGAAATCTGTTGCAACACCATGTGAATACAAGTCTCTCCAACCTTTGCCACCAGACGCTGCGTGGTTGCCTTCGGCACAAATTGTACTTTACTCTGCTAAGGATCCCACTGGAATCTTACTATGCTTACTAAGACGTAGTGGGAGCTGAAGGAGAAAGAAATCATCTCCAGAGAGTTTAAATAAGGTTTGATTACTCCTGGGAGCAGCAGGGGAATGGTAAAATTCTCCTGGACTTGTTGTGAGCCTCTGGCATTGCACCAGACTGCTGTTTTCCAACCACTCTCTTTTCTTGGATGCCTTTAAATCCAGACCATATCTTTAGATAAGTGAAATTCTGCATAGGTGATGAAGAATCAGAAGACAAGTCATGGCCGCCCTTCATCTGGTATATTTTGGGTACTTTAAGGAATTTTGACTCCTTACAGATCATGGAAAAAAGTCAAATCATGAGCCTTTTGTATAACTCTCTCCACCAGGGGCTAATCCCTGTGGACTCTGTCTGCAATGCAGCAGCCAGAGAGAACAAAGTCTGTAATTTAAGTTCAGGTATATTTGGGCTTACTTTTATCCACATGAACTACAGCAAGCTTTAGCAGGGCTACAGTTGCCACTTCACCTGCAGTGTTTCCATTAAGGCTGATTTACTACTCAAAAGCAAACAAAAGCAACCTAAAAACCAACAAGATAAAGGCAAATAAATAAGTGTTTAACAATGATATCTACTTGTCTTTGCAATAGTTTTCATGGTCTTGTGGTTGAGGCCTGTTTTATGGTCCTTTTAATTTCATAAAATGTGTGGCATGCTGTCAGTATTTTTTTCAGCTCTTGAAATAACTGATAAGCAATGTTTTATCAAAAATCTCATAGCAAAGATTTTTAAATAATACCTGAATTGAATTCAATTCCATCATGTTGCCTTAGAATGATTTCTTCAGAGTGTGAAAAAGGGGAAAAACAAATTCCTATCTAAAATTCTTCATAACTTACACCAAGAAAAGGCAAGAATGCCTCCCAGCTGGTCTTATTAACAGCTAATATGTCATATAATGATATCAGCATAACAAATAGGTTTCATTTTTCGCTAGATAATTTTAGTTAGCAGCTAGAAGCATCACCCAGGTCAGAAATTATTTAAAAAAAATAAATATAATTAACTGCTGAACTGCATTTTCCTCCCAGAAAGTAAGGTCAAAGTTCTGGTTTAAAAGACTTTTTTTCCAATAAAGTTAGCAGTTTCCAGCTGCATAAAACCAGCACTTTGAGGATGAATCCAAATATTCTAGACTGAACTGAGGGAAACTGCTTATATGAATCAGCTCAACCAGCTCCCCTCAACAATGGAGCACTTGTAACTGTGATAGCACTGTCCACTTTTCATTAACATGCAGCTATCAGTTGTGGTGAGTCACACTACGAAGTATTTAACAACTGTTGTCATAAATACCATACACCATCTGGTAACTGAATCAAAAGAGTACGTGCCAGTTTTACTTTGGGATAGAAAGATCTGCTTTAAGGTTGCAGCAATAGTCTCAGGGTGCACAGATATTACAAAAAATTAGCATAGAAACATGTCATTCCACCCAATTGCCCAAAAGTACAGCTGAGAATGAAAAAAAAAAATATTCAGTGGGATATTTTGACATTATCCTGTTTGTTCTCATTGCAAGTCAGAATTACAGGACTGGATATTTTCATTATTCATGTCAAAATACACCAATCTTTTTTGTTTGTTTGTTTTTTAATATTCTTAGGGAAGATGTCTACATTAGGTTTCTTACTAAATTATGTTGAAATGAAGTGTTCTGACATGCCCAAAATACAAAAAACCATTTTCTTCTGAATTTGCTGGAGTGACACAAAATACTTCTCTTCATAGCAATTCAGTTGCTGAGATTTCCAGTTGGTGACAACATCACTTCATCTTGCAGGAATGCTGGCTCCTGCCATCATCCCATCCCTCAGGTTGGACACTGATTAGGTCACACAAGAAGGCCTGGAAGTCCCCTGATGCAGCTCGCTCAATGACAAAGCATGGGAGACTTAAAAAGAGGAGGCTTTGGACACTATCACTGCATTGGCAAACACTGCACCGTTGGAATTCAATTTCTATATAACTCAAATAACTCAGATTGCTGAGGTTTATTGCCCTGAGATAGAAGTTAAGGGCATTTTGGTTTGAAAGAGTTTGAATGCTTATAAGATGTGTTGATTAGTCTAATGAAATGTACTTGCCAGAACACACTTCTTCCCTACTTCCCATACATTCTTCTGTTTCCATTTCTCAGAAATAAACCAATTATTATCTAACCCCTTTCACTGAAGCTGCCTCCAGTCAATTATAGAGTGTGAACTTAAACTGGCTGCACTCCAGAGGTTATAGTGGGAGGGAAGGAACTGTGGAGGTGATGGAGGGACTGAACGTGACTTGAATATCTCATGGGGAGCTGGAGGTGAAGATGTATTATAGTGCATGGGCCCAAAGGAGTAGACATGCAAGAGGTAAGCAGGAACAAATCAATATTTAGAGTATAAAAATAAAATCCTACCAAATGATGTATATCTCCTTTTCTCAAGTGAATGTTAGAAAAAAACTATTCCAAGGTTTCCCTGGGCACAGTTTCAGATAAAGGGATACAAACTCCCAGGGGAGGAAAACTTACATCTGTCCTGCTCTGGGGTAACTGTGCCCCTCAAAGACTCAGTGCTGCCTTCTAAATGCAAGCAGAAAACTCTACCTTCTAAATATCCTTGTTTCTCTACCCCCACCCTGTCAGCTGGCCACAGCACCATCCCATTTCTGAATATCAGCTTCACAAAGTACTTCAGAGACATATCTAAAAGCTTTCCCCATACAGAAATGTTGGCCTTCAGAGGCTGACACCATCAGCTTTGACCAATTTTGCAAGGCACTGGCAAAAGTTTTAAAAATGAATACTGAAGTATTGAAAACTCTCAATGAACCTTGCAGAGAAATCCAGAACTGAAACAACTTCCCTCCAATTGTGGCAAATGCTCCATTGCTGGTGATAAGATCTTTAATTCTGAAACTGCAGGCAACAACACTCTTTTGTGTTTATTTTCTCCACAGTTTTTGATGGTTGTCCTTTTCTGATTCACCGAAGCAGCTATATACATTCTGGATTATTTGAGATGGTAGCAATAGCAGTAAGAATTCATACAATGTCTAGGAGATCATCATGTGGAACTATGAACAAGAAGGACAGCCCTTTCATTCTCAGATAATGTTTGCACAGGGTAAAGCTCTCAGAAATGGAAGTAGAAGATATCCTCAGAAGAGAAAGATATCCTGTTTCTTCCCAGTCTAATCTGGGATAGATATAGTTATATTTCAATAGTTATATTGAAAGCAGAGGTGAGATAAAGTGACTGGCACAAGATCTACCAAAACATGGCTCCAACCTGTGTGCAGTACATACTTCAGCACCCCTGGAGGGCTCATTCCATTACTCTTTATATGCCATGATTTACTATTACATTTAAAGCAGTTTTCCTGGTTCTTAGAGCACCAGCTTCTTTATCTAGCACAAACGTTCTGGAAATGAATTGTATTTTAAAAAGTCACTGGAACCAATTTGGTTTATGAAGTTGTGCTTCCATTCATCTCGTCCTTGATCATCTGTGTCTTAAAGCAAATGAGTCACAGCCAGTGAGACAACTCCCTGTCATGCCTCCACAAATGGCACAACAGAACAGCTCTGACCCTTCAAACTCCCACCTAAACCTTCCCAGGGAGAGGCTTTTGGCTTGGTGCTCAGGTTTCTTGAACTCACAGGGCAAGAGTAGATCTGTGGTCTGGAGTTCATCACTGAGTCCTGGGTTGCACCCTGTGTGCTCCCTGAACAGCAAAGCCCCCAGCCACATATCTTTGTTCTCAGAGCTAACTTCTAATGCTGTCAGAATCAAACAGAATTCAGTATTCTTGGATCTGTCTGTTACATTAAGATCTCCTTGTTCTACGAGTACATTAAAAACACTGAATGTGCCAGATCAGGCTCAGTCTCACCACCAGTGTGCATATTGTGAGAAACATGTGTCCTTGCCATGCTCTGGGCAGAGCTGAACTACTTCTGCCTTTGATCCAAGCAAAAGAAGGGAAAGTGGATGCCTTAGGAGCATGCCAGCCATAGGTTTATGCATTCTGCTTGCAAAGATTGTATGGCTTTCTGCTTTTGGCACAAAATTGTGGCATGCTTTTCTCTTTTTGGCAAGTGGATACATCTTGGCAATGGCATATTTCGGGCTTGTGTGTGCTTGCAATATGCATGGAAAAGGTACTGTCCCAACACCCCACATGACTCTTGCAGGAATAATAATCCTAATTTTTTTTTGCCAGAGGAGCATTCTCAGGAACATATCATAAGGTCACAGAAACGTTGGTTGGGAGGGACCTCTGGGGTCACCCAGTGCTGGCTCTATTGCCAGCACTTGGTCAGGTCAGGCATGCTTTTTCTAATTGTGTTTTCAGGACCCATTCCAAGAATAGCTTCCACCACCACTCTCATTAGGCTCTCAAACTTTCCCAAACTCTATCCTGAATCTCTCAGAACACAATCTGTGGCCATTGCTTCTTCTGCAACTGGATGTCTTCCACAAAATCCTTGATTCTGTAGTCTTTGTAATACTCATTGGCATAGTTGTGGGCTGCTGTTTCATCATCTCCTGGTGTCCTTTTCACCCTAGACACCTCAGCATCTCCTTCAGGTGATGGGCTTTAGGCCCAAAGCTGGACACTGTTCCAGATGGGCCAGTGCCAAGCAGAGGGGATAGTAACAGTCCTTGCTAAGCTGACTTTGGTCCTGGCAATGGAGCTGAGGAAGCAGTCTTCTTCCTCTGTGCTGGAAGCTCGGACTGGAGCATACTTAACCTGGCCCCTGGGTCCTTAGGTTCTTTTCAGTGGGGCCAGCCTGACTCAGCCAGCTGTTTCCACTCTGTTCTGGTGCAGGGGTTATCCTGCCACACACAGACAGAGGGCTTTGCCTTTTTCCTTGCTGAAGGGGAAGTGGAATGACCTCTCAAGGCTCTCAAGGTTCTTGAGATCATGTTGAACTGAGGCACAGCGGTTGAGTACCAGCTTTTTTACTTCACCTCCAACTAGTGTATTGTGAAATTTTCTGTTAGTCATTTCAGAGACAATTTCAGTTTCAGTATTCAACCTGTAGTGCTAACCACAGACCTCAACTAGAATTAGAGAGGCTTCATGCCTCTGTAAAAGTGGCAAAACTGAGCTATTTTATCTTAGAAACATAGAATAGTTCAGGTTGGAAGGGACTTTTAAAGCTCATCTAATCCAACCACCCTGCAATGAGCAGGGACATCTTCAACTAGATCAGGTTGCTCAAAGCTCAATCCAGCCTGGCCTTGAATGTTTCCTGGAATCTGAAGGATTTGCATTCAAGAAGAGAAACAGAAGAAAGTACATAGAGAAGTGAATGAGGGCTCCTGAGGTAGGTTTTGTTGATATTACATATTCAGGGACAGTCAAGGTCATAGAATCATAGAATGGCTTGGGTTAGAAAGGGCCTTAAAGATCATCTAGTTCCACCCTCCCTGCCATAGGCAGAGTCTCTACACCAGGTTGGTCAAAGCCCCATCCAACATGGCCTTGAACACTACATCCACAGCTTCTCTGGGTAAGCTGTTCAAGTGCCTCACCACCCTCACAGTGAAGAATTTCTTCCTACTAATCTAAACTTACTCTCTTTCAATTTGAAGCCATTCTGCATCATCCTGTAAGAAATTTCTCTCCATCTTTCTTGTAAGCTCCCTTCAGATGCTGGAAGGTCACAATTAAGTCAAAGCTTTCTCTTTTCCAGGCTGAACAATCCCAATTCTCTCAGCCTTTCCTCACAGGAGAAGTGCTCCACTTCTCTAATTATCTTGGTGTCCTCCTCTGGACTTGCTCCAGCAAGTCAATCCTTCCTGTGCTGGGAACCCCAGAGCTGGATGCAGAACTGCAAAGTGGAGTAGAGGGGCAGAATCCCCTCCCTCCCTCTGCTGGCCACACTTCTTTTGGTGCAGCCCACGACACAATTGGCATTCTGGGATGCAACCACACACTTTGGTGGCTCATGTACAGGCTCTCATTCCCCAGCGCCCCAAGTCCCTCGTGGCAGGGCTGCTCTGTGTGTGTTCATCCCTCAGCTTGCGTTGGTACCAGGGACTGCCCCAACCCAGGTGCAGCACCTTGCACTTGGTCTCATTGAGCCTCATGAGGTTCCCATGGGCCACTTCTCCAGCTTATCCAGGTGCCTCTGGATAGCATTCCTTCCCTCAGGTGTGGCAACTGCTCAGCTTGGTACCATCTGCAAATTTTCTGAAGGTACACTCAGGCCATTTCAGCGTCCTTGTGCATGTTTATATGCTTGAATGCTGTAGCCTTTTTTATGAATTATAACCCTATCCTGAAGTGTGGCAGGATGCATTAAAATTCCTGATACATTACTTGAACTTTACAATCACATTGAACCACTTCATTGCTAATATACATTCAAATTTTGTTTCAACTCTATTTTTAATATTACTGCAGGCTGCTTTAGTCAGTATAGCAGCATTTATGGAATCCAATAGATTGTAAAATAGAATTGACCTTGTCATTAACATTGTCTGTCCTAGCAAGTAGGGAATATATTGTTCACAGCTCTTTCCAGTGTCCTCGTATAATAAGATCGCAGAGAACACAAACATTTTTTCCTTTAGCTAGGGAGAACATTTCAAGAGAAGATGCCAAATGCTGTCACATTGGTGTTAAAATCAAACTGTGGTGGTCATAAGAATAAGAAGTTCTATTGGGTGAGAGAGAGAAAAGCTACTTTGTTCTTAACATATCCTTTTCTATTTTCCAGGATGCTGCAGCAAGCTCAAACTCTCTCTGTATTTCTTTGCAGCAAAATTGTCAGTAATGGCTTCTGCAGAAAATTTTAACTGTAGAAGACTTTGTACTAAACTTGTACAAGTCAGTACTATTTTTATTTTTATGAATTACTGGTGCATGCAGTGGTGACAACAGCATTTCAACATGTGCCTCACTTCAACAAAGTGATACCAAAATACTCAAGAAATATCTAAAAGTTGGGCACATAGAATTTGTTAAAAAACACAGAATTTGTTCTAAAACACAGAGCAGTAAGAGGATCACTCAGCATGAAAAGGAGAGAAAATTTTCAAAGAAAACCAGAAGTAACAAGCATGGGGTTTCTATATTGTATCTAGCTTGAAACTGAAGATCAGTGGCCTTATTGCGGTACAGTTCAGAGCTCTCAGCAATGTGTTTTCTCTTGTACAGAATAACACCTGTCAGACACAGCCTATTACTTGTAGTAAGGAGGATGTACAAAGAGGGGGTGCTCAGAGAAATATGGAGTGAGAGATGTTCAGTTCTCACTCAGGTACACAATGAGCAGCAATCACAGTAGCCTGCTCTGTGATCCAATTGCTCTTGTTAACTACAAGATTGCTGCATCCTCCAGTCTCCTGATATAGCTTCCTACCAACTCATTATAATATGACCCATCTGCTAGATTTGCAGAAAAAGGAGATGTTCCATCATCTTTAAGCACAGTCCCAGAGCCACTGCCCATGTTTATTCCCTCTCTTGCTCTCTGAGATATTACCTCTGTATGATTTCTAGAGTCCTGGTACTAGATCTGTATATACAGTAGCAAAGGACCTTTGAGATATCACAAATTCTTTAATATGCTATCCTTATAGCCAAGAAGTCCTTAAAGAAAAGACAATTGATAGGTGAGAAACACGTGAATTAAAATACAGAGTCCAGTTTGGGTAAAAAATATGAATATTCCGTTTTAAATGGTACGTATGTGACAAGGCCAAAGTATTTAATTTAGGCGAGGAGTGGTGAGCTCAGCTTTAAAAGAAGATGGAAAGAGATAACAAAATCCTTAGTCTATAGAAAACATCTTCTGGGTCTTCTTTTCCCACTGGAGAATTACAAACATGAAGGAAGCATTCAGCTCAGATTTTATGACATCTGCTCAAGAGAATGTCTTTTTGATGGGGCACCAAGAAGAGATGTCACTGTATCACAACACATTCCAATCCTGTGAGCGTGCAGCATTTAACCTTTCCTTACACAGGGAAGCACATCCCTGGAGATGCTGTTCTCACCAGGAATCTCTTCTGGTATAAGCAGGCGTGCAACCACCAGCAGTGCTGCTTAGCTCAGTTTGTTCTTTGTAGCAGAAGGTTGAAAGAGAGCCTCAGGCACAAGACTTGGCCTTTGAATGATTTGCCATAGGTACAAGAGCACCATCTTGTGATCCCTGAATGCCAGTATGCCAGCTGGAGGAGGAGGATGGCAGCCGTGTGCTCCTGCCACCCCCAAGACTCCTCTGTCCCTGGGACAGCCATCACCACACAAACCTGGATGCCCTCACACTTCATTGCTTACTGCCTTAGCAACGTGAAAGACCACAGAGACAAACGTGGAACAACTCACCACTGATATTTGATCTGGGAGAAGATGTAGTCCTGCTCATACATCCTGGTGTGCACATCTGGGAGAAAACAACTTCCGGTCCAAGCAATGTTACACATCCACCCAAAAGGATGTGTCAGTAGCAGTAATAAATCACCTGGCTGCAGATACAGCCACCAACCAAATGCTCATAGGGCACAACAGGATGCAGGATTTATTAAACTGGACTGCTATAAACCAGGCAAGATCCTAGGCTATGGCAACAGATTTATTTTTCTGCGTTTTGTAGTGCTAGCACTGGTTAGACAGCACAGTCTTGCTCTGCATAGATGATTGCCCTTTGTCTTTTGCTCTGTCTTCAGTAGGACCATTAGAATGGCCGGCCCCAAGTTAGAATTCCAGCTCTTAGAGAAAAGACTCCATTTCAGACAAAAAAGAAAGCTATTTTCCAATTTTTAGAAATCAACACATCCACTCAGAGATGCCTTTCATTTTATATCTAAATTTCCATTGCTGTGGGGAATTTTAAAAAAGTTTGTACAAGCTGAGGGTGCTTGTGTGGCAAATAAGGTGTAAAGGTCATATATAAAATACAAAACAGTGCCTAGATGTTATCTGAAACAACATTCTGGGACAACAAAAATCTGGCCTCAGAATCATGTTTGCAAAAGAAAAGTTGGCAAAGCAACTTAAGAAGTCCTGAAATACTCTCCAGAAATTTAAATTTTTTATTAACATATAACTGTGGCCAAATCAATGAAAAGCACTTTGGAAGTGCTGGATTAATTTAAGACCTATTCTGGTAATTATGTTAGGAAAATGAAAGGCTCTACAAAATCCAAAACATCACCTCCTACTCATTTACACAGAAAAACTGGAAAACATTTGAATCCTTGCCATATTATTGAAACAAGATATTTTTATAAATTCAAATAGTTAGGAAAATATTCCAAAAGCCTTTGGATGCCTATGGCATAGCTCAAGCAGAATCCAGATGCCTGCATTCAAGGGAATGAGTCACAACAGTTCTGCCTGTGGCATGCATACCTGAAAGGCACCTAAGCTGTCATCAGTAAAGTTATTTAGGCACCTAAAGTGTACTCCTAATGTGCATTCCCAGAGGCCTCCTTATCTTGGACGAGATGAGTGTCTCAGCAGATATTTTGTTTCACGGTGTGTTTAGGCATTCTCTAACTATTTGGTGGGCTGCCTAGAATCCTTTGTTTATTAGGGATGGTTACACAATACCCAGCCCGTGCCAACACCACTGAGCTCAGCACAAAGCAGGGAGTTCATGGACCTGCTGCTATTCCAAAGTCATCTGAATGAACACCCCTGTGAAATGGTGCCCATCATCTGCTCTACTGTGAGGTGAGGAACAGTACCATTACTGCAGGCGTCTTCTTTTAACACAGTTATTCATACACAAGCAGCAGCTGAAGTGGCTGCAGGCTTTCAGAGCTGTAAACCTCTCTCACTCAGCTCTCTGAAGCTTTGGGACAGGGAGCTTCAGACTCATCTCGTTTCAGCATTTTCTCTGCATCCCTTTGCTTGGTATCCTGGCTGTTGTACATCCCAGAGTTAGTCTGGTGCCTAACTCTTCCTCAGCCATATAAGTAAGGTGAGTAATTCAGAACTGCAAATTCCTGCCTCTGAGTTGGCACTGGAAAGTCAGATTGGATGTCATCATGCTGGGGTCCCTGTGTATCTGGGCTTTGGTGACTTTTCATCCTAACATATGTGAGTACAAATCCAGATTCTGGTATCCACTTTTCCAGAAATGCTAAATAAAGACAAGACTGCTCTTGTACTGTCATTCATTGCCTGAGATAGTTCTGGAGGCCTTACAGAGCATCAGTATGCATGACATTTCATGATCAAAGGAATAATCTGAAACTTTTAGTTATTACTATTAAAAAAAAAAAGAAGAAAGAAAAAAAAAAGAACTGCTTTTGAAGGATACCCCTTTTAAGACTAAAAAACCCTAAATGGAGCACCCTAGATCACAGCAATCTTACCAAGTATTCCTTCTGCTATTTAGCAAAATGCCCTCACAATTCTGAAATCATTACTGGGATGTTTTTAGACACTAGGCAGCTTGGCAATACTCTCTGTAAATGAAAAATGTTCTAATTATAGAGCAGCAATACAAGAACTGTAATGGTGAGGACCAAAGCTCGTATGTCAGTATCTCAGCACAGTGGCTGGGAAGGACCAAGGGGACTTGTCAC
This sequence comes from Brachypodius melanocephalos, assembly GCA_013398615.1. NCBI lineage: Eukaryota > Metazoa > Chordata > Aves > Passeriformes > Pycnonotidae > Brachypodius > Brachypodius melanocephalos. Next base: position 18,106,845 of record VZSR01003803.1, read on the forward strand.
TCTGCAGACCCACAGGGAGTGTTATAAGCAGCTGAAGGAGGGAAAGAATGGCCAGTTTGCATCTGTCATCTGACCACCTTAGGACGATGTTTTTTCCTCTTTCAGAATTAAGATAACAGTTTCTAGAAGAATGTGACCAGAAATGTGATTAAAAATAGCACATCCATAACAAACAGACATATTCAGAAATGTGACTAGAAATAGCATATGCATAACAAACGGCTCTTAATGTTGTGAATAAATACATTCACATCAGTAGGCAGATTTTTTTCTTTACATGAAAACACTTGAAAATTATTGTGCCCCAAAACAAGCTATGGAAAATGTTCCTTTGTTTGAGACACAGTAAAATGAAGGTCATTATTTCTTTAGGTGCCTACTATAATGGTGCTGTTCCCACTTCACATTTTCCCTCTTCTTGTTTTGGGGTATTTCCCTACTATAGGTCACCCCAGTACTATCAAAACCACCCCAGTGGCAGCTGTTCAGCAGGCTGTTCCACCTTCTCACAAACCCCACAATCCTGACCACTTGCTGCTTGGGACAATCAGGGACCACCCTGTCCTGAGAAGGGACTGTCACAGGCCCAGGGACAGAGGTTGAAATTAAAGTTACAGCTAACAGAGCTTCCACAGGTACCTGAAATGCTGCACTAATTGTGGCTCTGTGTGTATCTACCTCCTGGTGGCAGCTCTTTGAGCTCTGAAGACCATGAAAGCTCACAAACATCTAGCAGTAAAAACCCACAAGAAATGTCAAAGCCAGGAAGTGAAACGTTGCACCCACAATTCTCTATGCATTGTATTTCACTTTCACTAAAGCATAACAAAGCAAAGCAAATAGCCTTGGGAAAGTTCATTTAGCCAGTCAGAGAAAGATGGGATTATTTTTAGTGTGATTCTGGCTTATGTATGTATCCATTTTCTCAGCCTGACCTTTTCCAGATCAGCCTCTGTTGCTCAGAAAATAGGCTGTCTTTTATTCATGCTGGGTTTCCACCCGACATCAAAGAGGTTTGCATATGTGGATCAAGTGATCAAAGGTGCTGATAATCTCCCAAAATCTGCTTGGTTGCGCCATTCAAATTAACACACTGGTAAGAGTTACCTTCGGTGGTTATTATATTAAAGAAAACAGTGAATTTGGGAAGTTTTGCTTGCAAGGTTTGTTGCCATTTACAGGTTTGAGACAAACTCCACTGCTAAGTATCCCTAATTAGCCTCTTAGGTTGATTTCTCTTCTTTAGCAATTTGTGCTACATTTAATTTCTTTTTTAAAAAGTGAAATTGCAAACTAGGGAAAGTTTGCAGCCTATGAACAGGCACTCTCAGTCTGTTGAGGCTTGAACAGATGCACAATTCATGAACTGAAACTACATGATATAACAACTCAACCATTTATTGACTTGATGAAGCAAAGCTCATTACTAACAATAAGCTATTCAGAGTATCTCTCTGTTCTGATAAACACACTAGGACAAGAAACAATTTGGAATTTTGGTTTTTGAAATACAGATGAACCCAGTTTAGCTCCTATCATAGACGGAAAACATTTTCTGGCTTATTCTTCAGATAATTTTGAACTTAAAGTTGTTTTTTAAAATACTTCTGCAGCTTTTCCTAGGGAAAGATATTCCAGAGCTATGGAAAAACTTTACATTGGTTCATATTCTCCATCAGCTTGCTCATTTCAAGATTATCACAAAGTTCATCCCAAAATGATCTCAATAATTAATGGCAGTAAACATCTGTGTTCCTAATACAGGGAATAGTTCATAATGTACATGACTCACAATTAATTCATTCAACCCAAGTCCTTGAATTAACAAATGGAAAACAAGAAACGAGTAACAAAATTGAAAAGCCACAACATTCTGAATAATCTCACAATAATTTAAGATGGTCTGCAGCAACAACAAAAAGCAGTAAATGGAGATCTTGTTGGAAATTGTGTTGCAATCCCTGTTAGATTCTCAGTGATGCTGGAAAAGCCTGTATCTTTATATCCGAGAAATACGCATATTGAAAAGCAAATAGTTGGATGAAAAAAAGTCCCAGTCAATACCGGTAAAAGGTTTGACCTCCTGATTTCACTAGGAAAATAGAAAAAAGTGCAAGCACTGCATCAGAGAACAATACACTGAATGTACAGCAGTTTAAGACCTGCTATGGATGTAGTTTTTTAATGCAAAGCAGACACTGAATTTTTTTTTGAGTGATTAAGAAGCTTTTGGGGAAGGACGCAGCTGCATAAATGAAGAATATTCAGCTAAATGACTCAGGAGGTCACTGCTGCAGAAACATGTTTTTATTTGGGTGGTAAGCCATTATATATTTGGTAAAAAAGCATTGAGACTCTTGATTTTCATTTAATTTGACGATAAAGACACATCAAGCATCTCCAACAGGAAGTATTGGCTCATACTCATAGAAACCGTGATGTACTCCAGAGTGGAGAAAATTCTCTTGGGAAATCCCAGCACAAATTCACTTGAATAAATAAGCTTTCCAAGAGAATTATATCAAAGTTTTAAATTTGTTGGTAGCCTAACTTAATTAAAAGCCTCTAGATTATCCTTAAGTGGGAACTGCTTTTGTCCTTCTTGTGGTACCTGATTGACTTTTTATGACACATCCAGACGTGGAAACATGAGCGTGAGTGTCAGAATCTCTAATCCAGTGGGTTGGATGTCCTCTTGGAAATTTGCTGCCTTGGGTTCTCAGTAGTGTTTCCATGTGAAACCATGTCATCAGGAGAGGAAGACTATTTTCTCCTTCCCTCTTGCCACATTCATTTGGCTGAGATATTAGTCCAGGGTATGGGAAGTTTTAACTTGGTCCCCACATCCAACATGAGCTGTGTGTCAAGATCCTGGAAAACAAGTCCTGAAACCTCTGGGTTAATTCAGCCCAGGTGAGGTGAAATGAGCAGTTCCCCTCCTATGAGGCTGGTTTATTGGATTGCCATGCAAAGGTAGGGCTGTGGGTCCCTAAGGCCAACCCTGGCTGCCACAGTGGCAGAGGAGAGCAGTGGCAGCTTGTGGGGGCTACTCTGCCCCTTTCACTGCTCTGCCAGGCACTGAGGGTGCCTTGGCATCTCTGCCGTGGACAAAGCCTTGGCACTGAGTCCCTAGGAAGGTGTGGTTGCAAGGACACAGGAGTACAGTGCCAGGCTTGCTGTGCAGTCCCAGTGGTGTGGCTTTGGCAGAATATTTCCCTGGCTGCCTGGAGACTGTGTTCGGGCAAGAGGCATCTGCTGGGAAACAAAAAGCCACGTGCAGCTCAAGGCTCTTGGAAGTACTCACCAAGAGCATGAAAGCCATAAGTGCCTTGCTGTGCCTGCTGCTCTGGCATCAAGGTCAGGCAGGAAGATTCCACTACCAGTCCTTAGACAGGGACATGAAGAAGGTAGAAGCTCATCTCCCAGAAGAATGCTGGGATTAGTTCTCTTACTTCCCAAGAGATAACTCCGGTGATTATCTTCTCTACTGCTCTGGCTTTTTGATGTGGGATTGCAAAGATACTTCACATTAGCACTTGTGATATACATATTGCTGTAAACACAGCATATTGTTTGTGAGATCTTGAAGTCAAACACATTTTATTAAACAAAAAATGTAGCAATGCCATTATTTGTAACTAGATATTGAGAAGAGTGTATGAGTATCAAGGAGAACATATTTCTAATGCAGATCCTGTGCCAAATTTTACAAGGTCATAAAATTCCCTAGAAGTATCTCTTCAAATAATTATTGTTTTCTGCCTTCATCAGTTCATGAAAGCTCAAAAGAGCCAACTAAATTTCTTTTGAAAGGAATTACAAATTCTGAAAAATCAATAAATATAACTATTCCCAGCAGAACGTTTTTATACTGTGCTAGACAAGGATGAAGATGCATTTCCTGTAAACTTAGCTATGAAAAAGACAGCTCAGAGACTACAATTTAATTACTACAATATAACAAGACATCTGGGGAAATTGCTAGATTGGCAGCTTTTAAAAGTGTTTATAAAGTGATTTTACAGAAAAAAAAAAAAAGAAAGGATTAATTTTTGTATAAGGTATTTTTTTACTAAGGAAATTTAGATGTTTATGGGGAATGGAAAGTTTGTCAATATTTTAAAGCAGGAAACAAAAAATATTTTAAACCAAAAGGCAGATATAACTCAGTAGAAGTATGCTACTTCAGAAAAGCAGGTGTCCTTTCATAGCCAAGTATGTTCTTCCTTTATTGTATGGATGTCATTTATAGCAGATTCTACAGCACAGTGTTTGTTAACATGAAGAACCAGCAGTTGAAATTATCATTTTCTTAGCCTTTGAAAAGTTTACTGAGCAATGAATTTGTCATCAATGACATTTCTGTATAAATAACATTGCTAATTTTTCTAACCTAATTATATGTTCCATGTTCTCACAGCATTTATTTTTATTATCGAAATAAGCAAACTAATCCTTGACCTTGTTTTCTCTTTTGAATTCAGAATGTGGTCTTTTTCCATTGTGCTTTTAATGCTGGTGAAATTCCATTGAATTTATGGGCAGCTACTCTGCTATAAAACTAATATAGTGAAGTAACAATCTTTTCTAATCAGCTTTTCTTTTATCACCTCAGATAAATAAGACTCTTTATAGAAATACACTCTTTTTTTTTAATGGCAACTCCTCCTTGTCTAGTTTGTTGCTCAGAAGCTTTAGTAGATGTTTATCCAATGTTGAACACAATAGCTGTTCTCTCCACATAGATAAATAGAAAGTTACAAATTTCCTTTATCCTCCAAATTCACTTCTATTCCTCAAAATCTTAAGATACTTCTTGTCTTTACATCATGCCCTAAAAGTAACTTTGGGAGATTGGTCAGTAATCTGCAGTGTAACTGGTCAGTGTCATCAGCTCACCTTGCAAGAGCTGCCCAGGTCTTTGCAACACCAAAATCACAGACTTTAGTTATGAGAGGCCTTGTAAGAGGCACCAGTATGAAACCAATTTAGATTTATCCCACTGGTACAAAACCAATTTAGATTTATTGCTCTAGGTACCAACAGGTCTTCAGCACTCCAATTCAATAATGAAGTGGCAGTCCACTGGCATTCAGAAGTGCTCCAGGCTTGTTGATTTCCCCATAATGGTGCCATGAGTGGACAGGAGGAAGGCACAGACCTGAGGCCCATCAGTTCATGAGACAGTAAACTCCCATTCTCCATTCTTTGTACCGTGCTTTCTGGTGTCTGATGACCCAGTCATGTCCAGAGTGATCCACAGCCATCACCTGGACCACACCAACAGGGGAAGCAGGAATGATTTTGCTTGTGCATTATAGTGAATATTATGTAATCTGGCAAAACCCCTCTATTGGTGTCATCAATAGCTGTGGAGAAATCAGAAAGTGTGACCTTTTAATCACAGTTGCAGCCAACAACCCTTGGTTAAAAATGTGATGCACAAAGGGCAAAGACAGCTCATCAAAAACCCTGCAGATTCTTGACTCGGAGACAATCAAGATTGTGTGTGTCATTGGGACACTGGGACCAAATCATGCTGGATTTCCCGTCCATCAGTGGCTTTTGTCCTCACACAAGCAGCATTCCTAAGCAGCCAGTCATGAAAACCTCCTAGCAGCATTATGCCATCAAAGCAGCACAAAGTAGCTCGAGTGTCCTGCTGAGTGCTGCAGCCAACCCCCTTGCCTGCCCAGACACAGTTTTGGAAAGATCTGATACATTCTGTACTCACATGATATTCATTACTAATTCTGAGCACAATATAGCAAGTGTTACTCGGTGCTAGGGTGACTCCATGTCCTGTACTGAACACTGGAATAAACAGAGTGTTATAATAGCCCTTTGGCAAGAGCTTGTGCCTCTCTCAGTGACAGTATCACCATTAAAGCTATGCCTGTAGGCCTAATCTCTCTGGCTGCTCTTTTTAAGCCGACAGTCCATTTTCCTTCCTTGCAATGTTATCATTTATTACTGACAAAGGGTAAAAAGCTCAAACATTTGCAAACAAATGTATAAGACACTTCCTACCCTGAAGATAGCATCATTTGCTTTGGATATAAATAAATTAACCATTTATTCTAAACTTTCGGCTCCTTTATCAAAACTTTATCCACCCTGGTGCTCAGTCATCAGTGCCAGGCCTGTGCCATGGGAGCAGAACAAACCCCAGCCTGACATGTGGGACAGGAAGGGAGGTCAGAGCAGCCCCAGCCCTGGTTGGGATCTGATTGCAATTCTCATTGAAACCACTTCTGTTTTAATATTCTCACCATCAGCCAAAAGGAACTGCTCTATATTCAAAATATTTGTTTTTTCAAAATCTGGCCATGCTGAACTGTTGATAGGACCTTCTCTAAAACAAAAGGCATCTCTAAATAATCCAGGCTTTGTAAGAAGCTGAGAGGGAAAAACAGGTGAATCCTGTATTTTTAAACTTCCATATTAGCAAAGAAAGGTGCTTTTAGAGAAAAATAAAATAAACCTCCTTATAATCTTCACATTCAAACGTTTTTTTTTTAGACAGCTGGCTTCACTTTCAAATATGTTTTATAACAAGAACAAATAAACTCAAAAGTCTGATGTCTAAAAAATAACCCATCCGAAGTGCTTGGAGTTTTTGACATGCTTTCACATGTACTTTTGGCTGCTATAAACAGCAGGTTAGTGTCAACATGAGTTCCTCCTGTCTGCTGCCCTTCTGAGTCCCCAGGAGGCAAAGGCACTTCATATCAGTGTTCCTGAAGGTCACATTTGCTCCTGCTCACACGTTCTGCAAATACAGAGCTCGGTTTCATATCGCTCAGGGTGGGGGCACTGGTAAATCATCAGAGGAGCTGTTATTGCTCCAACACTACATTGAGATTCACTCTCTTTGTGTCCTGATTAATTGAACTATGCACAAATTGTTTTCTGCTTTCAGCTACTGTGATCCCACTTGGACTTCCAGCGTACTTGCAGGAGAATAAAATCAAATGTTATTTATGAGAAGCTTTGAACACTTCTCCTGGACTCTGTGTGTTTGTGTAAAGGTATTTCATGCTTTCATCCTTCGTGCCTTTGCCCTTTAATAATGTTCTACTTGTGACTGCACAAATATGATGCTTTCACTGGGACTACATTGCTTGTCCAGAAGTTCAGAAGTTCAATCTTTCAAATGGTACATACAAAGGCAAGAAGTGGTGCAAACCTGCAGGTGCAGTAGGAGCACCTGAAATTTTAGGCATGCATAAATTGAGGCCAGTGTTGGAGAGAACAGGTCCCACTCCTCACAGTAGCTGTACATTTACATACTCTGACAGGCTTCTGGCAGTAGGCAGCTGAAAATGATGAGCTGTCTCAACAGATTAAAATTAAATTCTATTGAAGAAAACAACATACAAAAATTATGTTTCTGTATAATCTCTGTGATTAAATGTTACTTGTTTCAAAGCTAATGTTTCTGTCACTTTCAATTACAGCTTTTGGAAGCTTTATTCTGCACCATTTAATCTCTTTAAATAACTCTCCTGTTCAGCTTTGTTGTAGGGATTGGCACACTTAGTATGAATATTGCACTGCTACTAACTCCTACAATAACATTGCTGACTCTGATTTAGAATTACATTGACTCTGATTTAGAATTACGTTAATCATATCTGCTCTCCCTATCATGTCTGGAAATCGGAAAAAGGAACAAAATCAAATGGAGTCACATGCTGGAACTCTTTTACTGGTCAAGTTATATTGAGCAGGCTTATGTCATATATCTGTGATAATCAGATGAAAATTTAATAATTTCTAAACAGTGACAGACATTTCTTGTTGGGGAATGGTTTTCAAAGCTTTTTTTCTAAAAAAAAATATTTTCTATTCTAAAACCTGAAGTGTTGAACATTTTTCACTTGGTTTTGCCTTTTCCAAATTTTGAGACAAACACTGAAACTTAGTTAAATTTCGATGAGGTTAAACAAATTACAACTTCTTCAACTAGTTAGAAGCTCCTGACATAAATGAAGTTAGACAAAAATTCCTATATTTGTTGACAGAAGAACCTTTGAATCAAAATCGATATAAAAACTGATCTCCATGTCTACATTTGGCTGAGTATTTTCCTTTATTTGTCTAAGGGAATTACGATTTATGTGCAAAAAGGAAGTTACATTTGCAATTAATGAGCAAATGGAAGAAAGTGGGGGAGGGAGCTTTGCTACGAAAAAAAAAAAAAGTTTTTTTTTTTTTCACCAAAGGCTGCTCTCCAAGGCGAGCTCTGCCACCTCGTGGGCTGCAGCCCTCTTACAGGGTAGAGCCCAGAGTGCCGGACAAGAGAGCACAGTTGCATAGGGAGACGTGGGTCTGTTAAAAAACCCAAACGACCCGGTGTCTAAAATAAATTATAGAAAGAATTTCAATAACATCAGGGGTTTGACTCATAATTATTAAAATCAGTCTCTCGCTCAAAAGGAAATTACGTCACCAGGATAGCCTGGTATATTGGTCTAACTGACTTTTCCAACCGTAACTCCCGGACTGTAGCTTTTAAAGCAGCATTAGATATAGTGCAGATACTCAGTGTCAGCATTACTGGATCTATGCAAGTCCCAGCTCCCTGCTGCTGTGCTCCAGGCACAGGCCCTGGCATCCTGACTCACAGCTACGTGAATCCATACAGACCCCAAAGCATCACAGGCTGCATCCTGGCAGGCAGAGGTGGGTGCAGTCCCAGACCCGCTTTGTGACCCAGATATACCTCTTTTGCAGATGTTTGTTACTTTTTTCTAACAGAAGATCACAGAAACATACAAATCACTTTTTTTTTTTTTTTTTCCACTTTGCTGACCTAATCAGAAACCCGAATCAAGTTACAAACAGACAAGGAAAATCGATTCACTCTTGTGAAATCAAGAGCTGGAAAAATAGTCTGGATCAACCCACAAAACTTCTTTGACTGAAAAGAATAATCACTAAGCAGTTGAAAATACAAGCTTGGTGATTTCCAGCTGAGAACATTATTCAGTGGATGTTCCTTTTCAGAAATGTTGTGCTGTTCTGACTTTTCCTGCATTTTCAGGAAGCAATAAAATCAAGACAAAATAAACAAATAATTTCAGTGGCCTCCAGTTTTAGCATCAACAGTTCCTTAATCAACAGCTGTACTCAAGGAGCAGAGACAGCTTTGGTCTATGACTCGAGATCCTGATTGTCACCTTCCTCGCTGGCAGCACCAAATGGGAAGGACTGGAGAAATGTGGGGATATCCCTTGTTGTACAAGGGTTTGTTTCAGTGTTACTTCAAACAACAATCTCATGTGGTGACATAAATACAGCTGTCACATATATGCTATTTTAGCCATACTGACCCACAAACAGCTTGCAGGTAACCTATCTAGAGGAACAAACACATTTTTAATATTTAGTTTAACCATTTAAACTGAAAAGCCATGAGAAATATAGAAGAGGAGAGTATCTGTGAAAATGACACATTTACAGGGACTAATCTTTTTTATTACAGTTTTACTATTATTGCCTACACAAACATGCTCAGCTCTCAAAGGAAGTGGTTCTTTCGCAATTTCTCTGTGACAAAATTTTTAAAAGGAATGAGCTGGAAGAAAATTCTCAGATAGATCCATACATCTGTGATAATTTAGGGGTAATTTCCAAAGTATGCTGAGAACGTCAAACATCAGGTGCTGTTTGGAATTGTAACAACTTCTTATAAGACAAATCACTGAATTTTGAGCACTTGACAAATGGCTAATGAAAACAAGGAGCTAAAGGAGATGTGTACAAAATGTATTGCTCAATTTTGTTACTCGAGTGACTACGTACACAGACAATTTTGCAGAATTACTAGATGTCACTGCAAGAGAGTTAAAAAATAAGGGGGAACAAAGTGTATTTCACCAGACATTAAGCAATATACTTGCAATGACATATATGTATTATATATTTTAAATGATAAATTAAATATACTGAAGCATCAGAGATTCTAGGTGACTTTTTGGTTACAGATACTTTAGTGTTGAAGGCACATAAAATAGTTAAAGAGTAGCAGTACATAAGGATGATTTGATTCTTCTTCATTTATTGATGAATCATGCTTCCTTGATAGTGGGCTAGAAACTAGCTACACTTCTGTGATGATACGAAAGTAAGAAACGATGTTTCTACTAAATATTTTTCAATGAGCAGTGCTTTTAAAAATAAAATAGTCATACAAATTCCTGAGGTAATGCAGATTTTCCTGTTAACTATGGAGAGTTTACATGACAGTTTGTTACATTTATTTTTATTTTTATTAGGTTCATTTAATGGTATGATTGATGAGATAGTTTTGAGGGTGAAAAAGCCATGTGGGTAGCTTGGATAAGGAATAGATATAATTGTTGACCATTAACCAGTGACAGCAAGAACAAGTCTCTAAGTGATGGAGCAGAAAGTTAAAGATCTCCTGTAGGAGCTGACAAAACCTTACAATTTGATTTTCAAAAAAAAATCCCAAAAGAAAGCCTTTTTCTTTCCTAGCACCACTAGCAGAGCATCTATTATATACAGGACAGTTATATTTTTAATAAGCACTACACATATTCGTAGTCACAGAGATTTAAACAAGAGACCTACTGGCTCCCCATTTACATGGAAACAGCAGGAAATGGTACTCTGCATTCTGTCAGCAGTTGTGTGACTCCTACCTTTCTCACTTCAGAAGGACTGGCTGATCTAGGAAATTTAAGGTTTCACTGGACCCTTTAAAACATGGCCAGTATTCAACATCCCAAAATAATCCCATTCATATTTTAATGGGATTATTTTAATCTTGGAAGAAGTGCACAGCAAGGCAGATTATTTGCATTTTTCAGGCTGGTTAGGACCAGGAGCAACCTAGATCAATATTGCTGAAATTCAACATCCCTGTGGTGGTTTTAAAAATAATTTGATGGACTGCTTCCCTTGGTTGTTGACAAGAATCTACATCATAGATCTGTCCCTGAATCATACAAGTCTGGTACCTTAGTCCAGAGAGAGGGCAAGAGAGAAATACAGAAAAAGGCCCCAAAGAGCTCACAACACGCTGCCTTCTCTGATTGTACAGAGAGTTGGTTCTGTTTGGACTGAGGATGTGAGGCAATACTTGCAAGAGGTAAAGTCAGGACCAGAGGAACACACAGAGCCACAGCCAGATCACTTTACCTATGGGAAAATGACCTGAACGCTTAGAGCAGTGCAACAAAATCTCCTGCTCTATACTATAGATGTGTACTTAAATTTTTGTTAACATTTGAATTCTGCCACAGTAGGAAGCTTCTCGTGCTGCACATTATTCTTTTGTCAGCCATGATAATAAAACATCCACCTCCTGAATTTTTTTTTATGAGCAATAATTTATTTTTACAATAAAAAAGCACTTTAGATTATTTTTAAACAAAAACAAACCTGTGACTATATGAGTAGCAGCAGCTATAGCAGAAGGATCTAATTTGTTTTTCTTATTCAGAACCTCATGAAGTGTCATTTTTCTTTTCCACATCCCTGTGTTGTTCAAAACGCCAGTTATAGAGCTTACAAATGCACTTTCCTTTCGAGTCTGGTATGTATTCTCCTGAGGGTCTCAGACAATTACAGTAAAAAATAGAAGCATCAATTGCAATATTTTTGCACAGCATGGTATTACTCCTGCTGAGGTTTTAATTTACCCCAAGACTGCATATATCAGCAAATTTTCCAAATTACATTACAAACTGATATTTCATTTGGCCTAAAATTCTGCTTAGTTTCCTGTTGCAATAAGGTTTCCCAGACACCAAAATCAGTGTGATTCTCAAGCTCACAAGCAAAGGAACTTGGGATTAGGGATTCAAGAGTAATTATGGAACCTTGCTAGTCTGGGGAAGCAGCAAGGGCCTAAAAACCTTCCTCTGCACATCATACTACCACTACCAGCAGAAAGTGTCAGAGTTAGATAAAAGACAATATTATACCCTGGCACAGAGGGGAAGAGAACAGGGATGGAAACTAGTTGAATAAAGGGAAGAAAAGAATCTCCCATCTTCATTTCTGTACATTGCCCTTGCTATCTTGTCTAAGCCAAAGTTTTCAAAGCTATCTCCTGTTCTCTGCAAAATCTGTGGGATTTTTACTCTACTTGCAGTGACATGTCTGCATGAAACATCCTCCACTGTAATCAGCAGGAACACTTGAATTTACATAGATTTGAGTTAGATTGCATCTTTGCATTTGCTTTTAATATAATAAAGAATCCCCAGCTGAGGGAGTTGGGCTTGTTTAGTCTTGAGAAGAGGAGGCTCAGGAGGGACCTCATTGCTCTCCACAACTCCCTGAAAGGAGGTTGTAGTGATGTGGGGTCTCTCGTACCATGCCTGCAGTGAGAGAACCAGAGGAAATGGCCTCAAATTGAGACAGGGGAGATTCAGATTAGATATCAGAAAAAGATTTTTACTGTTAGTGTGGTCAGGCATTGGAATAGTTTGCCCGAGGATGTGGTGGAGTCACCATTCCTGGATGGGTTAGAGAGGCATTTGGATCTGGCACTGCGTGATCTGGTTTAGTGGGTTACAGTGATACTGCTGGAGAGACTGGATGATTTTGTAGGTCTCTTGAGGATTCTATGATTCTATAATTCTATGTCACTAACAAAGACATTAAATAACACTGGTCCCAGTACAGAACCTTGAGGGACAACACTGACATCCATCAGGACTCTGAGCCGTTGACCACTACCCTCTGGATGTGACCTTTCAACCAATTCCTTATCCACTCAATAATCCACCTACCAAATCCATCTCTCTCCAGTTGTTGGAGTCCAGGGCATCCCTTTGGTTGCCCTGGAGGCTCAGGGTCCTCAGCAAAGCAGTCTGGGAACTGAGCAAAGGAGATTTGAGTTTTGTCCAAGGGGATTTAAGACCTGTCCAGGGGGGTGAACAGGGATGTTTCAATTCTGTCCATGGGGGTCACAGACTCTGGCACAAAGCAGAGATGAATTACAAGTCTCAAGAGTGTGAAACGCAGTAGTTTAGCTTAGCACGAGGTGACAAATATGTAGTTTTGGGTTTTTAGAATGGAGGTAGATAAAAGCAAAGATGGAGAAATTGGGGAAGTCCCTAAAGTTCTTCTTCTTTTTCTTCACCTCCATCTTCTGCAGTGACGTGGCACAAGATAATCCACACAGATTAGGTCAAGTAGAGATGACCTGTTTAGTATAAACAGTGGACATTGGTAGGAAATTGTAAATAATGTGTTCGGAATAATCAGTATAATCAGTATAATCAACCTCCCATTGAGGTGGGCAGTTCTCTGATGCCCGAGGTACAGCACAGATCTCGGCTGGGCACAGAGCACACTGTGAGATAAGAAATAATAAACAGAGTGATAGACCTTGGAAAAACAGAAACCTGAAGACTCTGTCTCTTTCTTGCGTCTGGCTCAGAGACTTTTAGAGGACAGAAAAGACTTTAACCACCTGAATCTCGGAAATCCAACCTGAGACCAGTTAAAGAGAAGGATATTGTCAGTGATGGTGTCAAAAACTTAACAGAAGTTCAGATAGATAATAGTATTGTCCTTGTCCACTGTTGTAGTCACTCCATTGGAGAAGGCCACTAGGTTGGTTAAGCAGAACTTGCCCTTGGTGAAGCCATGCTGGCTCTCTCAAATCACCTCCCTGTCCTCCGTGTGCCTTAGCACAGCTTGCAGAGGGATCTGTTCCATGACCTTCCCAGGCACAGAGGGGAGGCTCAGAGGTTGCTGGTTCACAGGGTCCTCCTCTCCAACCTTTTTAAAGATGGGTAAAACCTTTCCTATTTTGCAGTTACTGGGAACTTCATCTGACTGCCATTTCTCAAATATGATGGGGAATGGCTTGGAAATTACACTAGCCAATTCCCTCAGGATTCTGGGATGCAACTCAGCAGGTCCTATACACTTACAAACAATCCTCAGGTGGTCATGAACATAATCTTCTCTTACAGTCAGAAGCACTTTGCACCCCCAAAACACAGTGTTTCCACCCACTTTCAAACCACCTTTCATGGCAGGCAAATGTGATAATCACAACACTATAGAAACTGCTGCTCCAAATGAAACTCTGTCCAAATGAACCACTGTATAATATAAGTGATTTTGAAATCCAGGATTTCCTCATACGACATATAAACATATAAAATTCAAAGATTACATTCAGCCAGATCAAGAATAAAGCAACATTTAAATGGAACACATTTTTGAACAGAAGAAACAATCAGAGTAGATCTACATTAATTTAAAATGAAAAAAAAAATTGTTATTACTTCCATAACTCTTTTATCCTGCTCAGTACCTTCAAAATATTTCTGTAGAAACTTGTAACTTTTAAAATGCTGACAAAGTATAAATTGTGCTATTTACATCTGCCCCTGTCCTTGGCAATCCAGTAAAGATGACTGTTTCTTACTTACCTACAATATAATTCCAAGGCTTAAAAAACTTAAGACTCTAAATTAGAAAGACAGTAGATCAACAGATAAAATCTTGTTTCAATCTCTGATCAATATCTGATATTACAAGATAAAAAAAAAAGCCTTGTTCTCAACCATCCACCTATTTATCATTTACTGCATGGGAAGAATGATTCTTTCTGATCTTTTTGGGGAATTTGCTTACTCTTTGATGTATAAGATATAAATAGCTTTTTTAAAAATCTTTTTAATACATTTAATGGTAAACAATTAAGTTTACATAAATAATTAATCAACAGTGTTTGATTGTTGGAAACAAATAACCTTTAGACAATCCCTTTTTCTAAAGCTAAGATGAGTGATACCAGCATGTATAACAGGGGAACAGAATGCACGATGCTATATTGATGAATGATGTCAAGAACCTGCACCATATGGCATTCAATGATAAACACAAGTTGCAAAACCAAAAGGGAGTAGAAAGCAATGACACTTTACCTGAGGGTGCTTCTATAACACTTAGCAGAACAGCTGGATAGCCCAAGAATGAATATTCCAGTATATTACTAAACATATTGCAAAGTTAGTAAGATTTTAAATCTAGTAAATCAACATTCCTTTGTACATTATAGATAAAATCCTGAACCTATGGAAATCAACAGCAAAATAACTATTTCCTTCACTGTGATAAAAAATCCCTCCCATTTCGATATTGATTTAATAACTGAAGCTTCTGATACCAGAAACTTTAACGATATCATCTTTTAAATTTGCATATCTGACTTTTCTCAGGGGTTCTCTGACTACAGATACAGGATGGACTTCACATGATCAGTGAAGCTGATCAGCAGCCTTCTGAAGTCAGTGGAAGGTCTCAAAATTGTTTTGACAATCACCATTTTGATAAAAATAAGTTTCCTGAAATAATAGTATACCTCCTAGAACAAAATTAAGACTTTAGATGTCTATTAAAAATACATGAAAATTTCTACTAGAAACAGAAGCAAATTTTGTTTGTATATTTAGCATTAACAAGATTTAGATAAGGCACAGCATGCAAGATAAACCCAGTGATATGGTCCTGAATTTATTTCATGTCTATGTCTTTTTGCACAGTCTTAAACATCTAGTGCTACATAAGCTTGTGAGTTCACACTTGTGTCTATGTGCAAATTATTTTTCCTCTGTGATACTGCAATAACTCATTTACCCTTATCATGTTCTTTCCTTGTTGTTTATTAGCACCATTTGTTATGTCGCATTTAAAATTAGATTGGGAGATATTTGGGGGAGGAATCATTAGCATGTTGCAATCAGAACTCTAATTATGCTGGTACTGGAGGGTGTTGAGAAACTCATAGCTGAGTGAACAGATGTACTCATTTTTAATAGGGGAAGTCATGTCATAGTAAATTACAGCTCTGTTTTCTAGAATATGGGACTATTGAAGGATTCAAAGGTAAAAAGTGGTAGCAGAACTGAAATTGAAAAGCTGTGACATATCTGACACGCTAAGTGCAGACACTTCATGCTGCTGCTCAGACACTGCACACTGATGCAGAATGCAAATAGGCCCAGGACTTCTTCCACTGGCTACCAACAAAGCTTTAGAAAGACAGACCTTCTGGAACAAATAAACAAAGTGCTGTCAGGAAAAGTTACAAGAGAAAGGAAGGGTTTATTGCCTGGCAGTGTTAAAGAATTACAGCAGCTTTTTCTGAGGGCAAGATAATTTACAAGCAGAGGCACTAATGGCCTAAAAAGCCAAATTTCTGCTTCCTAGAAGAAATAGTCTGCTCTGGCTGAGTGGAAGAATGACAGAAAAGTTAAAGAGAAGCATCCTAAGCTAAGCAGGAAGCTTATGATGACAAAATGCCCTAGGTCTGCAGGTGCTGAGAAAATACATGACTTGATCCTGTCTGGACTAAAGCCCCACAGAAAGCAACTGAAAAATAATGAGCAGTCTGAACAGCAGACTCTGTATGTCTTGAGTTCACTGGATGCATGCACAGTGATGGAGATGAGACTGAAATTAAATATAGGAGAGCACAGCAGCTGGACCAGACAACTCCAGCTCAGTATCCTGTCTCTGACAGCAGCCACAGAAGATACACAGGACAGAGTATATAAGTGGGGCAAATACAGAGTGGTAATTTCCCTGAACATTCTCCCAAACTTCTACAATGCTGTTTTAGGGGCTCTCTGTGCCAGATGTAGCTTCCACAAAGCCAGTAAACACTGCAGCTTTTAGTTCTGTGTTTATGTTTTATAAACATTTAGCCTCTCCAGTATCTTGTGTCAAGGACTTCTAAAGCTTAAATATGACCTGTGTGAAGAACCACAGTCTTCTTATTTTGAACTTTTGAAAGTACTACTTTGAGTTTGTGCGCCTTAGTTCTGAGAAGTAGCATAAGCAGTCTGCTTGCTGTGCTGAAGGTTTTCCAGGAGGTCACCAGCAGGCTGGCCAGTGTGTACTGCTGGCTGCTAGGACCAGCAAGTCATATGAGACTCATGTTCCTTTATATTGGAAAGTGATAAAGACCAAAGCAAGTGTGTCAGCACTATATCCCTGCTCATGCATACTCGACAAGACTAAACATGTTCCTCAGCATCATTCTAGCCCATTCTAATACTGCCTAAACCAATGCCAAGGACAGCATGTACTGTTTCTGGCAGGTAGTATAGAAACACTGCCCCACATCCAACTTCCTTCATGCTACGCTCCCTTCCAGTGCTGCCCTAGTAGGCCATTCATACCCCAAAACAAGCCATGTGCACTTATGTTATACCCCAGGATACATATATGTTCACCTCATACTACGAAAACCTTACTCTGGTGGGATGCAACTCAACCCACAATCCAGCATGTTCCATGGATGCAAACAAACATTTTGGTGTCTTCCACCATAACCTTTGGTGACAGCTCAACTAATTTACCGAGAGTGGCCATTGTCTGCTTTTATTTACTGCTACAGGTTTTAGTTGTAATTAGCAAGAAAAGGCCACTTGCACAAGTTGAACTGTGCAAGTTTATGTAGCCTTGCAGACATGATCTGCAGGTAGTATGTCCAGAGCACTCCAATGGAACCCATTGGCCAGGGCCAAAAAGATGCAGTGGCAGCCAAAGAGGCAAGATAAACTTGTCTTGCTCTTTAGCTCTTTCCTATCAAGCTTATTAACTTATCTTAAAGGTACAAAGAATTTATCAGTTTTGACCTCTGATACAGATGTCTAATTAGCCATCACACAAGGGTATTAGGAACTGATAAAAGGAATGACACCTAAGTGCAGAGGACATACTAGAAAAAAACCCAGGTTCCAGAAAGGAAGAATTTGCAGGAGGCAGAAAAAGTGACAGTTTGTGCTTTGAATGCTAGTCAGAGCCACAGTATCCCTATAAACAACTGACTTATATAAATTGGAATTTAAAAAATATTTCAATTGTTAGTCTATGCACTTTATTTCTCTATCACAAACAGTGCAGTCACATATGTGCAGCTAAAAAATAATCCATGAATTTTAACAACTGCACCTCCGAAGGATGGACTTAATGGTTCTTCAAGGCCTGCATATGTTGTTAATTTAAGCTGGTCCTTCTAGATGAGAGACATTTGAGGCAAAACAAACTAAGAGCACAGGTTTGTCATGAATACAGCAAATCGTTCATATGAACTCAATTCTACCTCCACTAAAGCTTGAAAAGAGGCTCTTCACACAGTTGGAAATGAGTTCTCTTCACTGTAAGTGTAAATTCCGATTGATACCTGAAGAAGTGGAAGGACAAAATAGATGAAGAGAATGAAAGCAAAGTATTTAATCTACTATGTCTTGTTTTCTTTAAATTCAACAGCGTAATGGACTTTGCCTCAAGATGTGATTAGCATTTAGAGCTGGGTTCTGCATTTCCAACTTAAAAACACACCACTCATTTTAAAGAGTCCTTGTGTAAGAAATGTAAGAACTGGAGGAATGATCAGAAAACCTTATGGTACTGTCCTTGTTTTCGTTTAACAAAAAGAAAAGCAGCAGTTTTGTCACTATAGTCTTGTAACGGTGAAGAACAGAAAGTCAATCACTTAATCTCCATTGGTAAAACCTTCCAGAACTAGGAGCTCTGAGACTGTGCTTCATTCCCATTCACATCAATAGCAATACAGCTGTAGGAACACCTATCAATACTAATAGCTTTTCACAGTGGCTATTGCTCTGTGGTAATTTTCCAAGACCTCAGCTAGGTAATAGTGTTATGTGCACGTCTCCTGTTACCAAAGGTGGATAAATCTGTGGTAAATGTTTTTCAAACTAGATTTCTACTCCAGATTTCCTTTGTCATTCTGTATTGGATATTTTAATGTATAAAACCAAGAAGTGTAGCATGATGTGGCTTGTTATGTTGTTATAGGTGTGTTTATAACAGACACACATTTACAGTGAGGATGTGAGAATACACTGCGTTTAAGATTCCACCTACTATCATATGAACAGGGCTGGCCTCAGAATTAGCCAGTAAATCTGAGTAAATGTCTGATGACTGAGTGACATCAAAACAAAACTTAAAAGAATAGCAAAATTTATGGAAACTGACCCTGAACATAATATGAAAGCTCTTCTGAAAATGGACAGTCTCTGGAGAAAACTAGGAAATTCAAAAGCTTTGGTATGTCCATGGATTCAACAAAAATGTAATTACTCTACAAGGGAAAAGACAAATTAGGAGACATGAGCAAGACTGCTGTGGCCCAAATAAAGGAGATTCTACAAGTGTAAGTTGTTGATTTTACAGGAGATGAAATTATGATAGCCGAGATGTGAAATATTTTTGTGTTCATAAAACATAGTATGTGCTATAGAACCTTTGAGTTTCAGTAAATCTATGAAAACCATGATTAGGACAAACAATGTGGTCTGCCAGTGGCACAGCATAGGCAACAGGCTTGGGCAACATTGTTTTCTAATAACTTACTTTATAGGAATTCAACAGAAATCTGATTTTTGCATGCCACATTTATTGCCACAATCTTTGGAAATACACCAAGATCTGTTCAGACGTGTCTGAATTTAACTTATTAGCAATATAAAAATTCAAAGGAGCTGAGACATTTATCATCAACTGAAAAACTTAAAAAAAAAAGTTACCAAAACTTAGAATTCTAGAAAACACCTATTATCCTTGTCATATTAGTTAGGCTGTAACAGGCAAAGATCTCTAGAATGCAATTATTTCCTCTATGTGGTGGCCCCTGGGCCATCCACAGAGGAGCTCACCCTCCCTTGGAGAGCCAGAGGCCAATGAGCTGCTTTTAGGTTGCTGTGCTCTCCCCCTGGCATGTCTCCTTAGGAGATTTCCCTCACTCATGGTGAGCAAAACTAAGTGCTCCCATGAGCCATTGTTACTGAATGTTAACCTTTCACTCCTGATTTGCTGTATCTCCAGTTCCTGGTTTTCCCCTCTCCTGATTGTTCCTTTTTGGATCCTTCCTTTGATTGTCCCTTTCCTCAATCCTTTTCCCCATTGGTCCAAGTTGTTAATCCTGCCTCCTTGAACCTTTATATAACCCTGCTTCCTTGCGACCAGTTCTGGTTTGAGCAAAGGAAAACCAGTGAGAGGCTCCAAGTCAGAAATACAATTTATTAGAAGGAAAAGAAAAAAAGTAAAATAAAGAATACAACCTGACACCCTGTTAGTTAGGGTGATGGTAGCAGTCCGGACGAAATGATCTCGTTGAAGCAGTGATCCCGTAGAAAGGTCTGGTAGCTCTCATCCTCTGGGAGTCCAGTGGGTAACTGCTTCCATGCTGACCCAGATCCTGGATTATATCCAGGTGGGAATGCTTGGCTCCTCCCCTTGGGCGGAGCATCTCACAATGGGATGACATCATTCTATGAGTCATGGGATGGGTCCTTAATGGCCCATTGAACAGAGATAGCTTCCGGAGGGAGTTATCTGTGAGTCATGCAGCACAGCACTGATGGGCCCATTAACAGAAGATAAGAGAAACATTGCCCCACCCGGTTTCAACAGCCCTTGAGGATGGTGATAGAATACATACTTTGGGCACATCTACATTTTAACATAGGATACGACCTTAGGGTTTTCTGGTCGCTGGTTTGTGTTGGATAAAGAAGACTCCTGGAAACCAGAAGATCTGCTCCTGCTTTGCTCCTGCATTTCCTGGAGTGGCTCTGCCACCTTGCCACTTAGGCAGCACTCACAACTCACCTCAGTCACCGTCACAGAGGGTGTGCCTGTGCTCCTGGCAGGTTGCGTGTCTTGTTAAAGATGCTTCTGTCAGGGAAGGTCGTGGCACCTCTGGGACTGCCAGTGGTCTGCGACACCTCTACACTGACCTAATTTTTTGCAAGAGTACATTATTTGTCATTATTTTTTTCACTGTAAAAGTAACTCATGTCAATTAAAAAAAAATCTAGTTCAAGTCCTGATGAGAATGGAAGCAAAACACCTACATTTAAAAATAATCCTTAGTCTGCTGTCTGTGACATTTACCCTTATCTAGAAAAAGACAAAAAACATCATATGTCAACATCTTCACAAAACTGATTTCTAATTATAGGACAAGCACCACATTTCTTTATATATTTAAATATCTGACAGCACGTCATTCTTTAATGATCTTATGGACTAGTTTCCATAAGGTACTTCCGTGTCTTATGTAGAATACATCCAGAATAGAATGCTGAATATTTCTCAACTTACTGAGTCGTGTTCAGAACATTTTCAGGAGACCTAAGTTCAAATCTGCAATCCTTAATGGAGAAGAGCTTCCTTTCTCTTCCAGTTCTGTTATTGCAAAATGGAGGCTGGTGGAAACTGAAGAACATAAGTGTGTATTTTAGTCAGCGACCTCATAAATCTCTGGGGGAAAGACCATAATACATATTAGAATAGTCAATGGTTTTTAACAACACCCTCAGTAGAAAAATGGGCATGTATTCAACATAGCTGAAGTTCATCTGAAGAATGGATCTGTAACTCTACATGTCCCCAGACACATGTTAAATTTATGTTCAGGCTATTTAAACAATGTCAACAGCCTCCTTATGTTTTTATATTATGATTAACTATGCTGCTGTAAATCTTGCTTTAAACATGTAGCTGGACAATTCTTACTGTTGGGGAAAAAAACGGGTCTTAGGTTTGCACAGCTATGCACAATTGAGGCCACAGAAGGCACAAGAACAGCAAGACATACCTCACCTTTTTTTCTTGGCTTCTCCAGGTAAATTGGAGACTGGGGAAGCTGAGCAGGGTCTGGTTCTTAGCAGCAGGATTTGGAACATGAAGGAGTACCAATTACATCAGAACCCGAGTGCCCTGAGTGTTTTTTTTTTAACACACCTAATTATTTTCACCTTTCCACATCTTTATAAAAGCACTTTTTAAATCTTTTCCAGATGGACAAATGTACAAAAGACTTTATGGTAATGACTGATGTACAGGATGTATCCTCTAATTAAATATTAACTCCATAGCCTTTTCCAGAATACAGTTTTCATGGTTGTAAAGAAGTATCTTAACAGCTTTTTTTGTCTCATCCTTGCATGGAAAACTTCTATAAGGTTTTTATTACTTTAATTTCCCAGATTAAATAAAGGAATGTGAGATAAACCATCAGACTCCTGAAGAAAAAGGGTTTCTTTGTTTTACTTCTTTTATAATGAAGTATCTTCTTTGATGCTGCCAATCTGTATGAGGTAGGCTTATTTTAGATTTTATTTAGCTATCACCATTATTTGTTTTTTTCACTGTCATATTCAATCTGCATGACATCAGCATGCCACCAGTAGAACAGATGTCACTTTATTATGGTCTTTTTTTAAAATTAGTAATCTAGTCTTCCTTGACATACTACACTTGCAGCAATACAGGTGCTCTGATGAGGACATAACCTAGAGTGACAGCCAACAGAGTGGCAGTAATCTGTTGAAATATTTGAAACTGAAAAGAAAAATCCATCTCAGTCAGATAAGCAGCCTGAAGGATCAAAAGATGCCAAAACATCAACTGTTTGAAAAATACAAGTCATTGTACAGCAAAATGGTACTTGGACCTTTGAATGGCTTACTTGGTTTGCTAGCATCAATCATGTTGTAAATATATTTCAGAGGTCAGTGTAACAACTCTCTAATTTGTTCTAATGCTTCAATAATTGCTTTAAAGCCAGGTTTTTTTAATAAATAAATATATATATGTATAAACACACACACATATATATTTAGATGCAAGACACAGGTATTACAGTTTTGCTTCAATTTGGGTATAAGATCGAGCTTCTCTTACAGTACCTGACATTGTGTCACTTTCTGATAACGTGGCTGCTGATAGTAAGAGGCTTAAAATGCCATTTGTAGTTAAAATCTCTATTTTCAGATATATTGTCTAGTTTATTCATGCAGAGAAGTCATTTTACCTTTTGACCTTTCTGCTGGACTGAACAAAATGAGTGAAAACATATTCTAAAAATCTTTGTGTTTGAGTGAATTGTGACTGCAGCCAAAATTGCCAAAGTCTCCTGTATTATTCACATTAATTTATTTGTAATACAGTTGGCCAAACCATTCCATTTTAGATAGTTATTTCATTTTGTTTAGATTTATAGTGAAGTTAAAAAATTAATGAAGCAGAAAATCAAAGCATTGTAGAGCATTTTAATCAGATATGAAGTACCACAACTGCAATGCTTCATGCAGGCTCAGGTTTTAAAATGATAAGATTTTTACTTAAAAAATTAATTTTGTTCATTTGCCTAATTACTTTCTGTAGCACAAAATAATTGAAAGTTTAGGTATAAGCCCAAGCTTAAATGCATTGCTGAGGTAGGACTCAATTTCCAAGATTTTCCTTGCAGAATAAGAAGAAGTCTTACAGAATTTTAATAATAAATAGAGCTAATAATAAAAAGAGCCTCGGGCTTTTCAGACATGCTATGTCTTCACTCCTTGATCTCTTCAGGACCTGAAATCATCTAAAAGACTACTGGATTCAGTCCTATCTGCTTATGTCTGACCTCATGCGAAAAGGATTTGTTTCCACTGGTACTTTAAAAATGTGGAATACCTGTCAGAGCACTTGCTGCAAGCTGGTATGAGCTAGCAAAAGCTTTTTGAGGGCTGGGAAAACTGTGTAGGTTATAAGGAGTTATGAAGAAGTTGCGATTAAGTGACATTGATAGACACATGAAGAGGAGCACATCATTCAGAAATTATTAAAAAGTCAGGCAAATGAGGTAAAGGATCTGGAAAAACATAAAAAGGCAAGTAATAAATACAGCTCACCAAAGAGAATACCAAAAAAATTAATGGTCAAATTCAGAGATTACTTTGATGAGCAGTAGGTAGGAAGCAGAGAGAACAGCCGTGCACGAGAAACACTATAGACCCCAAGATGTAAACGTAGCAAAGAGCAGAGGAACAGGACATCCTGCAGTGCTCGGTAGAAGATAAGCACTGGGTAGGATATTGCTGCTGCAGCTTTCACGGACGCAGTCATGCATCAGGGCAGTGCTAACAAAGAAGTACCAAGAGAATCACAGACTCAACTAGATTGGAAAAGACCTCTGAGATCATTGAGTGCAACCTATGTCCAAACACCTCCTTGTCCACCAGACCACAGCACTGAATGGCACATCCAGTCTTTCCCTACTTATGTCCAGGGACAGTGACTCCACCACCTCTCTGGGTAGTCCATTTCAGTATCTAATCACCCTTTCTGTGAAGAATTTCTTTGTAATGTCCAACCTAAGCTACCCTGGTGCAGCTTAAAACAGTGTTCTCTTGTCCTGCTGCTGGATGCCTGGGAGAAGAGGCTGACTCCCACTTGGTTGCACTCACCTGTCAGGTAGTTGTAGAATTTGCTAATTCATGGCAATCTGCACATAAAACTGATTAATGAATGTCTATGAGAGCAAGTAATGTAACTATTTCAGACGAATAGGTCACATGGTATTGATGAAAAGTGCTCTACTACCTTGTCCCCCCAGCAGGTTTTTGTGATTTTCATGAGTAACTCAAATGTCTAGGTTAGAGCAGCCATTACCTGCATTATGCTTTCTGACTGTGAACAAATGTGCACATGGATCTGATAAAATATGAACAGCCACACAAACATTTAATTAATTTTTTTCCCCGCAGAAATCATATAAGATAAAAAAAGGCTGACATTTTAGACTATTCATGTGTGTAGATATCCATGTTTCATTACTTCAAAGAATTCTATTTTCAAATAATATCACTTGTGCGTATGCTTCATTTATTAGGGCTACAAGACAAAGAGCCGAATGAGTCTGTCTATTACATACATATTTCTTGTGTAATTCTCTGCATAGATATTCTGTATATACACAAAGCCACACAAACAGATGGAACTTGAAAATTCACTGTATGATACATATATTATAGGCTACTCATTAATTTATTGTGAGGCTGCAGGAAAGGTTTTTGAGAAAGGGAAGAAAATAATCCAAATCCTTCTGAAAGCTGCTTTTTTGCCATAAAACAAAGTAAAGAACTGGTGCTGGAGATACAGTTTTAAGGATGAAATGGGTAGATGAATATCATCAGATCACAGCAGACATTATCAATAAGATAACAGTGATGGCCCCACCAAATAACAAGAAAGAAAAACAAGCCTTTTTAGGTGTTACAGGCTTTTTGAGAATGCACATTCCAAATTACTGTCTAATTGTAGACTCCCTTGACCAAATCTTTATAGTCTTAAGTTGCTCCATTGCAGGTTTAGGTTGGACATGAGGAGGAATTTCCTCACAGAAGTGTGATTTGACATTGGAATGGCCTGCCCAGGGAGGTGATGGAGTCACTGTCCCTGGAGGTGTTTAAGGAAAGACTGGATGTAGCACCCAGTGCCATGGTCTGGTTAAGTTGATGGTGTTGGGTCACAGGCTGGGTCTCAGAGGACTTTTCCAACCTAACTGATTCTATGATTCCTTGAAATGAGCCCCAAGAGGAATGATTTCAGATGGGGCTCGGAGGGTTCGCTCACCCGACGGGGAGCCAGCGTGCTGGTTTGGGCTGGCGGGCAGAGTTATCTCCTGCACAGCGCTTGGTAAGCGGCTCTTTTGTACAAACCCTCCAGGAAGCACAATGGCTGCTGCTGCCAAGGCTCAAGGAATGTCTCTGTTCCTCCGAAAGGGAAAACCCCGCAGCTCTGGCGCTGCTCAGGTGGCGCTGGGAGCCCCGCCTGGGCCGGGCTGGGGCGCGGCCGCCGCGCTTCTCTGAGGGAGCCCCGGGGGGCGGGGCCACCGCCGGAGTTTGTCCCTTGTCGGCCGCCGTAGGGAGCGCGCCTCCCGCTGCCGGTCCGCGGGCTTTTGGAGCACCATGAGCCTCTGGGCAGACAAGCACCGGCCCGGCTCCCTCGCCCGCCTCGACTTCCACCGCGAGCAGGCGGCGCGGCTCCGCAACCTGGTCAGTGAGGCACGGGGTCCGCTCTGCCCGGCTCCGCCGCGTTCCGGCCGCCTCCCCGCCGAACTCTGCCCGGGGCCCTGGCGGCCTCTAGGTCCTCTCGGTCCTCTGCTCCCCGCTGCGAGAATCCCCCCGGAGTCGGCATTGCGCCTGAATAAGGGGGAAACTTTACTGTGCGGGTGACCGAGCTTTGGGACGGATAGCTCAGAGTCGCTATGAGTCTCCGTCACTGGAGATAGTTGGGAACCATCTGGATGCAACCCTGTGCTCTGGGAGATTGGACCACTGTGGTCCGTTCCAACTTGGTCCATGCTGTAATGGGATTGCTTCCAGCCCCGCAGCGCAGCTCCTGTCGGCCGGGCTCGGGAGCTTTCCCTCCGTGCAGGCCCTGGCTTTCCGAGCAGCCCGTGCCGCGGGAAGGTGTCCCGGCATCGCGCCCTGCTTGGGAGGGAGGCCTTAATGCCGAGGGGAAGGCTGTGAGAGAATCAGTGTCTCGGCTCTTTCAGGAGTGGTGTGCACTAGTTCTTCCTGCTGATTTCAGTGTCCCTGAGAACAGGGCTTGGCTTGTTTGCCTAATGTTAGCAGAAATTTTTGAGGTGAGCAGCTGGGGACGGAAGTCAGGACAGCTTCCCCTGCCACATGTGCCGACTGGCACATTCACTTCCTCAGAGATGAGTGATATCTAACTGATGTGAGTGCCTTCTGCATCTAAGATGTGCTCCAAGTCATGCTTTTTAGCTTTTCAGCAAATAAACTCGTAAATGTATATGTATGCATATATATGTATATATATCTCATAACTATATATATAAGTATTTGCCTTAAGCTTTGTTTCAAACCTTTTCTCTATGTGTTTCTCACACCTGTCACTCTAGTAACCATGGGAAGCATATAAATGTTGGAGGGGGTTCTTGGGGGTGTGTTTTGTTGTTGATTTGCTTGGGGTATTTTTTGAGCAGTGAGGTGTTTGAAGTTAAATGAGTTGCACATGGCCTTCAGAAAAATAGGAGGTTCTGTAAGAAACGTTGCTGCAGGAAAGAATTTCAGCAGTTTTAATTCTAGGTGCTATGTCGTGATGGAGCTGGAAAAGTCATTTAATGTAAACTTGGGTGAAAATGGAAAGATGAATGATTTATAAGGAAAATACTGTGGTAGCTAACTGATCTTGTTTCTTTTTGTTCAGGTTCAGTGTGGTGACTTTCCTCATCTGTTGGTGTATGGACCATCAGGAGCTGGAAAAAAGACAAGAATAATGTGTTTGTTAAGGGAATTATATGGTGCAGGAGTGGAGAAACTGAGGATTGAGCATCAGAGTATAACGGTAGAAAAAATAAATCTCCTATCTGCTATGAAGTGATGTGGAAATACTGACATATTTCTGTTACGAGGTCTTTGTATTTATTTGAGTTTTAAAAACTGATTTTTTTGTTTTGCACCCGGTATCTTAAACCTTTTTTTATGTAATTAATCATACCAGTTTGGTTATACAAACAAATTATTTTCTTTAGGCCTTCAAGATGTGGGATTCTCTCTTGTTTTCCATGCCTGGTTGGCTGTTCTTGTAGTGTAGGGTTTTTTGTTCAGACTGTTTTTTTTAAATTTATTGGTAGCAGTTCAGTTTGGACAATAGCATCTCTGCTGTTGCTGTTTTACAGGCTGGATGATGTGTCAGTATTCCTTTTTTGATTCAGAGGTGTGGTGGGGACCATAGGAGATAAGCAAGTCTTGGGAGTTGTTTGATCTCTGAGACTCTTGGTTTGCCTGTGACTTAGCCCGGTGTAAGCTGTAAGAGATTTTTAGAACACTTCCTGAAACTTCATGTGCTTATTTTCTACGTAGGCGCCTTCTAAGAAGAAGATTGAAATTAGCACCATTGCAAGTAATTATCACCTTGAAGTTAACCCAAGGTAAGGATGCAGTAAAAATGCTTCACTTTAAAGGTAAGCCACTGGCTGTGGCGTCAGCCTGGGTGTACGAGGGAATGATTACCTGATTTGTTGCCTGAGCAAGTTAGGTAATAGTCTATGGGTTTGGTCTGCACATGAGAGCAGGGAACTACTCTAATTGAACAAAAAAATTGGATAGCTGTCTACTAAAGGCAGAAATGTTCTGTTTAACTGGCTACGCAAGCATGCTGATGTTGAGGGCTGGGTAATGCAAACAATTCTGCATTGACAGATTTCACTACTTCAGTTGAAATTGAGAACTTTTACTGGAACTAACACCTCTATATTGTTAGTTCTCTCAAAATACAAAAATTAAGGAATTTAAAAGAAAGAAAGGTTTACCCTATAACTCTCCAAATAAAAGGTTTAGACCATAGGAAAGACCACCACAAAATACTGTGGATCCTGTCTTGAGTGAGGTCAGATACTGATTTAAACAACAGAGGCTCTAATGGGCGCTATCAGCTCAGCAGCTTCTGAATTCTTTAGGCATTCTTGCTCATTTAGTTAACTTTAGGAGGATGTATTTTATATGCAATATTAATAAAAAGCTGTTTTAAAACAAGATTTATTCAAACTCTTGGTACAGTGATGCGGGAAACAATGACCGTGTGGTAATTCAGGAGCTCTTGAAGACAGTGGCACAGTCCCAACAGCTTGAGACAAGTACTCAACGAGATTTTAAAGGTGAGTAAAACAGCTAAAACCAGTCAAAATACTTTTTGATTATAGAGAGATTTCAGTTCATTGTTTTGTTTGTACCTGTATATTGTGTGAAGATTGTACAGTCGAAAAGGCACGCAGGTAATCTTAATCTTTATTTTCCTGCCTGTGGAATCATGCTGCCTTTTTCTGTGTGTTATCACTTATTTTGGTATTATTGCTTGTATGTCAAAAGTATTGTTTTCTTAGAAAGGTTTGATATTAATGCAGAATTCCACTATGTTTAATCCTTTTTTCAGTGGTGCTGTTAACAGAAGTTGACAAACTAACTAAAGATGCTCAGCATGCTTTGCGAAGAACAATGGAGAAGTACATGGCAACCTGCAGGTTGATCCTGTGCTGCAACTCAATGTCAAAAATTATAGGACCCATTCAAAGCAGATGCCTGGCTGTACGAGTGCCTGCACCCAGCATTGAAGATGTATGTTAAAACAGAAGCAAAAATAAGTTACTTTAAAATTCTTACTAGATGAGTTCTTGTTGTGGACTTATATTTTGCATAGTGGCCTACTTTTCCTTTGTGTTGGATGATTTGCCAAGCATGGCTTCTGAAAGACTGGTCCATCTCTGGTCCAGAAATCTTTCTAACAAGAGAATCTGTAGGTACTGAACAGTTTTAAGTGTTGTACTCCCTGCTGTCTGTTTTCTGTCTAGATCTGCCATGTCTTGTCCACTGTGTGTAAGAAAGAAGGCCTGACTCTCCCTCAGGAATTGGCTCAAAGGATTGCAGAGAAATCTGGCAGGAATCTTCGGAAAGCACTACTTATGTGTGAGTCCTGCAGAGTACAACAGTAAGTCGCTGCAAAAACGAATATAAATTATGCTGTCAGACACATAAATGACCTTGCCTCTAAGGCCTTGTTAGAATAGGCAGCAATTTGCTTTGATTGTAATTTCTAAAAAATACTATTTTGTAGATATCCTTTTACTGCTGATCAAGACATTCCTGAGATGGACTGGGAAGTTTATTTGAGAGAAACTGCAAATGCTATTGTTGGTCAACAGACACCACAAAGGTAGATGAATGCAGTTGTTAAGAGCTGTAAATTATGTTTTCCATGTACTGTAGGACCTAAAAAAAATTATATTCAAAAATGTGGCATCTCCAGTTATGTATAATTTTCTTTATTTCTACTGGAGTTGGTACTTAGCAGCTAGAGGAGTTGAGCTTTAAAATTGCCGGAGAAGGCTGAATGAGGAATGAGGATCAGGAACTGAAGAACTGTTTCTTTTTTCTGTCAAAACTTGATAATCTAAAGTGACCGTAGGCTCAGTTGCATGTTGTTTCCTGGTTTATTTTTCTTTTGATGTGGGGGTGGTGGGTGTGTATGGTTGTTCTGGTTTTTTTGTTTTACTTGAAGTTTCTCTTTGACCATCTTTAGCATAAAGCACCTTTGTAAAAGAACTGGAAGTGAGAAATGGTTGCTTTGTTTGAGCACATGAGGAGATGAGCTCTGTATCCATCTCAGTGTCATTTCCAAAGCCTGATCCTTTTGGTCTGTTCCATGTATTACTTGCATGAGATGTTACTTAATTTAAATGCTTGTAGCATCTGCCCTCCTGTTACCGAAAGCTGAGCATTGACTAATTGTGTCAGTTCTGCCACCTAATTGTCTTACCCCTTCTTATAAACAATGAGGACAGAAAAACAGCATAAAAGAACTCTCTGGCTCTAATAAATTGTTTGTGTCTCTTCACTAGTCTGAAACATGAATAACTTAGATATGAAGAAGAATTAAAGGGAAACAATCCTGAGACAAATTATAATAGCCTTGTAGCTTCTAGATTAACTGAGACCATTGTAACTAGAGTATGTGTCATTTGTCTTTTGAGTGAAAGGTGACATGCAGCCTTTGAATTGAAATTGACTCATGCAATGCTTTTGGTTTTAAAATAACACCCAAAAACCAGAAGCAGAAAAGCAACTTTTCTTGGATTGCCTCTTTTCCTGCAGTGTATTTCACTCGTTGTGAAAAGACACTAGTGTACTTTGGGATCATACTTCTCGTATTTTGTGGTGTCTTTCCAACAGGCTTTTAGAAGTCCGTGGACGGCTTTATGAACTCCTGACACACTGCATCCCTCCTGAGATTATAATGAAGGTAATTCAACTATCTAGCTCTTAATGTGTTACAAATTTTAATACTGTGACAGTCTCAACTAAGGCTTTTTTTAAAAAAATACACCAAAACGTCATAAATTATCCCAATATTGATGAAAAGCTGTGTCCTTTCCAAACAGACTAAAACTTGTTCAGTGGTCAAAGAAAGACAGCGTCATAGCTGAGTAAAAATAAAGGAGGACATTCTTAGTCCCCTGGACTTCTCAGGCCAGTTACTATATTAAAGCATACTTGATGATCTTGGTGGTCTTTCACAGCCTTAATGATTATATGATTCTATGAGCTAATCTTGATATGATTGGTTTTCTTTTATAAAAGTTTGGTTGTTATGAGTTGAACATTTGCTGTCTTTGTGGAGAGGTGTGCTGAAGGATGCTAGATCAGCCAGGACTATTCAAAAACAGATGTCACCTTGGGAGGAAAAAGCAAGTGGGATGTGCATGTTTTTATTTTAATCAGGGTGAAAGGATGCTGAAGACAGGTAGAATAGAACAAAGATCAAAAATAATGTTTGCAACTTAGCCTAGTAATGTTTGCTTTGCCATCAGACATAATTTCTTTTCACATTAACAAATTTCTGCTTTCTGGTACTTAGATGTTTCTTTAACCTTCCTTCTTACAATAAGTTAGTGGATCCTGCATTGCTGCGTTTGAGAGAAAGAATGTGCATGTTCTCTACCCACTCCCTCTTCATAAACTTGAAATGCTCTAGAGATACTGGCTGTTTTAATTGAGGTGGATTTGTGATGATTTTATTGCTGTCTCTAAAATAATGCATTTTGGGGTTTTGTACTGACTAAAGTATTGAGTCAAGTTGTCTTGTGTGTTGGCACATAAGTATGTTCATACACACAGGCAGAGACACTTAAATTCTAAATAACCCTTCCCTTGTTTTTTGTTTGTGTTGTTTCTCTTTGTGCTGATGCTGTCAAGATAGAAGTAAATGGTTTTAATACACTTGTTGTCTTGGTGAGAATTCCCCTCAGGCCATTTGTCTACATGCAATACCTCTCCTGTAAATGTATCATCAATGTACTGCAAATACTTACAGTATTTGGAGATGAGGTTAATGAATTTTCTTTTATTAAGGCATAAATTATTCCAGTAAATGAATATCTTTTTTGTTGGATTAATGAGTGAACTATGGGTTAATGCTTTGCTATTTCCAGAGAACCAAGGTTATCTTCTCAAGAAAAAAAATCTAAATTTTCAAATACGGCCCTGTTTTTTCCCATTTTAGGGTCTCTTGACAGAACTTCTAAATAATTGTGATGGACAGCTGAAAGGAGAAGTTGCACAGATGGCAGCCTTCTATGAGCACCGCTTGCAACTGGGCAGCAAAGCCATTTATCACCTGGAAGCATTTGTTGCAAAGTTTATGGCAATTTACAAGAAGTTCATGGAGGATGGGCTGGATGACATGATGTTCTAACTCTGATGCCCAAAGTCATACACAGAGTGTTGAATCAAGATACCAATGGTGTTGCAAATGTCTTCTTGTCAGTGCTTGATTACGTGTGGATCTAGTTTTAAGTCAAATATTTTATTTTTGCTAATTAATAAAACAATGTTTGTTCGGCTTTAGAAACCGGATGGATTGTTTGACAGCCACAAATCCATCTTTAGATCCATACAAAATGCATTGGCCTTTTAGAACGACAACACATTGCCTTGGAAGATGTGTAAGATCAGAGCTGCCTTGCAGTATTTGTAAGCTGGCATTGAGAGAACACAGGTGCTGTGTGCTTGGTTTTTGTTTGTTAATCACAGAATGGCAAAGCTAAAGGAAAAAGATGGTTTTTCCATGTTCTGCTAAGTTCCACCTTGAACATGTATGTTCTGCCTGCTGATCTATACATCTTAGTGTTTGTTTGGCTTCTTTTTTTTCGCCTGTGTTTTCTGTGGTGTGCTCACACCAAGTGTTTTCTTTTTTCTTTGTAAGCAGTTGCATAGAAATTGTGGAGTTGTTGCTTGTAAATCACATAGAACCTCTTGTTTAGAAAGATTATACCTTCATAAAGGAAGTCCATGTGCTGTCTGACACTTGGGTTTACTACAACCCATGTAATACTGTTCAGGTAAAGGTTATTCCTTTGGCTATTTTTTAATGAAAGGCAACATTTCAGCTTTTAAAAAATACCTTTCACCTCTTAAATTGATATGTGACATTTTTAAAATGGCAAAATAAATTGTAGAAAATATGAACAAAAATGCTGAATTGGTGTTTTACACTGTCTGTGACTGCCTAGATGAATTAATCTACTTTGATGGTAGACATCCCTCAGAAAGGTGAGATATCCCACACACACTGTAAGACTGAAGGGAGCCACTGAAGTTTAAAAAAATAATAAAATATAAGCAACAAGAAAAAGTGAAAAAACAACCTCCCCAAATAATAATAATAATGATAAAAATAGAAAACAACAATACCTGTGCTGCAAGTCTTTCACATGTTGTGTCTATGTACCATAGTACTCTAAAAAAATTACTGAATCCATGCTCTTTAATTTTTCACCATACTTATTTAGGCTATTACTATACAGTATTTAAAGCTTAAGTTAATTAAATACTGCTTCTGTTCTCAAGGACTTAAGGGCTCCATGTGGGGTGTTAATGCACAGCTTGCATTCAGATTCATTTTCAGTAAGATGGTGCTGTCCTGTTTCCTGCTCAACTGGGCTCCTGAAGAAATGGAAAAGGAGAGTTTTTTTCCTTCCATATGCTTGTCACCCAAATCCACAGCACTAGTAAGTTATATTGTGAACGTCTTTGCTGTCAAAAGATCCTGGAGAAACATTAAATTAGTCAGTGATAGCGGAAAGGAATACTTAAATTCATTACGAAGTAGGGCACAACTTTGTTACAGAGGGGGGATAATTACTGCATATGAAAACTGCCCTGCTCTGTCCAGAGCCTTGTCTTACCTGTTTTTTAAAAGCTGAACAATTTTTGTTTTCCCTACTACTAAATTGTAGTGTGATAAAGTAAAAGTGTGAGTTAAGAGGATGATGAAACATTTCTCCCTCCCAAAAAAACCAACCCCAAAAACTAATGTGGGAGAAGAGGAATGTATGCAGGGGGTTGTGAAATGCACAGGAGTGGTGTTGCTGTGGAGGGTGGAGAGGCAGGAGCTGTAGTGGAGGTTTGTCTGGGCAGAGGAGCAACTTGCTCTTTCAAAAGGCCTCTGCAACTTTGTCCAGGAGTCAGAAACCTCAGTATGAACCGCTGTAGGTGTTCTTGCTTCTTACTGAAGTTTATTTTTTATCCTTTTCTAGCTGGGATGAATCAAGGGTAGCCAAGGATGGAAAAATGGTATGACAGGATTTCTGTGAGAGAAAATGGCTATCATTCTTCCTGAGAGCCAGCATTTCCCCATGCTGGTCCTATTCCTGCCTCATCTTCCACAATCAAATTTAAACACATGGTCAGAGTATAAGTCTGTGACATGTCTTTCCTTGCTAGTAGTTTTTGAGGAAGTTTTGGCTTAGTATCCATAACAGGCTTCAGGGGAAGTGGTCGTGCCACCAAGCCTGTCAGAGTTCAAGGAGTGTCTGGATGTTGCTCTCTCATGTGGTTTAGTTTTAGTTCCTCCTGTGAGGAGCACAGAGTTGGACTTGATGATCCTTAGGAATGACTTCCACCTTGAGAGATTCTGTGATGATGATCAGTAAGTGCTTTCTGGGATGCTTTCTGGGAACGTTTTAAGAGGCTCACTGTCTCACTACCCTTAGGGGTAGTTGCAGCTGTTGCTTAGAGGCAGTGTGATGCAGAA
This sequence comes from Brachypodius melanocephalos, assembly GCA_013398615.1. Taxonomy (NCBI): domain Eukaryota; kingdom Metazoa; phylum Chordata; class Aves; order Passeriformes; family Pycnonotidae; genus Brachypodius; species Brachypodius melanocephalos. The sequence goes on from VZSR01003803.1 coordinate 18,141,276, forward strand.
TTGAGGTGCTGGGCTCTGTTGCAGAGAGCAGGGATGCTTGAGCTCATGCAGGTGTCTGGCAGAAATAAAACTGAGTTTTCTGCCATTTTTTCCCCTCATGGGGCTCCTGTGCAAATCCTTTTACCACAAATACAGAATGTTAGCCTGGCAAGCAAGCATCTCCTGGGGTGGGCACAGCTGCCTCTCCAGCCTGGAACAGAATCACAGAACCATTTAGGTTGGAAAAGACCTCTAAGATCGAGTCCAACTGAGCCTGCACACACATGGCCTAGCAACAGTGCTGTGCTGGACCCACACTGGGCACAGCACACCTGCCTTGTGGATCAGTGGAATAGGCAGTGCAGACTCCTGAACACTGACAGGCCCAGCCTTTACATGATCCATTTCTTTAGCTGATTTCATCTTTGGAGACCTGCTTAGAATTGCTGCTGAATTGCATGCTGAGAGGATTACCCTCGCTTTCATCCAGCGACACCTCCTGCTAGGTGGGAATGGAAACTCCAAGCTGCTCCCTCCTACACGGGACTTAAGCACTGAACGTGTCTGAGGGGTTGCAGAGGAGTCAGCTTTGTGCTAGCACAGAAAGCCAGAGGTGAAACCGGTTTAAAAAAAAAGTTCAAGAAACTAAACGCAGCAACTGCTTCTGTTGAAACTTTCTACAGAGATCAGCTGTGCAAAGGGTGAATGGTACATTCACACTTTATTCCCCATTCCAGAAGTCCAAGGGTTAACTCCTGTGAGGAATATTATTAAAAGAATTTGACCTCTATTTTTAATGTACCCTGAAGGCTAATCAATAGTACGTTATGCAAGGTGCATGTCAGGAATTAGTTACATTTCCCCAAATTGCCAAGATTAAAATAATTTACTATGAACTTCAACATGTTGAGAAATTGCCTCAGAATTTTCTCTGTCATCAAAATTGAAATTATTTTCAGTCCAAATTAACCAGGACCCCTGGTTCCTACTCCAGATTTTTGTGCATTTTTTTCCTTTTTAAAGCCTTTTTGCAAATTGACCCCAGTAACAGTTAAACATTCCTAGAACAAGTTGTCCGTCTTCTACCGTTGCATACAGTGTGTGTGCTGAACTTATGGAAGGAATTATATGCTCTGTTTCAGCAATCCTGGAGTCAGTAAATTGTATCCCAATCATTAGAGCCTTAGCTGGTGTTTCATTGGAGGTGGGTTTGGCACCTCCTGAATAGGAGTGAGGCACCAGCTATTACAAATATGTAGCTTCACCACTGACACCACTGGTCTGTTTTTCTCCTAGCAGCCACCAACTCTTTCCTGGCACCTTCTTGGACCTATCTCCAGTTCTGTCCCAAGACATGGAGTAAGTGTTGGTTTTTCTTGTATGTTTTAATCTCTTTGCAATCCAGTGCATATAGTTATAAAGAATAAAGTTTGGGCATGGGGGAGAACTGGAGACCTACTGTGCTGCTCTCTCTCTTGGCTGCCCTCATGTGTCCCCAGATAATTTTTCTTGGTTTTCCCTGGGACAATCTACTTTGCTGTATGAAATATGACGCTTTTAGTTGGCAGTCTGTGACAGCTGGTGAATGGCACAGTTTCACTATAGCGAAATGTTGCCAGTGTGGGCTTTCACTGCAAGCAAGCTGGTGTTCTTTTTTTAAACTTGTGATAGTATGTTCATGTCAAATGATTTTTGTGCCAAAGTATAAAGGCAACGCTTAGCTCACTCCTGGTCACAATGTGATATGAAAGGCATGGTAGTAAAGCACGTGTTTTGTGAAATCCATGGATTATTTCCTGTGCTTTATACCATTCAGAATTCTTCTGCAAAATATTATTCCAGTCTTGAGTGAGAAGGAAGGGAAGAAAATCAGGAGCCTCATCAAAGAGAAAAAAGAAAAAATCAGAATAACAAAGCAGGCAAGGACAGATCCTGAGGGAAGACAGGTACACTCATTAATTGTATTTACATTTCAAAGACGAGTCACCTGCGGTGTTCTCAATCATACCCTACACTTATATTCCCTGCCACACACCATGAATAATAAATGTACTTTTGAAGTGCAAGAGTAAGTGACCAAATAAGCTTCTTCCAGTTTTAATTTTGTGGATGATCTTAATTTGAGAGGTCAGTACAAATGCCTATGGTAAGTGACAATTTTAGCCCAGTAATTGCTAATTAAGACAGAAAGCAAGATGCTGGCTAAGGCGCTTTCAGATAGATCACAGATAACCTTGCAGGAGCTGATTAACTCAAACGGAATGCCTCCTTAGGTGATAGCTACCAAATGATACTTGGAACAATTTTTAAAATTAAAAAGGATGACGGAAAAGGATCTATGAAACTGTTGGCTGCATTTCCTCCGGAGAAAGAATTTTGATAATAAGTGGGGTTAGCTGTTTGCCAATTAGCAAACGATTAAAAGAAAGACATTTACCCAGCAGGCAAACATCTTTTATGATAGACTCACACTCATCAAACCTGTTTATGCTGAAGGAGGATAAACATTGCTGTGCTCACAGTGTCTCAGTGATGTGAGCAGCACTGGCTGCTGCTCCTGTACCACCTTTGCATGGGCTGGGTGGGACTCAGTGTGACACTCTTTAATGTGGGAAGCACAGAGCAAAGGACCCCGTGCTGTGCTTGTGATCCTGGGGTAGCTGTGGACAATTTCCCAGAGCTCCACAAAAGAAATTAGGAACAGCACAGCAACCGTCTGTGGAGAAAACAGAAATCCCCAATATCAAGGAATTTTTGGGACCTGCGAATTAGAAAAATTGAGAAGACAATAGTTTTATTTATATTAGTATCTGTGAAGGACACTGATAGATCAGAGTTAGTGTCAGATATTGGAAGCTTTTCTGAAAGTGTCCCTTGGACAGGTAAAACCTCAAATGACCATAAATTCAGAATGGGTGATGCTGTAAAGTAAAGCAGAGATAAGGCAAAAAGCAGCAACCTTTCTACAAAACAGGGATGTGTCGTCGGCACTGCCTGGTTAAAAGGTGGAGGGGATGATGAATCTCAGTGTTTAAGGCTGAACTCCTCTCCATGCTCCTTCCACAAACAATGGAAAGAGATGAGCAGGTGATGAACCTGAGCTTGCTAGTCCAAGCAAGTCTTCAAGGTGTGTTCTGTTGTTCATCCTCTAAAAGAAGTACTCCTTGCCATTAACTCCACAGGCAATAAAGGAGTGCAAAACTAGACTTATGTACAGATCTACTGACTCGATGGCCAAATGAAGCCAGAAAAATTGTACCTGTCTGTTCGAGAATCCAGTGCAGAACAGCAAAGAGCACAAATTGAGATCAAGTGCTGCTCAGGAGTGCAGAGCATTTCCCTCCTATATCCCTTGGCACAAGGTAGTGCCTACCCTGCAGATTGAAAATGCAGACTGTGTCGAAGAAATTAAGGAATGCATTCAGTCCTGGTTTTGCTACTGGCATCCTAATCAAAACAAGAATGTAGAATCGAGCTCATGGCTTTATAACATTTCTGACGTGCATAAGTATGAGGATTTATTAATACATGATCTTTTCAAACAAATACTTATTTTTACTTTTTTTCCACTTTGAGGGCTGTATCTGGGAGCAGTTTCTTTTGCAAGAGTCTGAATTAAGTCTGATCCCAAGAAGCCCAGAGGCAGCCACTGTGAGTGCAAGGCATCCTACATGGAAGTAAATCTAACCCAACCCTTGGGCAGAACTTCCCTGCAGAAATGGCCCTTTGCAGTTCATTTCTTTCAAAACAAAGACATTAACTTCTTGTTTGAGATGAGAGTTGCTTTTAGAGCTACTAACAATTGTCCAGAGATTAAAAATCCTTCCTAGTATTTTTATATATATAGTATACATATAGTAGGCTAGTATTGTCCCTGTGACATCGATCTTGTTTGGAAACTACTGGTGTGGATCAGGTAGACAGGCGTATCAGCATTAGGAGAAATCCAGTGGTGACTCTACACCTGAGGGAGGAACTGGAGATGATGAGCACCTTTCACTAAGGGAATGCTGGAACAGGCTAAAACCTTCCAACAGGAGTAGCCAGGTTCAGTTAAAATACCTGTGTTGTTCCAGCAAAAAACTCCAGTATCAGGTGTGCTTGAGGACAAGGATTGGCAGCTACCATCAGAGGCATTTTTCTTGTGCACCATGTGGGTAAACAGCCTTTTGAACTGGGGGAGCAGATATGATGGAGAGGCTCAGAGCTGCTTTGGGCAACCTGAAGATGCACTGAAAAATAGAGAGATGCTGTTAGAGAACGGTGTTAATAATGCTGAGGCTGTTCAATCCCCTTATGGGCCACTCATTGAAGAGCTGGACTGGGTTATCCTGGTATGAAATGAAGGGAATGGTGTCATCAGAGCTGAATGGCAGCAACGTTTTGTGGCTGAAAATTATTTTCTCCATTTGCACCATGATGCTAACATTTAAGGGGAAAAAAAGGAGCACTGCAGAGGCAATCATTACAGATGGAGGACACTGATTAGCCTATCTAGCTCTTCCACCTGAGAATACAAGATGTACTATGATGGTACCATGGAAGGAAGTAAAGGAAATGTCATTACAGATATTACATCCAAATTGAATTAAAGCTGCATTAAAAACCAGAGATTACTGCGGTTTTTCATGCTAGGTCTGAAAACATGATATACATCTGCTACTGACAGGCACGTAAAGAACATGCAGGGGCTTATTTCTCAGAAAACAAGTTTGATCTCTGACTTGCTGCTTCACAAATCCATGGAAACAAAAGCAGGAAGTAAAATTATGGACAGACATTAATAAATAAACATCAGCAAAGCAGCTGTGTTGTTTGGGATTATTGTTTGTTTTGCTTTCAAATATTTACTTTAGATTGCAACATTTAACAGTAAATTGTTACAGTTTCTTTATCTATAAAAATCAGGTAATGAGTCTGATCTTTGCAAAAGGTGAATCTGCAGACAAAAGCATTATGTTAATAAATATTTTCTCAGTTGACTAGCAGTCACTGGAACAGTTTTCTGTGCTGTACTCATTCACTGTAGAGATTTAAATGAGTTACTAAGGGAGAAAGAGCAATCCTTAAAACATGAAGCCCCCTTTTAAAACTGTGTTTTTGAGGGGTCATGTAGTGGCATACAGGGAGGCAAAATCTCTTCGCTTCCTTGGCTGTGGCTGCTACAAGGCTGTGGAAATATCTCTGGAATGTGACAGTGTCATGAGTTACTGCCTCTGCCATGAGGGCTCTGTACACTCAGTAATTCTCATAAAAGCCAGTCTGTCTCATATGTCTGGAAAGATCATATGGGCTGACAAAGTGGAACTGTAGTAAAATGGTGTATCTTTCAATTACTTCCCATGTTATGTTACATCAAGTGGCAGAGTACAATAAATTTTAAAATAAAAAGTTGACATGAATGATCATATAGTAATAGATGCACATATAAAAAATAATCCAGCAATCTCCTTCCAATTGTATTTTATCTGTTTTCAAGCAACAAAACACAGCTGGCAGCTGTTTATGAAAAGGGATCAGTGTGCTAAAGTATGCTCAGCCTGAAATAATAACTCTAGGAAAAAATTTCAATAAAGATGTATTTTAAGAACAAAATCAAAGAAAACAGAGTCACAGAACCTGAAAGTTTCAAAGCAGTTTCTTCCTCATACATGACTTTCCCACCAAAACAAACCCAAGGCTATAAAAATTTTAGGAATGGTTTTCAAAGGCGCTGAGCTTTCAAAAGAAAGAAAACCTCTAAGTATTCCCTGTGCTCTTCAATAAGGGAATTTTCCCTAGAATTTCCACTCTTTAGTGTTTTCTGTGATCATGCACCAGTTGGTGTGGTCAAAGTACAAATGAGTAATGCATAGCTCAGGAATATGGTCCTCTATCAGCTTGGCCAGTTTCTTGCCTTTAAAAATGTGGCAGTACCTCAGTCAGGCCCCACCAGGACCTGTCTGCTGTGGGCTGTGCATGGTCAGGGCACTCTCACTGGCTGTTTTCTGCAAAGAGCTGCCTACTCTGCTTTTGCTCTGGGGTTAGCAAGAAAGCGCCTTGGTTTGAGTCTGTTTTAAGTTGTTGTCTGACAGCTAATTCTTTCTGACGTGAAATCAGGTCAGGTAAATACACTCTGCTGCAACCACGATGACTCCCTGCAGCCATGGGGGAGCTGTACAGTTGCTTGCCCTAATTCTGAATAGCAACTTCTGAATGCCTTTGAGCAGCATGGTGACATGGGCAGCACAGGTTTAACAGCCACTTCAAAAGTTGTTGTATTTTAAAAACTCAGTTTGCAATGTAGAAAAAGTGAGAAGCACATTTCAGGAAGCTACGCTCTCTGGGTTTTTTCCCAACTTTTTCTCCCTTTTTTAATTCATTCAGCTCAACACTGTAATTGCCATAACTAATGAGCCCTTCTTGGTGTCATTGATCGCCCAAATCTAATACTGAGTCAAGTGATCTTGAGAACAGAGACCGTCTCAGAGATTTCTCTGACACTGTAAGCAGTGCTTTTTTCTCCCCTCTGCAGGATGAGCTGCTTGCTGTCCTGCATAGCTCTGAAGTCCCATCCAGCTTATGACAGAGCTGTTTCAAAGCCAGTTCTTTGTCCCTGTGAAGAATTGATTTTTGTACTCCATGTGAGCAAGGCTCACCTGACGAGCAGGAAGGAGGTGAAGGTTTCTAAGGAACAAAGTTGTCTTGCTTTTCAAATCTTCCCCATTTTTACTCCATTGCCCACACATATATCATTATCTGGCCTCCTACTCTCAAGATGTGAGCCATCTCTTTTATCACTTGCATGCACCTCTCTTCCAGCTGAAAAATGGTGTCTCACTAGAACAGAACAGATAAGGTGAATAAGTATCCCTTGAGGCACTAATGAATACAGAGTGTAGGGACAGGGACTGGCTCTGACACATTGGGAGCCGATGGTTTGCACCACAGGAATGCATCATTTATCTTCTGCTGTGCTGTGTGTGGTTGTAATGCCTTTATCATCTCTGACATTGTGCTAACTTTAACTCTAAAGAGTCCCTATCACACTGACATATTTTAAAAACACAGCAGAATTCAGAAATGTTGAAACAACTGGCATCTGTCAGGCTGGCAATAAACAACAAAATGATCTTTTCTCAATGAATGGCTACCACCTGGTCAGCGGCAAAGCAACCTGGAATGTTGAATTAATGTATTGGTGAAAGACACTTGGTCAGCTAGCATTTGTCTACTTCTTCCCAGTAACAAATATATATAATTAAAACAGATAATTAGATAATCTCACTCCTGTGTGATACCCACCTTCTGGCAGACAAACGTGAGAGATGTGGAGAATGCCTCATAAGCAGGATGGTGAAACTCAAGCAATACAATTTCCCTTGAGCCAGAACCCAGTTTAAATTTCACTCTCATTTCAATAAAAATTTTTGCATCAGAAAGGGCAATTGGCCTCAGACTTTGGCAGGAATTTGCAGAGTGACAGTGCTGCAGGTTAGCTCCTGCTGTCATGCTGAGCAGCTTTGGAGCAATTCACAACAAGCATCGGGGTTGATTAGGTCTTGGTGCACAACAGGGACTCCTGCAAAGGTTCTGCTACATCAAAGGAATATTAAATTCTTTAGTAGTGCTGGAAAGGGCACATATTGAAGATACTGAAAACAAAAAGCAATAGAATTAATGATAATTATCCAGCCTTATACTTCCCTCAGTGAAAACATCCTGTGCTAGATGGAGCAGACATTTCTACACATACCACTTCAGGTTACAATGACAAGCCACCTTTTGGTTAAGCTTTTGAAATTATGGATTTCACAGAGAAATAATGTGTCTTTCAAGGAAAAATAAATAAAGTGCAGGCTTGATTCTTTCTAGGAACATAAGTATAGAAAATGATACCAGGACCTCTGTGTGTGTAGCCTCTAAGTGCCTATCAGGGTAGCCATTCACCAACAGATCCATTTTGCCTCAGAAAAAGAGACACTTTACAATTAAAAGAATAACAGCATGCAGTCCAGCTGTCATAGGAAAACACTGCAATGAATGATGCATTCAGAGTCTCAGTGGCAATGTGAGGATCAAAAGGCAAGCTTTGAAGAAATAGGGTGTTTTAACATTCAGTTATTCAACTGCTCTGCCTGTAGGTTTCCCTTTTCTGAGATCAACAGAAATAAATTCCAAAACTTTAGGTCTTCTAGCAGGAGCTGAGATGTTGATATTGAAGTGCTATGGCCTTTGTAATTAAAAATGCATCAAGTATCATTAAGAAAATTATAGTTTATTAATACAATCTCACACCGAACAAAACTTTAGTGTGGTCATGATAAATTTGTCAGATAACTTTAAAAGCTGTGGGTGATATATTCCATTTAAAAAATGCATAAATCTAGGAAACAGCATTTTTGCATGGGGCAACATCCCACTATCCAGAATTCACAGATTATCATGTGAATTACTGCACATGACTGTTTTTAATCAAAGCCAAGCCTGTGAGACTCCATGAAGTCACATTTACTTAAAGGAAGCAGCTCACAAAAATAGTTTTTTCTTTTCCTTGACATCAAAGTCATTGTCTATTGAAATAGTTTAAACTTAACAAGTTGCACTGTGCAGTCTAGGTGCTGCTTCAGAGATGGAGCTGAGCTGGCAGTGAGGCACTAACACCATGGTCTGATTGCAGCCCAGCAGGGACATGAGCCTGCTTCCCTCCCCTCCAGAGGAAACAGTTCAGATCTGCCTCTCCTGCAGCTCCTCTCATACTGACGAGTCAGTGGCACTGGACAGAATATTTCATAGAATCATAGGATGGTTTGGGTTGGAAGGAACCTGCAGATCACCTACTTCCAATCCCCCCATTATGGACAGGGACACCTTCCACTAGACCAGGTTCCTCAGAGCTCCAGCTGACCTGGCCTTGAACACTTGCAGGAGAAGGACATCCAGAACTTCTCTGGACAACCTGCTCCAATACCTCACCACCCTCATCATGAAACATTTGTTCCTATTGTCTAGTATAAATAAAGTTTAGAAAGTTCCTCTCCATCTTTCTAACAAGTGCCCTTTAATCATTGAAAGACTACAATGAGGTCTTTCTGGTCCTTCAGTGCTACCCCTAGCAATCTTTCATCATCAGTTCAGCATATTTTAAGGTGATTTTCCACCATCCAAGCACTATATAAGAAGGGTCCTGATGCTTGAAAGTGCATTTATTGTAGTGAATGGTACTTCAAATCAAAAGTTGCTTTGTCCTAGATTGCAATAAATACAGAAACTTGCAGGTGATGAAAACAATATCAGGACAGAGGAAACTTATTCTGGGTCAGAGCAAATATCCCTCCAGCATGGTGCTATGGCAGCAGCCAGTACCAGAGATATGGGGAAAAAAAGAGAAGGGAAGAAGAGTGATGCTCCGTCCCCTTGCCTGCTGTGGTTGGCAGCCTAAGAGCTATGTCTGATAGCCAGGGATGGATCTGCTCCCCATGGATACCTTCTTGAACTCACTTGTACTCTGATTACACAAATTAACCTGTCAAACTAACTTGGCATTGAATTATATAGATTTTGTTTGTTTGTTTTAAATCTTTCTCTGTGGTTCTTCTGTTGCAATAAAGCACAGAAATTTACTCCTTATTCACTGATTTAATATAGTTTGTGGGTTCCATGATGCTATCTGTTGCCCTTGGTTTTTCATGTTTTTCCTTTGCCCTCTGATGTTTACATACCTTGGAGTCAGTTCTCACAGATTCTCATGTAAATAAAGAATATTTACATGTTTTCTCCTCTAGGAGGAGTTTCATGAGTGATGGTGATGTTCACCAACGAGGTTTGAGAGGTGGCACCACCTTTGGCCAAACTCTTGCCTTCTGTACAATTGTATATAAGTTGGAGTCACAAATAAAAAAAAAAGGAGCATTCTTGCTTGACCTCTGAGCTGGCCTCTGCCTTGTCCTTTTGTGTCCTACTGCGACACTATCCCCCTCAGCAGTATGAATTATACACTTCCTTTAAGATGCTTTTGTGATGACACCCTTAATTAGCTAAAGAGCCATAGCTCATTAATCTGTCCTCATACATAATCAGTTTGCACCTTTGATCTTTATAAAGACCTTTACTGGTTCACCTATGTCCTTCCAGAGATGGAGAAAATCTGAATTTCATGAAATATTCAAGATATGGGTGCATCAAGTATTTATCTTCTACCATTCTTCTGCATTTTAATTTTTGTTTTTAATATTTGAATACTTTTTTGTCTGGGTTTGAACACTTATCCAATACTTTTCAAGGCAATGAAAACGTGTCTTATGATGATTTCAATAGCTTTCCTGAATAAGAACAGAGGGTACCTCTGTGCCTGCACCCTTATTTTTTTTCTATGCACGTAACCTGACAGTTATCCACAAATACTTTTCTGAGATTTTGCACCCAGTCATTAGTTCCATGTGAGAATTTTTCTTGCAACTCCTTGCAGCCAGTAATCCTGAATAACTGTGTCACCAGCAAGCTTTATCACTGGCCTAGTAATTTCCTTTGTAATTATAAACTGGTATCTTTTGCAGAGCAGCCTTTATATAGGTGCCATGCACATATGCTGAGCATTTGGCATTGAGTCCTTCACCACTTTGACACTTCTCTACCAGCATTTTACCCTTCTGGGTTTCTCTTCCAATTTCCCGTAAGAGTTTCTTCCTTTCTGGTTGTAAACTTTTAGGCAGTGAATTTTTAAAGCATTTTCTAGCAGGTGGTTTGACTACACTCCCATTAAGTTTAGTGAGAGGATGTGGTTGTTGGTCAATTACTTATTGATGTGGGCCTGATGCACTGTTTTTCTTTAAGAGTTTTTTCCCTTTTGGGGGTTCTCAGATTAATCTTTTCAAGAGCCTTTGTGTCCCTGTTGTACCATTTACACAACCTACATATGGAAAATTGTGGTTTCTCAATATTGTGTTTTCTGCCCCTACTGCCCCTGTAGTCTCTTTTAATAATCTATGGTCATTTTCTCTAAGTTTATCAAAGAGTTGGTGATACATCCCTGTTATTATGCTGCTCGCCTTTGCAGCTTTCTACCCATTATTTTTTCTTCCAGAAATTTATCCTCATGCTACTTTTTCCACAGAGGAATATTTAGATCTTTTTAGCTGTTATGCAAGCCTTGTAACAAAAGGTAGAAAAACCCCTTAAGGGCTTTAATGAACATTTATCATTATTGTACTAAGCAAAATCATGCCATGGTGATGAGGACAAGTAGGACCACTTCCAAATTTTCAAACATCCAAACAAACCATTGAAAAGAAACACTTTTGCTTGGGTTGAGCACAAGTTCTTGACCAAAACTGCTGGCAGTTTTGAAGCCTTGCTTCATGGATTATTGGTTGTTTTAAATCAAGCATCCTTTTCTTTCCTCTACCCCACCAAAAAATCAATCCAAATTAATTTTGCGTCATGTACTGCTCATTCCCGCTGCTTTTGTTTAAATTGAAGACTAAAAGTTTTTCCATAACTGAAAAATACATAATGCAATTTTCTGTTTTAAATGGAGAAGGTGAGGAGGAAAGAACATTTCAAAGATTCTTCTCTTCTTCATTTCACAAGAATATAATTAATTGCTCCTTCTCTTAATTGAATACTGTGACTAATCCTACTAAAAGGGATTATTTAGAACAAGCAGACAGTGCTAGATACATTTTTGTGTCATTTGGCTGTCTTCAGAGAATGAAACTGAAAGCATAAACAACTTTTCTGAATTTTTTTTTATGAGTCACTTTCAAAATTAATATTTTAGGTCAGTGATTCAATTTAAGCCTTGTTAAATGGCAAAAAAAGAGATCTGTATAATCAGAATTACTTTTCTCTATTAAATTTCTTTATTGAAGTTAAACCCCTTTGGAGACATTTGGAAAGTATTTAAGGATCACAGAATTTTTATCTCAGAGACTCTTTTGTATATACTATATATACACTTCAGATGCCACTTTATCTCTGTCAGCTATAATAATGGGAACAATTGGAACATATATAAAGACATGGTTCTAAGCTAAATGTTATTTCAGTCTCTCCACTATGGTGATATCAAAAATAAAAAGGGGAGGAAAAATACTAATATACCAAAGAATTATTTAAAAGCATTATTGAATAAGCTTCAAACAGGGTTTCCATGAAAAGCTTTCCTTGTTGAAAACTGAACTCAATTACTTAAGATGGAAAATTTGTTCATTCTTTCATTTTTTTTGCATATTTATGGTTAACATGAGGAAATAAGGCTGCTGCCTTTATAAAACCATCATAATTGTGGAATTTAATTAACTTAATAAAGCCTTGATTCAGGAATCATATGCTTTATTTTAAGCATTTGAATAGCTACGTGGTTTCAGCTGGATTGTGAAATATTTGTCACTTTTGTAAAAGTGGGGACACCTATAAGTAAAACCAGCAAAAGAAGGTAAAAAAATAAGGTCAAATAAAGCAGTCTTCGTCAAGTCATCCCTCTGCCCTGCTTTGTGCCACCCTTGAGGTGCCTACCCTGGGTTAGTTCTTCCTTCTTCTCCTCACAGCAGAGCAGTGTGGCCTTTCCTGGAGCTGCTGGCCCAGTCTCACCCCCTGCAGTACCTGGGGTTCACCCGGCTGGGCTCTCAGACATGGCTCTGTCCGCCTTCAAAAACTATTCAGTCTTGCTGATATACTTTATATTAATTGTCATTGCAGAGAGAGAAAATAATGCAGGCAGCTGCTGCCTCTTCTTCTCTCACAGGTGTGCTTCCATGTGCTGGCCTGAAGGATGAGGCTCCTTTTCCATCTCCTTTGGGCTATTTGGCTGCAGTTTTCAAAGGCTGATGGTGGTGATTTCCTCCCCTGTGCAGACAAGTGTTGAAGGACTAGTGCCCACCCCTGAGGAGTGGAAATGTGGGTTTAAAATCCCTCCAGCTGTGGAAGGAGGTGAATCGAGCGCTTCTTCTTTCTAGGTCTTCTGCTTCCTCAGGACTTGGGTGTACTAGAAAGAGAAAAAAAAGGAAAATCTCTGTAATTGTCTATTAGACATTGACCCCAAAGAGACCTTGGTGCTAGGAATCCTTATTTAGTGAAGAAGGTGTAAATGCACATCCAAGTCAGGTGCCTGGACACCGTTCTGGATCCATTCTGGATCACAGTGTCTTATTCAGTAGGACAACAAGCTTTTGGCAGTACAGTGTGAAACCCCCCTGCTAGGCAACCCTGCTCTAAGGTGACAGCACAATCCTGACAAAACTTTGATGGGGAAGCTGCTCAGCCATCCCTCCTTCCACAACCACGGCCATGTTGCTCTGCACCCTGAGAGAGAGAGGAAAACAGCTGAACACGGGCAGCTTGTGCAGCTGCTGGGGAGTTGTCACCTCTTTTATTGACACCCAGCAGCTGGCCAAGACCTTGCAGCCAGGTAACGCTGTTGAGAACATGTAGGTGACATTTAAGGCAGGTATACTGTCAACATGGTGACAGTGATAAGGCCACAGATTGTGGTCTAAAATAAATTATTCCTTTTAAAAGTGATAAACAGGCTGCTGGCTGTTACTGTGAAAATGATACTAAATATAAGGGCGTATTTGGAATTTGCACTAGTTCTGCACTCCAGTAACTTGGAGCAGCAGAGTGAACCATAAGGAAAAGAACTCCTTCTGCTGCAATGCTTGTTTTCTAAGTTAAAAAAAAAGACACCAAAAAAACCCCACAAAAAACCCCACAAAAAACGCCCAAACCAACAGAGTCTAGTTTTCTGACCTGAACACATCCTGAGATAACTGTATCATTCATACACTGGAAATAAACTTAGAATATTTTTGATAAATCAGTTATAACCACCATGAAAATATCAATGCAAGAAACACAGAGCTCCTGATTTGGTTGAGATATAAATCCTTACTATGGGTGATAATTGCCTAAACAGACAACACTGTCAGCTGAATGAGTCCAGAGGAAAAAACTGTGGAAATTATAGAAAAGCCTGCAGCTCCTGTGGAGCTTCTTTGCATCTCTAAGAATTTGTGATTACTAGCTTGAAAATACTGCACTATTCACTTTAACTAAAACACTAACGCTGGTGAGGCCAACGCTGAAATCAGGGCTGGCAGATGTCTCAAAAGCAGCAGAGGTACTCTGTGGGTCACCTCATCAAAACCAGAAAATCCCACAATGGGTGGTATTTCTCCTGTGTCTCTAAGACCTCTTGTGATATTCAGATTTTGTTAATATTTTGCACATCTGACTTCCACCAGGCTCACTGCTGTGAGAGGAGCTTTATTAACATCAGGCAGGTTATAGGAGAGTCAATGGATTTTTCTCAGAAAGCTCAGATGGGCTTTACATTACAATAGGTGCAGAAAAATAGAGGTTATTCATTTTCTGTCTCCATGGAAGATTTAAACACTTGGCCCAATTGTGACCCAATTTCCTCCAACCTGCTTTTAAAATCCTCCTAATATCTGAGGTAAATAACCTTTGCTGCAGGGTAAGATGATTATTTTTTTTTCTCCCTATGTCAAACAAAGAGAAGCTTTCTCTGAAAGTCATTTATGTATTTGAAGACTATTATGCTTCCTTCAGTCTTTTTCTTCTCTTTCTCGACAAATCAAATCCAATTCCTTCAACTTCTTCTAATAATTTAAATTTTCTAAACATCAGTTATTTAAAATATCTCAATAGACATTACAAACTTTCTAAGGCATGGTTCTCAAAAGCAGATAGGATATTCCACCTAAGATCTCAAACACACTAAGCACAGGAGAGTGACTCAGTTTTCTGATTTCCATGAAACTGTTCTGTCACCATCCTAAGCAGGTGTTTGTGTGGTTTTGTAGCAGCATGACACTACTTGCACATTTTTGACCTGTGGTCCATCTTGCCTGGTCATTATTTCTTATTTTGTTCATTGAATATTTTCTTGCCAAGCATAGTATGTCTCTTTCAATGGTTTCTGAGAACCCTCTGTTATTTTCCATTGTCAAATCCCATTTTCCAAAAGAATTCCAGCTCCTCTTATATAGGAGCCCTTCACAAATTGTGCAATATGCTCTCTAGCAGCCATCAAAGTTATTAATTAAAATTTTTGTAGAAATAGATGTAGGATGGCTCTGAAGAGCATGCCCTTTTTCAAATGCCTACTGTGTGGGGAGTAAACCACTGATTCATTTTAAGAATGTTTTTTTTCCTGTATTCTTAACCCTATTTACTTATTTTATTTGCAACGTTGACACAAGAGTCAAGATGTATCATGTCTTCTCCTGCTACCCTGTCAAAACCAGAGAAGAGGTTGACTTGCTCCTGACAAACCCATATTGACTGTTTCCCCTTACATTAGTATTCTGTAGGTTTAAACAATGTAGGTTTAAATAATTTATTCTATTTAAATTAGATGATTTAAATTATTTATTCTACTATCCTTGCATGAATTTAAGTTAGCCTGGCTTTCCCTTAATGTCCTTTCCCCCCTCTTTTGGAAACAAATATTATATTTGCTTTTCTACTCTTGCTGGAGATGTTAAATATGATCTGCTAGTTCACAGTAGTTTAAGATTAATTTCGTGATTTCCTAGCAATTTGTGTAACCAAATTTATATAAATATTCTTTAAGGCATTCTTTCCCTTTGTATAGTCCAAACTCTTGTTCTCTCATTAAAACCCTCCTAGCTTGATGGTGAGTGTTACTAATTTTTTGTAAAGACCAAACAAAAAATGCAAGTTTCCCTCACATCAATTATTTGCTCTTCTTTATTTTTTTTCGTTTTCCTCTTAGCATGTATACATTTATAAAACCTTAGTCTCGTTCTAATTCATCTTATTTTGTAGTCATCCTGATTTTGGTTCTTCACACCATGCCATGTAATTGTTTTTGCTCGTTTCTTTTCAACTCCTATGGCATCAAGGGGTTCCTGTCATGCCAAACCTCTCTGCTTTCCCCTGGAACAGATTTCTTGTTGTGCCTTTAACATTGCCTGTTTAAGGCATTTTCTGACCTCAGCAACTTCTTGTTGGAAAGAGTTAAAAAAAAAACTTTTAGAAAAGAATCCTGATTGATCCTTTGGAAAGATGGAATATGGGAGGACTGGCAGGTAGTTGTGCTGTACATATCTGTCAAAACTCTGTGTTATGCAGGTACCCAGGTTGCATGGAAACATGAAATTTCTTTATGGCATAAGGAAATGTTGTCATTATGGCAGGGCAATATTATGCCTATAATAATTGGCACAGCACTGCAGTGTAACTACACTGAGATCTGATATTAACTCTTGATTTCTTCTTGCTCAGTATCGCTCTGAATTTTACCATAAAGACAGAACCTTATAGACTAAGAAAACTCTCTCAGAGCTTTTATTTGGACTTTGTTTTTTTTTTCTCCCAAGAGACTCTTCCACTTTGTGTATTTTAAAGAATTATGCTATTTGGAATTACATGGATATTTTTCTCAGACAGTGTAAATTAGAACTATTCATGTTTATGACCCTTAGGTTCCCCTCACTTTTTCTGTTAAATTACCATGAAACTAAAATATCACAGATTAAAGCAAAGTTAGTTTTCATATATTGGTATTAACACTGAGGAAAGCCATTTGATGCTCTTCACTCCTTCTCCCACTGGTCTAAGAGTCTGATCAGATATTTCAGTAATATAAAATAATTTTACTGACTTGAGTATCTGAAACTTAATTGGAGAGGCAAGTATGATGTCTTCAACTTTGCATTTGTGGGAAAGAAATTTCATATCTATATTGGGAGAAAAAGCTTCTTCTTATCCCTTGCCCATCTCAGAGTACAAGAGCTCAGTATATAGAAGACTTTATTAACTCAGAATATGATTTTTCCATATAAAGGAAAAACACCACTTTAACAGAGGTAAAGCCATGATAAAAGAAGTCAGTCCGGTATTATGATTCAGGACAATTCCTTGGCCAAAGGGAAAACAAGAGTGCCAGTCCTCTTTCCATTACTGCAAGTGGCAAAAATCCTACTAATTTCAATAATTCAGCAATGGCTTCATCATGCTAACAATTTAAAAAATCTATCAGTATATGGTAAAAGGAATGATTTCTGTTGTTTGGTGATATTAAATGTCAAATAAAATGAATACACCGGGAAAGTGAGTATGATTTCTCTCTTAAAGCAGTGAAAACATTGTGGAATGAATTGCATATATTCACAGTGCAAATTGTCTCTTGAAAAGAAGAGCATTTGAAAGTAGCACATTTTAAACTTTTTCTGATATATCATGTCTATATTTGTTTCTTGTGAGGTTACTCCATGGAGCTAGCAAAAATACTTCATTATATCTATCTATCTATTATCTATCTATCTATCTATCTATCTATCTATCTATCTATCTATCTCTGCAGTAGATGAAAAGTACAAATTAAAATCATCAAGTTAGGGCACACCTCCTTTAGCCTGTTCACAAATACTCCTGGAGCACAGACTTTACACCTTCTGAACATTGCTGCATTCCCTTATCAACAAATCTGGATTGTCCTTCACTTACTTACCCTGGATTTCCAGAAAATGCCAAATCACCTTTGGGCACAATGATGATCCCTCTGGGCAAAGGATGTGCAAAACCAGTCAAAAGAACTATTAGCTATTGGTTGTGGTTTTTAAATTGTGACTGAAGGATTGTCAGGTGGTGTAACTGAGTCTGGCTCCCAGCCCCCTTCAATGATGTAGCAGTGACAATGACACAAAGTCAGATTTCCAGATGGATTTGGACTTGAAAAGTGAATTCCTTCAGGGCTAAGGGAAGATCAGCTGAGACATGGAGAATGGATGTGCCAAGATATTCACTAACTTCAAGAGATGTGAGACATTAACATTTCGCTTTGATTTAAAAAGGCTTGGAGACCTTTGCATTCCTTTGGTTGAGAAAAGGAAAATCAAGTTTGCTGAGCACTGTAATTTGTTTTATTTACAGTACTGTCAAACTTTTAATCAATATAGGCTTAATACCAAACTTTTAAAAGGTGGTTGAGTAATTCCAAGACCCCCAAAACAAAAGAACTCTCAGAATGTAGAAGAGAAAAAGGCAAAGGTTAATGCTACCATTCAATGTTTGCTTTAAATGTGGCCAAAGGCAGGTAGCTGCTCCATTGTTAAATTAGGACGAAAAGGGCAATTAATCAAAAGGGAAAAATCTGAGGTTACTCAATGAACATTTTGTGTGGCAGTGCTGAAGTGAGCGCTTCTGCTTGATTTTTCATCAGCTCCTTGTTCTTTCTCTACATTATGATCTGTTTTGCTGAACCAGGTCTCTCTGCAGAGAAGGAACAGGCAACTGATTTGGCCAAAAACAACCTTTCTTTTTTGCTGGGTTACTTTCCATCTGTATCAGTGTCACGGTCATCCTTCTTCATAAACACAAAATGATTGTGCTAGCTGACAAACCGTGGAACATGAGAGTAAATCCATTGTTTGGGGAGGTTCAGAAGGACATAATATCGAGCTTTGAATACGTTCAGTGTTCCTAAACAAGCTTCTTTGTTATATCTTCTTCCTGAGAGAGACAACATTTCAAATTTCTGCCATGTGATAAGGCACAAATAAGTCTTACCTCCTCTGGTTTTCACACTGCAGTTTAGTTGTGCTTGGGCTAGGAAAAAACCTCCCATCTGTGTGACTTAGCCATTTTGTTGTTTTCCACTGTGTTTACAATAATACACATTTCTTGTGCTGATACAGATTTACCCGATCTACACAGCCCAGGATGTTCTGCTGGCCACTGAAAAAATCCCAAACCCAGGAGAGACAGCAATGCCAGCCCGGGTGGTTTAGACTCTTTTGAAGTCTGTCCCGTGGCCACTGGCAGCACACAGAACTTGCCAGCAATGGCAGTGTTGAAGCTCTCACTCCCACAAGGCAGACGTGAGCTGTGGCAGACAGACCACTGCTTCGTGGCCTCCGATCTGGGCTGATTCCACTGGTGGGAAACAGCAGTCCCAGCCCAGTTTATCAACTTGAGAGCTGATCTGAAGTTATTTTCCATTCCTCCAGCCTGAAGGAATAATGAGGAGGAGAGAGGAAGGGCATTTCGTGTCTGTAGAAAAGAAAATGTACTCCTGACATATGCCATGATGTATACCCTTGACTGGCCTAGCTTGAAATTCTGCACCCATTTTAAAGGAGATACAACTGCACTGGAATCCAGGTTATTTTTTACCCTCACGGCACAATGAGCACAGACTGCTCTCTCCTGCCTAGCAGGCTCTCTGCTGTGTGACGGGAGGTGCTCAAGTGAGATCGCTACAGAAGGCCATTTACCTTGGCCTGCCCAGCATGTAGGAAATCAAAAATATTTATGGTAATGATGCTACCGCAATTCTGCTTGTAATAGACTCAAAATGCTAAGTGAAGGCATCATGTAGTGGGAGCACAGCACTGAATAATTCCTGTGTATTGAAATGCTGATAGACAAACTAGGCTACTAAGTAATTAAGTCACTATTAGACCAAACCATTAAATCCATTGTCTGCTGTTCTAACTGCTGCTAATTGCTGTCACCATGACAACAGGAGAGTTTCTTTATCTGGTATCTCCATGTATTTTCCTTTTCATAATGGAGCCTGCCACATGGAAATTGACATCTTCACAACTCGAAATACTTGTGTTGAAATAAGGGTAGACATCTTTAAATAAGAACAACCTAATGTGAGCAGTAAAGCAGACCTCATCTAAATTTTTATTATTTCTTTGCAGAATTATCTAGATCTTAACAGAAAGTGCATTTTAGAATAGATTATTAATTTAAAAAGCTTGCCTTCTCACTTGCATGATAAAATTCATGGTTCGTGTTCAAATCAGGGAGGTAAATTCATCAGGCTACTGTAATACTCTGTACCTTGTGCAGATTTTAGTTCACATCCTGTTTATGGCTGCACTTGCATCAATATTAACCTTGGTCAGAGCACAGATTTTATCTCTAAATCTTTTTTTTAAAAAAGAAAAATAGTTATTTAGGAGCCTTTCAAATATTTAAATCCTATGTTTAGGTTATAGCCATCCCATAGCACCTGCTCTGAAATCCTGTGTGTTTCTCTCCCAGCCCCATCAATCTGTTATTCCATTTGAATGGGAGATGAATCACTGCTGAGCTGCAAATAGAAGTCTGCTCTGAACTGCTTGTCTAATATTAACTGCTGATGCCATCTCCTAAGAATGAAGGAAGGATATCCAGAGAAAAGCTGGAGGTCTTTCAGTCCTTCCCATGTCTTGCTTCAGCAGCAGCTGAAGAGAGGAGAGGTGCTGTGAAACAGCAATGACAGGGAAATATTTGAATTTTTTCCATGGAGAAAGGATAGAAAGAGGACTACCTGGGAGCTCTATCTGAAAAAAAGAACTTCAGGACATTTTCTGTGTTTGACTTTTGAAGGGATAGGCTCTCGTATAAACTGAGCAAGAGCTACTAAAAGAATTCCCTCTAATCCGACACCAGGGGCTGCTCTCCAGCCCTGGAGGGCAGAGGAGAGCCCTGCAGGTGGATCCCTGTCCAGTGCCATGGTACCACTCTTGGCAATTGTGTTTCATCTGAAAATCATCTCTGTCCATGGCCACCACAACAGTTTGGCAACAGCCCGAGCTTAAATTACAGCAATCAAGAAGTCGAAAGCCTGTGACATTGGTAAAAATTCAATGTGATGGTTCTCCGTGTGTGTTTTATTTCTGCATATTGTAAACATTGTGAAGTCTGCCAAGATCTGGTACAAACACACTTCCCGACATTGAGACTGTGATAAACTAGGAAGAGTGCATGATAAAGTTTGAGTGACACCCAAAAAGTGTCCTAGAGAACGGGAAGGGAGAAAAACATGCACTGTAACTCTTATTACCAAAGTACATTTCCTTAACTTAAGCAGTATGACATTGTTTATTTAGGAGATAGTATTTCCAAATATTATGTTGCCATTAAGGAGAAATTGCTGAGGCTTTTAAAGGAAGAAAGGCCATCTGTTCTACTTTTTTATACAATGTGTTATTTTCTCATATAAATCTGAAAGGAATTTTATGACCTTTAACACAACGTTTATTAACTTGCTTCTGTTGTACTTAGAAGCTGTTAGCTTTTACTTTATAAAGTCATCCAAAGTTTTTAAGTCCACCCCTGAAAAAGATATTTTCTAACAAGTCCATTGTTTATAGACACATCTTTAAAATTGCAGCTGAAAATGATGATAAATACCAAAAGAATCTCAGAGCCTGAGACAAAAGCTCCAAGACATGTCATTTGTCCTCTGCTTCATTCAGTACCCAGGTATTTACAGACTTCCTACTGCACAATTCATTGACACCGTGTGTTACTGGGGACAAGAATCTTTCCAGCTTTCCAAGCATCCATTGTTTTCAGCTGTTCTGTGTTGGCATGGTGCACAGGTATTAGCAATGCCCCCAGGAAAATCTTGTGATATTGAGCATAGCTGATTCCATCCTAAGCCATTTTAAGTTCAACGCAAAGTTTTGTACAGACAAACTGTAAAAATTGTGATGTTCATTGAACAAATACTGGCCATGACAGGATTTCATCAAATTATTGAATACTTGGTCCACCAAGACAGACTGCTCTCACTCCACTAGCATGATTCTAAAACTCTATGCAGAATAAATTCTCTGAGGCAAAAGTATGGATGGCAGAGCCTCACCCACTTTGCACTGTAGGCTGGCCATTAATCTGACTCCTGGTACAGTCCTTATCTGATCCTTGTTTTCAAACCCATGCACATTTTAAATCCCATCAACTCAAAAGACTACTGTCCTGCATTTTCCTAGGCAATTACATCACAGAGAAACACTGGAGCAAACCAAATTCAATCTTGCAGCAAGAGCAAGAAAAGCTGTGCTAGGATTAAATCTTGTAGCCCTTGGTGTCTTCTGTGATATCAGGGATTCAGACAGCATTGCTGGGAAATTTCCTAGCTCAGAGTGATGACAAGTATTGGAGTGGGATGAAGAAATTCTTTGGAAGTTCATCGCTGTTCTGTTCAATATATGTGTTCCTAAATAACAACCACTCTAGAAACACAGATAATGAAAAAAAAAAAAAGACTGTGTAGATGAGTTGCCCTGGTTTAGTCTCTCCCACGGAGTAATGCATATATTTTTAGATTCTAGAGAGCTTTAAAGCCACCACCTTGCAAGCACTTACACAGGTGCTTAACTCTGTGTGTGCAAACAATACCGCTGGCTGACTCCAGTGGGGATGTGCCAGGCACAGAGTTCACGACATGCATTAGTGAGCACAAATCTGGCTCTCTGAGGCAGAAGGATTTTTTTTTTATTGTTCTTCATTACAACCCAGCTCTGCTGTAGAAGCCAGTTTTTTAAAAAATGCCTTCAGAAAGACCCTGGTTGAAATAGCTGAAGTGCTCTGCTGGGGATCGTTTCAAGAGGAAGCTGATGTACTATCAAATATACGGGGAAAGACAGGAGGAGGCTAGAGAAGGAAAAGGAAATTGCTCTTTGGAAAAGCTGCAGCATCATTTCAAAGCTTTGCTATTGCTTCATTTGACAAGGGGAAATAATGACCAGTGAATTGATGTGAGATCACAGGAGTGAAGAGCTCAGAGCTGTTTAACTCTAGCACACACTCAGGACAGCTCAATTGGGCTGAGAGACAGCCTGGGGTTTGCTATCACCTTGATTCTTAACTACCAGGAAAAGAAAGAAGGTGCATATCAAAGCACCTAGCAAGAGAAACCACATAGCAACACACCCTTTCAAATTAAGGCACAAAAATGTTTAAATGCAAGAAACCCCTCATGAGGGGTGTGTAATGCAATTTTTTCTCTGCAAAGGGAGAGAAACAAATTGCAGCAGCTGTGGTTCCCATCTAGAATTAAAAAAAAATACCATGTAATTTGTTTTAAAAGAGTAGCTCCAAGAGTGGGGTAAATGCTCTGGACTCTCTGAAATCTAACAATCTAATTCTGAAAGGCACTATTAAAATAAATTTTCCACAAGGTTCTTCTAAGAAAATAAGCCTTCTGGGAGAGGCTGGTGGGAAAGAGCCATCAGGTTGATTCCCAGCAGCCACCAACTGCTATGGACATATCTGCTGGCAGAGCTCCAGTGGATGTCCATCTCCCACACTTACCAAACTATAAACCACAAAATGCTCAAGAGCTCTCCTTTCCATGCTTTTAGTACACCAGGCTGAAACCTCTGTAAAATATAGTGCACTAGAGGAAGAGAGGAGAGAGGTGTCTGAGGGCACAGACACTGAGGTTAGCAAGTAAAAAAATGTTCTGACAATCTGAGGAAGCCGGTTATGACCCACATCAGAGAAGCAAGGAAAAAGCTCAAAACTAAGATCAAAAAGCAAATAGGGATGTCCACCAATCTTGCCTGGGGGAAAATAATTTCGAAGGGATTGGCTCAGGTTCAAACACATGATTTATACATGCCAGTCTGAACCTCAAAGACTTCCAGTTTCTTTATCATCCTCAACATTCTTTCTCTAGTCACAGGGAAAGCCATAAAATAATCTGGAAATTAAGCTATGCTTCAGGATAAGGGGTGCTTTCTGCTCAACATAAAATCAGATATTTGCTGCTGCAAATGTCACACAATGGCATTTTACATTGCTGTTGTTTGCCTACTTGCATAACAAAGGCTTTGGAGAATGCAGTTTTTTTTTTTTTTTTGCACACACTCACCCCTACCTTTATGGGAATTTAAAAAAAAGCAAGTCTGTTCATCCAGGGCTGACTGGAAAGCAAAGAGGTACAGAGCAGCAGCTCAGTCTTACTGCCTGTCACCTAATCTTCAGCTAAATTTGACACAATTTGATTGAAAGTGAAATTAAATTGGAGTTTAAAAGACATTGAAAACTTCTGAATTAATAAATAATTATTCTCCTGAGCACTGTGAGGGCTCTGACTATTCATGTGGGATGTGAGCCTTCTGCCTGATGCTTCTGAGAGCCCTTACACCTCACAGCATTGCTCTCCAGGGGGAACCACAGGCTGATGGTGGAGGGAACTCTGGCTCCTGCATCTGGAACAGGAGCTCATCCTCTGGTAGCTTCTGCTGTGTTCTTAATGCCTTAAATTTATCTTTGAGTTTTAAAATAAATTACTTGAGGCTGTTTTATCTTTGGCTGGTAGAGTTAATTTTCTTCCTAATAGCTGGTACCTTGCTGTGGTTTGGATTTAGTATGACAGTAACGTTGATAACACAAAGATGTTTTACTTGTTCCTGAGTAGTGCTCACTCTGCCTTAAGGACTTTTTTGTTTCCCATGCTCTGCTGGACAGCAGGTACACAAGAAGCTGTGAGGGAGCCTGGCCAGGGCAGCTCACCTGAACTGGCCAAAGGGGTATTCCATACTGTGGAATGTCATGTTCAGTGTGTAAACTGTGGGGAGTTGATTGCTGCTTGGGGAAGGGCTGGCATCAGACATCAAGTGATGCTTTACTTGTGTTTCTTGGGTTTTATTCCCTCATCTACTACTACTACCACTATTAATGTTATTAATGTTATTATTATGATTAATATAAAAAATCTCAATCATTAAACTGTTCCTTTATCAACCTATGAATTTTCTCGCTTTTACCCTTCCAGTTCTCTTCCCCCCACCCTGCTGATGGAGAGGAGTGAGGGACTGGCTGTGCAGTGCTTAGTTGCTGCCTGGGATTTAACCACAACAGGGAGAAGAATAGGCTTTCTAATTCTAAATAATGTCATTCTTTGGGTAACACCAATGATGTCAATTTAACTCAGCAGCTTTGTGGTTCAACCTAATAGGAGAGAATAAACTGAATTGGTAATAAGCTTGTTTTTGACAGGGACAGTCTTCTAGAAGGATGTGTCATCAGAAAGCTCCCAGATGGAATGAGTAATTCCTGATTTAAAAGAAAAGCCTATTCTTCCCCTCTGCCCCTGAGCACCTGCAGCTGTGGGGGCAGCCACAGGACCAGACTGCCTGGAGCAGCACAGGGGCTCTTGCCAAACTCTGGCCAGCTCTGCCAAGGCCCCTCTGGCCCCTCCAGGGCCCCATGCACATGGGATATGCCATGGAAAAGCTGGCAGGAGCACAGGGGAAATGGGGCTGATTCAGAATTGTGTCCCAGCACCACTGAGCCCTCCCTGATGCCAGCCAGAGAGACAAAACTGGAGCTGCTGAGCTGAGCTGGGCTTCTTCAGAGACATGATCAGCTTAAGTCTTAGAGCAATTAGTGCCAGCAAAAGATAACAGCTGCCTTATCATAGCAGAAAATCCAAAACAGCAACTCCAAGACCATATTATTTCAATACCTATGAAAGAGATGGTGATGCTTTACTCCCCTCAGTTAAATGAGTATTTTTTCTGATAATACATTTGGAAAATGTGCTTAATCCTTCTCCCTCTCTGTGCCCCCTGCACCATCAGCATCCCCGTCTCATACACAGACCTCACATGACTGCACTGAAATAGTTTGCCTGTGAAACACCAAATCTTTGTGTGAAACACAGCAAAAATTCATCTGGACCTTGTTAGGGTCCCTTCAGAGACCTTCACCAAGTTTTTTCTTCTGCCAGCAGCTGCAGCCACCACAGGAGCACTCTGCCAGTCAGACTATCAGCCTCTACCCCTGCCAAGCAGATAGGAGGAGAACAAGAGAGGAAAAATCAGCCTTAAACCCTTGAAGAACAGTTCCCATGAGGTGCCAGAATCTGGGGAAGGATTTATTAACAGAAAGGGAAATGCAATATGGGGCACAGAATTGCTGCAAGAAAAAGAGAAATGAAAGCACTAGATGAGAATAAAGTGATAAAAGGGAATTTTATAAATAATAAAAGACAAGGGTGTAAATGAAGAAGAGAAGACCAAAACTGAGAAAAAAGAAAAAGGGATAAAAAAGCAATGATAGGTAGAGAAACTTCAGGTTAGTATTTGAGTTAATTGTCTTTGATGCATTTTCCCAGATACCACAATGCAAAGGCACAGCACCACAATTTGACAATTAATCAGCTACTTGTGGATTCCTCATAATGCCTTATTAATATTAGTACAACATGGTGAAACCTTCCTGCAGCCTCCAGTTTCTGCAGCACAGCATATTGGCCTTATCCTCACCCTTCAAAACAGCTGAGAGGCAGCAGATCTGCATCTTTTCTGTATTCCTAAAGGCACCATTTGGTGTGTGCCTTTCCAAATCCCTCACACACTGCAAGTGCAGTTGGGGAGGTGGCTACATGCAGAAGAGAAGCAGGAAAAAGGAACTAGAAAGAAAGGATGAGACCTGTGAGACTGAACCTGTGCTGACTCAGAAAAAGCCACAATTTTTGAAAGACCTGGCAGGGGAACATGTTCACTTAATTCAGGTAATTAACCCTGAAGGACAGCCTCACTCATTGCCAACACAGCTTCCAATACTGCAGGAGTGGGCAAGGAGAGAAACTGACCTGAAAGGGCCCAATGTGTTTTGGAAGGAAAATGAGGGCAGAGTTAACTCCAGAGGGAAGATGGTGGTGCTATGTTGTCATAGAAGGCTGGATTGTGAATCCATAGTCCTGGGTTCTGAAATGCAACCTGGAAGCAGGGTTGGAAGCTATGGGAAAACCTTTTGGCCCTTCAGGCATGAGAAAGTGCTGAATTTTGAAGATCTGAGCTACACACTGATGCCCTTTGTGACTTTCAAAATGTGGACTCGGTCATGACAGAGAAACAAATTTTACCAGTACTTCTGTAGTACTGGAATACTTCTGTACTGAAGGCAAAACCTGTTTAGGGAATTTGGGACACTGGACACCTGAGTATTAAACTAAATATTAACTCATGGTGTTAAAACTGATGCAATCTGGG
>VZSR01003803.1:18175411-18215087 GCA_013398615.1 Brachypodius melanocephalos
GAATACTTCGTGCAAATCCTATACTTCAACCCAGGACACAGAAGGACTTGCTTTGGGAGCAGCTGCATTGTTCTTGTGGTTCCAGTATCACCTAACCACCCCTTCACTTTCTACGGTAGCTAGTATCATAATTTGGTTTCGCATTTTACTTTTCTTTTAGCTTCACAATTTTTTTCCTAATACTGTTTCAATTGACACTTGCAGACTTTGGAAAACTTTATATTTCTGCTGCCCCAAGCAGCTTCAGCCAAGAGCATGAAGAAACAGGTTTGGGTGGCTGATCCCCACCACTGGCAGTGGATAAAGATTGTCACAGTTTAGCAATAGTACAGGACTATATGCTCCTGTTACAGAGAACAGCCAAAAATCTCTCAGCAACATTAGCAGACTATGAAAAAATTTTACACTGGCATAAAACCTAGAGAGTGGTCACCATTCCTCTCTGCCCAATTCAGTGATGTTGGCACAACTTAGCCTGAAAAACAAACAAATAAAGTCACAAAGAAGCCCTCATAAACAGATAAAAGTTGTGTGTTCTGTAAAAAATATATTTGTTGATATATGAAGGTAAAAAGTTACAAGTCACCATGCACTATAGAATCCTGAACATTGTTTTAAAGTCAAATGAATTTTCTAAAACAATTTTGATATACAAATCACTAAACAAAACAAGCTTCACAACAGGAAAGAGAAAAAAAATAATAGGAGTTATTAGCAATTTATTTCTCATGAGTGAACTTGCTGCCAATTCCCCAGTCCCTTTACGTAAAACAATATAAAGAGATGAGAAAAACACAGTCTGCTGTAGGAAATTCATTCTGAAATAAATATGATTTTAAAAGTCAAAATAAAGAAGGTCGTTCTGAAGCCAAGGGGAAATTTCAGTGTCCCCAACAGAACTATAACTGACGACAATAAATAGTAATTCTCCTTCTTGTGCAATCTGTCCTACTCAGTGTCCTTGGCCTAAGGAATGATATAGGATACAGGGTGCCAAAAATTCAGTAGCATTATATTCTGAAATTAAAGGAAAAAATAGCAAAAGAAAATATCTCATAACATTTTCTCCACATTTTTATCTTCATTGGAACAAGAAAAGACAAAAAGAATAATGACCAGCTGGTGAATTAAGTGGCCTATAGCTTCTTGAATGACAAAATCACCAGAGAAGTTCAATGTCAAAACATCTGCTCCATGCAGGATGTCATCAATCCAACTTTCCAAGGGAAGGGAAAAACCTTTGCTGCTTTAAACAGATATTAAACCTGCCTAGTATCTGAAATATATGTCCCATATTAGAACAGTCATTCATGCTCTTCAGAAGAATTGCCTCCTACTGTAGCTCTTAGACACAACCAGGACAATTGAAAATATTTATAAAAGATGTGTATGTTTGATATCATGACCTATAAGAGCATGATGAATCAATAAAACTTTCAGTGTCCACTCAGGAGATGAAATTCCTGGTGGACTATGGTAAGACACCAAAAAGATAGTTTTGTAATAATAGAATATAGATGTTTCAGATCTGCAATTCAGATAATTTTAAGGATTCTCATTTCTCTTTGAAGGGCTCTGGGGAGAAGAGAGCTTGGCCTTGTTGCAGGAGGGTTTCCATGAAGGTGCTTGGTCCCACCCCGTGGCTTGGGCAAATGCAACATTCCTTTGCCTTTGTCTCTTCCTGCACAAGTGAACTTCCATGGCAAGAGTGACCCTGGCAGGGCTGAGGGTGAGTGAGGGGCACACACAATGCTGAATGAAGCAGCTGCAGAACAAACTCACAACAGAGACAGACAAATTTGTGGGACCATAAGTAAAAAAGATGGAAGAAAGACACCTTTCTCACCCCTCCCTTTTAGCTGTATTTTAGAAAAACCTCAAATATCTCTTAGCAGTAAAGATTCTGGGATGCATGGATGAATGGATTTGATTCCACTAGCACAGAGCACTACTATGCATGTAAATTGGTGCTAATTATAAGATAGTCTGTCTTTCAGTATAATTCATATCTTGGGAGGCCCAAAAAATTATTTCATAGAAAGTAAAGGTGCCTCTCTTTTAATTGCAAACTGTAAGTTATGCATTTGGAAAACTGAGAATTCTTAGAAGTGTAGTTATTCTCTACTGACTACCAAATTTTAAAGCACCATTAACTCGAACAGATAAAATAAGATTAATTTGGATCATATTATGTCAGTAATGGCTCATAAACATTTCTGCAGTCCCCAGTTCTATTCTAGAAACAGAGCAAGTGCTGCACTGGCAGAACCAAAGGTGCCTCCTGCCCAGAGGTCTGGTTCTGATGGTAGCACACACCCGAAACCTGTGGGGGAGCCTGTAGGTGACACCATGCCAGCCCCACAGGAGGGAGGGGAAGAATGTCTCTGGTCTCCTGAATTTCTGGAAGTGGCACTCTTTATAATCACCCTACTTAGAATCAATTTGGGATTGCTCCGTGTCCTTCCCCCCAGTTTCAAAGAAACCATGAAAAACTACAAAAGGCAGCCATATGTTAAATGTCACAGAATATGCTTACTGATGTATATATTAGTATGTATGTTTTAGGTATGGTTTAAAAAAATAGGAAGTTTTATTTGTTTAAAATCAATGTTACTAATTTTATATTAGCCTTTTTTTCACCCTACATGACATTTTGCTGTTTAAAAAATATTCACTACCTTTCTACAAAAATGGACTACTTCTATTTTAGGATATACTTTTTCTTCTTGTTTCTACCTGTTCTGTATGACTTTTTACTGTATAGCATCCTCTGTATCTTGCTGTTCTATTCTTGCTGGAAATATAAACGCCAGCTTTATTAAATCTTCTGTGACACCAATCCTACACAGAAGTATTTGGGACCCTGGTCACATCTTATTGATGCCTATGAGAAAATAATTGTCCTCCAAATCGATCAATGTTGGCCAGGCAATAGGCTTGTCACGTCAATAAGGAGAAAGCTGTTGTCCAGCTGTTAAATTTAGAATATTTATAAAGAAAGAAATCTAACCGTTTTCCAGATGACTTGTTCTTCCCCCACTCCCACCTCCTTTCTTCCCTGTGCTCCTGCAGTTTGCTGCTTCCCATCACTTGTATGATTCTGGGGAGGGCTAAAGCAGGTTGTCTGCATGTGGTCAGATCCAAACCCTTGCAAAATAAACCAACCAGACAAATCTTGCTGTTTTGGCAAGTTATAGGAAGACCAGCTACATGCTGAGTCAGTCTTAGCAGCCCAAAAAACCCACCAGCCCCCTGACTGTTGTGTCCTGAGGATCTGGCTAATGTACAAACATGAATTAAAGAGGCAATTCTCCAAACTGCTCAACTATTTAAAATATAAGTTAAAATTTTAATGGAAATGCTTAGTTTGCCTTGTCATCCAATCACTTATCTGACAGGTTACATTTAAGTCTATAAATGTCAGTTGTGTATTTATCCTATGAATATATTTACTGTTGTTTCAGCTCACAGGACAACCCACCACGAGCCCATCTGCAGCCTAGGGTGGTCAGTTTATTACTGCACATTTTTTTTTCTATTAGCCAGTCTGTTTTTAGTGTACAACAAGATTTCATCACTTTGTGGTTTCTAAGTTTATTCAAATTCCTCTAAAAAAACCTTTAATCAAACCTTTTCAGAAGAGTATAACTATGTCCCTTTGTTCTTCTTTCCACACTAAATTGAAAGTGCTTTCAAAGAACACTAGAGAAACACAGGCTTTCACAGATGGACATATTCTAGTTTTCATTTTACCACCCCCTCTACTTGGCAAAGTTTTTGTGAACTGTGCCTCTCCTAGAAGCAAAGCAGATGCTGTGAATTCTAGGTGGATGATGGTGCAGGAGGACCTGAGAGCACACCTAACAATGATCACACCTGTTGATCACAGGAGGTTGTTTTTCACTGCCTCCCTAAGCTTAGTAGAATCCCTCCACACAGCAAAATCAAAATGAAAACTCCTGGGCTTTAGCTCAGATATTTGGTTCAAATTGCTGCAACCAAGCATCTTCTTTTATTTTTCTTTTTTATTTGGGAGAAATTTTCCATCTTCCTACTGTAGAATATAGTCACTGCTCTGAAGGAATTCTTCCTGTGCAGACATAAGCCCATCTTTTTTTACACCCTGCTCACTTCGAACTTGCCTGGGGCCCGTCTGCTTGAGCAGGCTGATGTACAAAGACACTGAATCAAAAGGAGGCAGCAGGGGACTGCAGAGAGCTTGAAGTGACTTCCCAGCCTTAACCCTGTTTTCCTGACATGCAATATGCCCAGTGAAAGAAATAAGTACAGAATCCATCCTGACACCACAAAATATTAGGCAGTGTTTAGGCCACTGTCTGAGGCTGCTGCTGACCCAAAATTTTCTCCCCATTTCCTTTGCTACCCTGCCTGCCAGAAATCCTGTGCTGTTTCTTGAATCAGCACCCAGGACACCTTCATGGCAGACATGAGCACACTGTTCTCTGCTGATGTGAGTTATAAAATATTTGTTCTGATGCAGTTATGCAAGGGTAATCCAATTGTGCTGGAAATTGAATAACTGAATTAGCTGAGCTAGTACAGTTTTCCTTCTTTGGCCACAGCATTGTGCCAAAGAAAACCCAGATCCTGGAGTGTGGCCATTCACATTTGCCTGCAAAAGACCACAGAGGTGAATTGTAAGCTCTTTCGTTCCTAGCTTACCACTGCTCTGCACAACAGGGAGCCAGTCTGTGGCCCAGCATCCTAAGCACCCCAAAAGTGCTCCTGTAAATATGCAACAGTAACAAATAATGCTAGCAGGACAAGTAAAATTCATTTTAGCTTCTGGTTTTATACAGCGTTCTGCTATGTCTTTTTAAAAAAGGATTTAAAATACAAAAGAATTCATACCATTCACCCAAAAATCAGTTAAACAGTGCCCTCTTATCTTTGGACTTCACAGGCGGGAGTCTGTGTAGACAGGGACCAACAATCTAAACTTTCCTGCTAGAGAAGAGGTCACCCCATATCAAGGATAAGCACTACTGATGCTCCAAAAAGTACAGGTACTTCACCTCTGAAATGCTGCAGAACCACTCACAGTGTGCACGAACACAGTGAGGTTTTATCTTGACAAACTGTATGACAGCCTCTTCACCGAAGACTAAATTTCATCTGAATGCTAATGCTGGCATTGTGTTGACTTTACAATGCAGAATTTTCTCACTCCCACTATCAGCTCAACCACCACACAAATTTCCTTCATTATTGCTGTGACCTCACATTCCTAAACTCTCCCTTGCAGGAAATTACACGCATTCCAGTGCTGGTAGCAAGTAAGGTCTGACAAATATTCTGCTGCAATGGGATTTGAAATCTGGACTTTGAATGCTTTCATCTCCAGATGATATCCTATCATAGGCTTTTTCGCAGGAAGCTTTAAAATCATGTGTCTGCCTTTGCAAAGATACAAAAAGAATCACTGAAGGGTGTGAAATTGCAATTAATATTGGCTTCCAAAAGTTAAGCCAATTGGAGAAAGAAATTTCCTTTTCAATAGGATGAGGATAGAAAAAAAATCTTGAAAAGGTGTTCTGAAAGCAAAAGGAAAACTTCCTGTCTTCTCAATTACATGAATGGAAACCCAGAAGTGTTAGAGTTGCTACTTCAAGTTGTACAGGTAGTATGAAAAGAAAAATCATACAGCATCAATATGAGTACTGGTCTCATTATGCAACAATAAGAATTTATCCCACACAACCAAATCCAAGTTTTAATTTAAGAAATAACCCCTCTTGTCACAGATAATCTTGGTCAGTACTTTGACAATACCAAAAGCCCTTATAGGGAGAACTGTTATCTACCAAAGTAGGGAAGGATTGTGGATGGAATGTGCTGTGTTTTGCCAATCCCAGGCTCAGAAAAATTCCTTTTAGGGTCACAGGGCAGGTTTCAGTGTTTTTCAGGCTTTGAAACACTGCAAAACTTCTAGAGCCTAGCAGAAAGGAAATGCATCTTACTCCCTCCTGGCCTTCTACTCTGCTGCTCCTAAAATTGAGCACCAGTTCTAGACAATAGGATAAAATTCAGTTCTGTGGTATAAATAGGAATGATTTCCATCCTTCAGACTCTTTCTGCCATGACTCCATGCCATTATGCCTGTAGAGCCCCAAGGTCACTTCAGCAGGCTGTAAGCCACACCTGAGCTGTACCACAGGCACCAGTAGTGCACCACACTTACCTTACGCTCCCCTCTTATGTTTCAGCTGTTATCTATGTGGGTAAAAAGCAGCTTTCCATTTTCTGTTTCATATGAACCTCATAATTTCAGTGGTCTATTTGTCCCACTGCATCACACACACTTATATCCAGGCCATAGTGGACAGAAAACACATGAAAGTGCCAAATTATAAAAGGTTCAATTATAACTGCCTGTCTTGTGGTGGATCTGGATTTCTCTCCTCTAACCTCACTGAGTTCAACATGCACATTGGACCATGGTACCTGGGAACCTGGTACCTGTCTGCCCCTTTGGTTAAAATCAGACAGCACTGTAAGAAATTAGTGAGGAAAGGAGAATGCGCAACACAGTTTCATGAGCCATGTATCCTTTGGAAATCAGGAAATGAAATAAGTAATTGGATTCTGTAATAATTGACTTTGTGTAAGTGGGTCTGAATGGATCCAAAAGATTAATATTTGTGAAAATTTGGAAGGAAAAATTCATGACCCCATATATTTTTCCCTCCCCAGCTCTTCTGTCTTTGTTTACTGCAGTTCATTTGATCTTCAGGAAGGTATATATTTTACCTGAGCTGTTCCAGGAAATTCTGTAGATATTTTGGAGCTGCTGTACATTTTCACCAAGGTAACTAAACTCAGAAGATATATAAATATATATTTTGTCTCACTATTTTGCTTGTTTTTCACTTCTGTGCTCAGCCCTTCAGTTCTTTACATCTGCATTCCTGCACCAAGTCTCCACTTCAGAGGCATATTCCCAAAAGTCCCAGTTCCTTGAAACACAGTATTTTTTTAAAAAGGAAGAAATGACTTTGTGGTCTGACACTTGAATACCTGAGGGATTTCTACTGAACTTACTGTGTGAATGTTGACAGAATCAGCAGGAGACAAATAGAAGCTTTACTCTTCTAAACAGGGTCATGGAAATGCCACTGTATTTATAACAGAAGGTATAAATCCCCAAACCCCTTTGTTCATTGTTCTGCAAGAACTTGCTTAAGCAAAACTCAACAAAAACGACTGGTGCAGCAGTTCTGCTAGATTACACCATCAACAGAGGAAAAAATGACTGTAGAAGACACAGTCTTTCCCCATAATTTCCTTGTTTTCCACCATACTGATTTATGCCTACTGAAGAGGAAGACTTAGCATGCACAAGTGTATTATTAATGTTATGTTAGAGGTAATGTATGGCAAGGTCTGCAATAATCAGTCACTGGGCTTTTGTTGACATAATAGGAAAAATCAGTACCTTTGAATAACTCCTGTGTTTGACTTGTTTGACTGAGCTGGCAGAGCTCCCAGCAGTGAGAAAGTCCCTGGGCAACCGTGCTCCAGTTTACTGAAATACTCTAGTCCCATCTTCATTTGGAGGGCATATGGACAGAAGAGGTAAAACAGCCACATCCAACTCTATTCATTCCTAAGTAAAGCTCAACGCCAAGCAGAAGATGAATGACTCCAGAAAACTACGCAGTAAGCACGGTGAGGGAATAAGGGGACAGGAACAAGTGAATAAACATTTAAGATTAGATTAGGATAGATTTGTACATCATTCTGACCCACTTCTCTTTGTAATACAGGATGAATTACTTCAGACATGTTTTAAGTTTTATGTGTGCGCTCTCTGTCCCACTGCATGCTTTCTGCCATCTTCACAGGCAGAAAAGAGACACAAAAATTGAAAAGAAATGCATGCTGTTCCTCATCAGAAAAAGAATATAGGGCATAGTGAGATATGCAAGACCTTTGCCATTTATTCTAAACTGATGACCAAACTTGCATTTGGCATCTATGAGCACAACACCCAGGGTGCAGAGAGCAGAAATTCAGCTGCACACACATGCACACACGAAAATAAAATAGGGGTAATATGTGAGAGCCTTACAGTTCTGAGGACCATATCAAGGAAGGATAACATGATGTCTTCCCCAGCTCTTTCTGAGTTGCATGTATAAAAGTATGGCTAGCCCACTTCTGCTCCTTTGATGCAGAGAAGCTTGCAGCAGTGAAATTGAGGGTATGTCAACAGAATATTCACAAGCATAATTTTGGATTTTATGGGTATACCCAACTTTCAAAATGTGTAGTTCATGTACACAAAGCATTGTAACTGTGGATAGAGTCCAACACATATTTTCTGACAGTGTTGCCAAAAAACATAACTACTGAAATTCTGTCCAGAGTGGGTCTCATTTTGGAATCTGTTCAACCTCATTTTCTCTTCAAACCCAAGATAAAGTAGCCACAGAGGTTTTTTTTTTTTGTTTTTTTTTTTGTTTTTTTTTTTTTTTTTTTTTTAAATAGGATACATCTCCCTATTTGGGCTATGCTAACCATAGTACTGTGATACCACATCTAGCAGCATTACTTCTGCAACCAACAGCAGTAAATTGAATGTGCTTGAGCCCATGCTGGCACTGAAGCCAACAGATAGCCAATACATGATAGGCAACAAAGACAGAGCAGCTATGCAAACCCTCTTACCCCTCTGTAATGGATAGTCGGACCCATACTGCCACTGAGACAGTTCCTCGTCCATGCCTACTCCTGATCAACAGCCAGGATTTGTGTATGACTGCAAGCATACTCATAATCATGCCAGCACAGCTCTGAAGTGAGCCAGAGACCATGTTAAAGACTGGATCTCTGCTCACTTCTGGTACTTGACTCTTAGAGCTTGTTTTGGGTGATTCGGTAGTGCTCAAAGACATACAGGGACAGCTTAGAGGACTCCAGGGACTGTCTACAGCAGGCAGCGGAGGTGTATCTGTACCTGGAGTGGCTTACAACGATCCCAGTTTCAGTTCCTTGAACTGTCCTGACATATCTCAGGGTGTGTCATGCACCTTGTGTCACACTGTGAACCCAGGACTGCAGACAGCTGCAACATAGGTACCCCATTATTATTATTATCCAAGCTGAAAAAACTCATAAAACAGCAATTACATCTTTGGGTATCAAAAGCATCACTTGAGAAGTCAATGCTCTAGATAAAGAGCAAGTAATCTGGGTGTGAGCCAGTTTGCCTCAAATTGCTCTGTAGAACCCTCCTATTAAGCACTACAGAAACAGCTTTTGAGGTGTTGCAGAGATTTGGAATAACCAATGGATCTTTCCATTTCCTTTTTTCACATCCATTACTTCTTGAGCCTTCCCTTCCTCACCCTGAAATGTCACCTCTGAAACTTTCATAGCAGGGACAACATGAACTTCAGTGCAGCGGTCCCATGAAATCCTTTACAGAAACTCTTTTGCACTGGACATGAACAGTTCAGTACTTTGAGTTAAATTTAAAGTGACCCTCACATCTAGGCTTGCAAATCTATCTGTACCATAAACATCTATATTTGCCCTAAAATATCCAGTTTGAAACTACCATACTTCCAACTTACCCTGATTCATCCTTTGTCTCATCCTTCAGTTTGCTCTGCTTAGGCTGAGGATTTGAGAATGAGAGGCCAGTAAGTGACTGAAACACAATCTCCTTCCCATTCCTCATTTCTGACCTTCAGTACCTTTCTCTGCTCTCCATATGACGAGACCAGCTGGATAAAGAGCAAAAAAATCACATACCACTTGTGAGGAGCCCTCTATTTTGCAGCTAAGAAGCACAAAATGTGGGCTGCTCTGCTGTGCATTATGAAGAGAGATACAGATGGTGCAAGACAGCTCACGTGGTTCAGAATAATTGAGAGGGAACCTCAGGATAGACCTGACATATCGATGTAGACATATTATAGTTCCTCTGCAGATGGTGCACACCACAGCATACAGATGTACCAGAAGCTCTTCACCACACAAAAGTAAAAGCTGCATGCCTTCTAAATAAAAATCCCCAAACACAGCCACACAGCTAAAATGAAGCAATCAGTAATCTTGCCACCAGGTCCATTTCTTGAGCTTGACAAGGTGCCTGACTAAAGAAAAATAAAAAACATTGTCTCTTATCTTAGGTTATGGACACAAAGTGATTTCTGTTGCCTAGGTACATGCAGGAGGGAGAGGACTCTCTCTCTCCTTTTAAAATGACACAGAGAATATTTTGTTTAATCAATTGAAGTCTGATGCTGCTACACTTCATTTAGAAGTTCTGACTTTATTATACTTTTGTCCCCCTTTTTAAACTGTTTCCTACTTTTTCTCTGCAAAATGCTTCAAGCTGCAAATTATTTCTGCATTTCAGATTTATACAGAAATTGTATAAACCAAAAGGAGAAAAATGAAAATATATTCATGCAGCTGTTTTTTCATATCACCTTTAATCTTTCATGCACTTTAAAATATGTGCTTCCCACAAAGGGAGAGAGAGATCTATTTTTGCTTTATGTGAATATAAAAGTAATTTGTTGCCATAGCAATATTTTTCCATCCAAATGCTCTGAACACCACAGTTGCTTCAGGTTTTGAGCAAACTGTAACTATCCCAAAAAACCATGTCAAGTATTATGCTTCAATAACCTTTGCAGTTCCATTATAATCACATCTTTCTGCTAGACATTATTAACAAAAAATAATTCAATAAGATGTTTATGTCTATACAAGCTTAGTTCCAGAGGTCACTTTCAAAATCATTTGCTCTCATCTTGTTTAATTCAATTTGCACTAAATTTCTGCAGAATGGACTGAAAAAAACTCTATCCAGTAGGCCAAATTCTGAAGCCCACAGGAACAGTGAACAGATTTAGAGCAAGATGTTAATCCCCTACATGCTCTGCTTTCTTAAATTCTCCACCTTGTGTAGTGCTCTTGGTAGGGTTCTCAGAGCTGTTAGCCCTGTTCATTTCCATAGCAACCCTCTCCATAGAGTGGAACAATTTGTTAAAATTGTTGTGGTTCAGCCTTTGAAAATAGCAATACCACAAAGACTTGTAGGAGAACCCTCACAGAGCATGGGCTATGAATCACCACCAGAACACCATCTTTTTCACCTTCATTTTGACCCTATCCTGGAAACAGCAACTTCCATGGCTCTGGGAGGACATTTCACACAAGTTGGAACTACAGGTTATGCTGCGCAAAACACAGCACCTTACCATGCATTCTTATTGCAGTATTACATAATGTTTAAATAAAAATAGAACAGGAACCAGATGACATACATAATCTCCAAGATCTTAATAAAAGCTCCAATCCCAGAACACAGACATGTTGGCAGCTTTCCACTCTTTTCCACCTTCACCGTAAGAGCAATTTCACAACATGGGGGATTTATGTAAATTGAGGTTGACTGCTCCAGCCCACCAATGGTGCTCCCAGGCATGATGATGCATTAAACTCCATCAAAACCTCCATACTGGCCACCAGGTGCTCATAGGTCTGGTGAAGTTTTCCTGATGTGAGCACAGGTGAATCCCTGTGCAGTTCATTTGTAAATAAGGCACTGCTGGTGTGTGTGTCCAATTTTTACTGTTTCTGACTGGATGAGAATTGTGCCTGCCTAACTGTCTTTGTTACCTAGCACACATTTTCACCAGCCCTTGAATACTTGCTTGTCTGTTTTGCTGCACATTCTTGAGCTTGTAAACCCTTTGGGGTTATTTATGATCTATCCCATAGGGCCCCAGCCTGGCAAGCTTTTCTGTAAAACCACAATATAAACACCAAATAAACATGCTTGTTACAGCCCAGACATGCTAACACAGTATCTAATTTCTTAAAAAATCTATCACACGCTTACTTAATCGAGATGTAAATAATGATTTACTGTTTTAGTTAAATTATCACCATCTGTTTAAACTGGACATGAAAAGCAAAATGGTCTTTTATTCCATGCTCTCACAGTCAGCCTGAAATGCAATATGCATTTTGTACTTCTGAATATGCTGAATCTGCTGTGGATGGCTGTTCTGTGCAGTCATCTGCACTGGAAGTGCCTGCATGTGTGTTTTATACAGTGGCACAGAGAGGGAAAGGAGACAGAAAAAACAGCAATGCAGTAGTGACTGTGAGGAAAGTGATCAGGAAGCCTTCAGCTGACAAGATATTTGCATAAACTGCCATAACATATTTGCTTCAAGGTGAAGTTTCATGGTCAGTTTAAGACGGACTAAATCCACATACTGGTGCAAAACCATGAGCACTCTTTTGCCTTCCCTTCTGTCCCAGCCTGCAAGTTTCTGTGTACTCTCTTCTGCCAGCATCAACGCAAGACTGGGAGAAGTGATCTAGACAAAAGGGTTTTTCTGTTTTTGAGTTTGGCCAAGTTAAAGTCAGGTCACTTTCCAGACTTGATCATGCAGCCAGCCACGTAAGCCCCAGTACAGGAGTGAAATTACCCCTTCCAAGGGCATCACGCCTGGTGCAATGGAGGGCAGTGAGTCCCTGCTGTGAAAGAACACCCTTAACTGACTAAGTCTCATATGGATAGTGTTCTCTAAGGGGGAATGCACAAAATAACTGTCCATCAGTATGTGTCAGGCAGTTTACTGCCAGAGGAAACAACTTACCATAAACAATGGTTCTGTAAGACAGGCGCATACTTAAATCACTATTTTAGAGATAAGGAAAGAAACTGAACCACATCAACTTTTATCCCTAAGGTCAAAGAAGAAATACTGAAAGCATGAATGTTCTCCTGCCTTTGTACGAGGCTCCCTTGCAGATGCACCTTTTGTCATGTGTGAGTGCATACATATACACAGAGATTTATATTACATAAAGAAATGAGTCTAACACTGTCAAAAAAAGATTTCTGTGGTCAAAAAGAAAATAACTGATTTTAGTAGCGAAATTTTAAACTGCCTTTTACACTTTGAGCAATAAAGACCCATTTCATATTTTACACTGCTGACTCCCAAATGTGTTTTGAGATTACTTTTTAATGTATAATTCAAATAATTCTGCTTTACCAAGGAACAACTGGTGTCAATATTATTGCAACAAGTCATAGTGCTTATTAATATTATTTTATTGTTAAGTTCAACTAAACATCACTTGATATGCAGTGAACATTATTTTTAAACACAATGGCAGATGAGTTGCAGTTGTTCTTGTATCAATGTCATAGTTTTAGAAACAACAGCTAACAATGAGGTTTATTAGACCAAATAATGCACAGAACCATTTTCTTTTTGGCTGTCTACTTTTTCTCCACAGTCAGGCAGTCTCTCAATTGGCAAAGCTCCAAAAGGCATGGAGATTCATAAATGCAAATATGTATCTAATATGCAAACATTATGGATCTATGTGCCCTGAAATATGCATGCTCTTAAAACACAGCAACATAGTTTCCTGATAATACCTAATGACATCTGACAGCTCATATTATAAACAGATTTCCTTCTGGAGGAAGAATTAGTGGGGAATACAAATGGAGGGATGCAAGAAAGTAACATAAGTATGTTTACAGGAAGGAAAATAATGCAAGGACGAGTACAAAACTCCCCAGTGTTGATCGCACTGCAGAAGCTCCTGACCATATTGCAGTACACAGGGTGGAAAGTTTGTGTCCCCAAATAGCACTGCAGAGGGTTTGGGAAACTCTGGGAAAGGAGAAATGTGAACTCGGGAGCAGAGGTAGGTCAATGAATCTGCAAGCATGCAGGCTTCCCAGCCAGACTCCTCTGGAGAGAAGGATGAAGCCACTGTGAAGGTACTTGAGGGGCAGACACCCAGCCCTGACAGACCTCTCCAACCCACTGCTCATTATCGTGTGTTAGGTCAGGGCTTTGCACTTCATGGGGTCGGGGATTTGTTCCTCCTTTTACACAGTGATCCATCCATCAAACCTGTGCAGTAAGCAGCTTCACCAGCTGGAAGTAATGGGCCAGAGGAGGATTTTATTTAAACAGGCAAAACAGTGGGAGGGCCGCGCTCACGGTTGCCTGAAGGCCCTTCATGCCACCCTGACAGCCAAAGCCAGGCATGCGGAATGAAGAGCCCAGGCAGCAAAGGCAGCTTGGTGTCAGAATGGTGGAACAATACGCAGCTATGCCTGTGTCCTTGGCACGCCCGAGGAGGTGGAGCCATGGGCAGGGCACTGAGGGGCTGGAGGAGCCTCTGGCAAGGTGCTCAGGAGGGAGCAAACCCTCCCTGGCTGATGGCCCCCCCTGCCCTGTGCTGGCTGGGCCCCTGACACCCATCCTTCCCCTGCAGCTGGTTCCACTCCAAGGAAACCCCCTCAGCACTCCCTCTTGTGGGCCCGGTTTATGCTGGGATCCAGAAGATTGGCTGTGGGCCCTTGGGAATCACTGCGCTGCTTCAGGGGAGCTGCCAGCGGTGTCCGAGCCTCCCAACCTCACAGGAGGCACTGCCCAGCCCAGCTCTGGAACATCCAGCACAGTCCAAGAAAGCATTCAGGTCACTGAGGTGGATGTGGAAGAGAAAATCTTGGGGCGTGGGGAATACTGTCATAAAACATAAAGCCCTCAGACCTGGTATATATCATGAGCTAGAAGAAATGGAGGCTCACACGCAGCTCAGTCCAGCTCCAGCTCTGGTCAAAGTTTCACCACTGACCTGCTGCACAAAATTGCTCAGATTCATTGACTATCCACAGAAATTTTGTTCCATTACAAGTAGAGATAATGTGTTTGGCCTTCCTGTGAGGTGCTTCATCTTCCATGGAGGAAAAGCAGAATGAATGAATATACACGGATATTCTTAATTAATACATGAAATCTGCCAGGCAAATTTCATGATTTTACTTTGTATTTGTACAGCACCTCATGCACTATGGGTTCTTTTTTTTGTTTTAACTAGGGCTTGCAAGCACTTGCAGGTCAGCAAAAGTACACAGAGTTAATTATTCCCCTGCATGGATGCATAAGGAAAAATATTTTTCAGAAATAAAAGTTAAAAAAAAAATTCTGGAAGGCTGTCTCCTGAGGCAGCCTATTTGCATCAAACCCCTTCAAAACTAACTGAAAGAAAAAACAGACCAAACACAATATATGAATTTTAAAAAAAGGAAAAAAACCCCCAACCCTGAGAAACTAAACCAAAACAAACAAAACCCCCTTAGTCCTAGCAAATATAATGTCTTTATAAAATTTTAAAATCCTGGACTTCCTTAGAAAACTAAACAAACATACATAAGTTGTATTTTAATTTTACCATTTGTTCAATTATTTATTTGCTATCATGCAAAAAAACCCACCCCAAACCATTAAAAAAACCCAGATAAATTCCAATACAATGAATATATGCATGTGCAGGTTTTCTGGTTTAGTAAATTCAGGTGATCCATTTGCACTTGAATAAGTTAGAAATAAAACTTCAGTGCCTGATCATGCTTAATCGGGAATACTAGCTCAGATGGGTAGTACTCACTCATCTAAAATGAGGGTTTAGTGTCCATTGTTTGTTGTTCCTTCCTTCCTTCCTTCCTCCCTTCCTCCCTCCCTTCCTTCCTTCCTTCCTTCCTCCCTTCCTCCCTTCCTCCCTTCCTCCCTTCCTCCCTTCCTCTCATTCTGTTTGTTCTTTTTGCCAGAACTTTTCTGATTACAGCTCTTTGAGGGTTCATCAGTGTGTACTCTTGGCAGTAGTTTTGTTTGGACAGATAGAGAAGGCTTACCTACATGAAAGGAACAGGCCTTTCATGCCAGATTTCAGTAGAACTGGACTTCTACTCTTGATCTGATGATGTTTGCAAGCAATAAAAAAAAGAATATATTGACTTTATTGACCTTGCTATTAGTCAGTGGGTGAGGTCAGAGGGAATCAGTGTTTGTCACCAGACTACGATGACTAATATTTGAGAGAGACAATTTAGTTCTAAGCATCCCAGTTCTATTTTGAGTCAACTGCACCTTGGAGAGCCTCCAAAGTTGTTCCAGTCCCGCTAAGTTATCCAAGAACGGGAGTTATCTCCTTCTGGATCTGTCCTGGGCTTTTTAAAGTTTTAAAACTTTCCTTTAAAGGTCTCATATTTTTTATTTTTCACTCTTTCACTCATGTCCTCCACTGTGCTCTTTTTTCACCTCCTCACCAGTAAATAAACTTCTCTGTCAGTACCACGATTGCTTACAGATTTTCAAAAGCAGAACTCTTTGTTCAGCCTCCAAAGGTCTTTAAGAAGAGGCTGCTCATTTATATGCCAGCCCCAATGAAAGCACGAGGGCAAACCCTCTGGGTACATGAGCAGAGCTCATTAAATTCAGTGGAACCATGGCTCCAAGTCACCCAGAAGTCTGCTGTACACAGCTGTCAAATCCAGGAATTCACAAATAAAACGATCTGGTAAGAAAATTACTTGGTAGAAAAATGGAAGTTTTTAAGGATGTGTCATCACACATCTTGCTAACACTTTCATATACATTGTTTGAATTCAAAGGTGTCAGGAAGGGAAAGTCCTGCAACATTAGAATATGAAATTAAGTAAAGGATCTTTTTATTTCTCTAACATGTAGTCTTTTATTTTTCATTATAAATACTGCCTGCTCTGTGA
Source organism: Brachypodius melanocephalos (assembly GCA_013398615.1). Taxonomy (NCBI): domain Eukaryota; kingdom Metazoa; phylum Chordata; class Aves; order Passeriformes; family Pycnonotidae; genus Brachypodius; species Brachypodius melanocephalos. Next base: position 18,192,006 of record VZSR01003803.1, read on the forward strand.
TTATGCTGACCCTTTGCTTCCTCTGACTGTGCACTTCTGCCCTTATTCTACAAGGCACCAGTTTGTCTAAATTGGATATTAATTCAATAAATTTATAATATATTTTTAACCTAGAACACAATTGAAATGCAGTTACAGTATACAACTTTCTTGTCTGTTAAAACTGTTTTCAATGGTGTATTTTTATGTTTCAGGAGAGACTGAAAAATTATAAAGACCTAACTAGAACATTCCTTACATTTTTTATTGATCTGGGGCTTGTTTCTACTGAAAAAAACAAAAGTGAGAGAAGACATCAGGAATTTCAGAATGATGGTTGCAAGATTTTATTGTTGGTTAAGAACCGAACTCAAAGACCATTTCTGTCAGTCAGGAAACTGCTTATACCTTCAGATACATTACTGAGAATGTCACATAAAACATTACTGTGAATGTGCAGTACACTTATAAAGCACAAGCAATAATGCTTCTTAGCACTGTTGATGCTAGAAGCTAAAAGGAATTGAATAGAGATGCTGAGCTTGGGATTCAAATGGCTCAGAAAACACATCTTGACATGTGCTACAAACTGGAGTTATGCAGAGTGTAGCATTCTATTTTGGCGTGCTAGCATTTAGGTAATTTAAGGCAATATTTAACAAATAACAATGGATGTGCCATTGCATTCTGGTGAATTGTGCTTGTGTTAAGTTTTATCCAAAAGCCTCTGTATTGAGCTGAGAAACTGAAGTTACTAGTGAATTTTTCAGCTCCTGTTAATTAAACAGGAGAGATTAATTTGAAACCTTGTCTGTAGAATAAACAGGATGATAAGATTTCCTCGTGTATTTGCCATAACAGGAGGAAATCTGATGTTTTTTATATAACAATATTTTGTTTTCAATAAACTCCATTAATCTGGAATACGTGACTTAATGTTCTGGTGGTTTTAGCAATTGTTAAGGTTTGGGAAAGTCAGAACAATAGTGCCATGCATAAACAGAATACAAGCAAATTCTGGGTCCTAAAATACATAGATGATTTTCTCTGATTTCGCAGAAGCTGTGGAACACCAGAAAGGCAGAAAATTTTACCCACTACTATAAATTCTAACAGATATTTTGACAGTTATCCCTCTAAACCCACTCGTATTATCAGATGCCTGATAATGGATACTATAATTAAATTTTATGCTAAAGGATTAGTGGGCCATAAAATTTGCTGATAATATGACTGATGATCACAGGATAAATGAAAGGTGACAGATATGCTAACATTTGCTAAAATGCTATGCTAGAATTATTTATTTAGCCATGTAAAGGATAATATTCAGTTGTTTATCTGATGTTGTTTTTCTAAGTTTTACTTTTTCAGCTGAAGTATGATATACTTATTCTCAAATATGAGATAGTATTTTTAAAGAAAAACTTGTTAACATATTTTCTAGACGGAAAGAAGATGAGAAGGTGAAAAAGCTATTTTATTCAACCTTCCTCTGAACAACACTCACATTGCAATGAAAACTGATGAGAAATTGAAATTGTCAGAGACATGGTTCTGGAACGTAGATATGCCTTTCATTGAATAATCAGATTTAAGATTATGGTGCTTTAATAACATACATTATACACAGATAGTAAATTATATTAAATGGATAAAAGCAAAAATCTTCCATTTTTATGGCACTCTACTCCTGTGAATATATTAAATAAGTGAATATTGATTAGATGATGTCTCAGGATTCCATTAGCTATGAAGATGCAAGCACAAAAAGTGGATAGAATTTAGTACTTATACGAGGATTGGAAATAAGATCTGTGAAAGTTTATATGAATGAACTCTAGGTCCCAGAAAATGCATGATACAGAAATACACAGAGATTTCTGCCATGATGAGGAACGTGTAGCATGTAATGTTGTCCAATAATTCATTATCTAAGAAATTCCAACATGTGACATTTTTTTCTTAGACTTAAATGGGAAAAATCCCACTTTCTCAATAAAGCACTCAGAAATTAGTATGCTTTGAGGTAAACTTTGCCTCTCTGGGCTAAGCCTTCCACATTTTGCATCCTACAGGAGTTTGGGGTGAAGAGTCTCAGCACACTCTGATTGTCATTGTAGAAAGCCCCATGTATAGGCATGGAGAAAAGTGGGAGTGGTGGGGATGCTGCAGGTGATTCAGAGATTGATACAGTCAGCATGGGAGCCATGGGCTGCAGAGCATGCCAGAAGAGACATCATCAAAGGCTTAAGAGAACTCTGCTCCATGGTGCCTGGCTTTTCAAGGAAAAAGCTATGACAGCTGTTTGCAGTATGGGTACAGCATTTCTAGGAGGATAAATTACTTCACAGAACTCTCTGTGCACAGAGCTCTGCACAGAGCCCACCATGGTGGCTTCTGAGTCACTGAGAAAAAACCAAAATTCAAAGATATGGCCCCATATGCCCCCAGTTAAAAGGCTGGAGCAATTCCTGAGGTGGTTTTGGCATCCAGGGTTTAGCTAATTCCCGAGTTGGAGACCTTGCCCAAGAAGGAGGTTGGGTATGGCCATGCTGCCTTGCCAAATAGTATGGCCATGGCTAGAACATGGCAATTCATATCAAAGAACATGGCACAACATTACTGGGAGAAAGTTAAAAATTTTGGATTTCAGGGGCCTTTGCTGACTTCTGAAGCTTCTTCTTTCCTAAGACAAGCACTTTGGGAGCCCAGTATAAACACAGATGTAGGCTGTAGGCTGTTAGCTGTGTCTGGTTTAAAAGTTTGTTGGTCTTTCCTTGTGTAGATATTTCTTCTGGTATTACACATAGCAGGATGAGCCCCTTTCCCTTCTTCACAGTCATCTCTAAACCCTTCTTGAAGTTATTTGCTTTCCAAGGTACACCTCTTAGTTCCATGCTACTGATTGCATTCTTGTACCATGCCTTTAGAGCTTGAACTTGCTTTTCTTAAAATGGATTTTAATGGTTCACCTTATAAATGTCTTCCATGACTTCTCTATGCTTGTTACTATTTTTTCAACCTGTAGAAGAGTTGGCTATTTTCTAATACTCACATCCAAGAGATTTCTTTTGAAATACTGTTATTAGTTTATGTTTTTTAACTGGTCACTGCCTTCTGAAATCTGTCAGATAGTTTCCAACTGTTGTTGATTAGGATTTTGCAGTGCTCATGGTATTATTCTCATGGAAGCAAGGTGCCTGTTTTTGTTTTCACCCCCTCAACAAATTTTTGAGGTTGTTTGTCATTTTCAAGCATGTTTGCTGAAAGATAAATATCCTAAAGATAAATATGTTTCATAAAAGTAGATATGTGTAGGAAAATATTACTAGAGTTCAAATATCACTCTCAATAATTTCTGAATCCATTGGGTAGTTTCTGTATTTACAGATGACAGAATGCTTGTCATTTTGAAATACCCTGCAGCAAGAAACAATAGCCCTGTGTTGATATATGCAGAATAAACAGAAAATCTAAGTGTAATACTGTTGAACAGTCAATTAACCAAGAGAGACACAATTCCCTAGAAAGTCAGGTTTTGTTAGCTCTCAGAACTACTTGTTTAATCAGATTGTCATGTGATTCTAAGGCAAATACCTTACAAATGTCTTCCACACATCCTTTATCAAACAAATTTGTCGTACCAAACAAAAGAGATTAGTTTGACCAGACTGTTTTAACATCCTAAAATTATTTTCCTATCTCTTGCTATAGATTCAACCTTTCACTAGTTTTTCTGTTATTGGGCCCAGGCTGAGTCCATGCTGAAAGCCTTATCAGTGCACTATCCTTTTCTGAACATTGACTTAACATTAGCACTGTTTGGTCTTCTTGAATTTCCTTAGTAATTTGATATTTATTAAAAATTAAGCTAACCCATTTGTTTTCTAATATCCACACCTCAGAGGTACTCAGTTAAACATCCTTCTTTACTAGGGATGGGCTGGGAAGTGCTTCTTTGACTTCTTACTTCTTATGAATTTAGATAGTTATTGAGTTCTTCTACCTTTCTACATCATTATTTAAACATCTCCTTGATTATATGTCCTATTAATGAGACCAGTGTCAAAGTGCTTCCTAAATTATTCATGGTAGTTTGTGGTGATGAAACTGTGGAATATAGCAGGAGATGAATGATTTTGTGGATATGATATCCTCATACCATTAAGAGATTTAAGTTTTATTCCTACAGGCTTCCAGTGTGACATTATCAAACTGAAACCCTTTTGTGTCGTGTGACCACCTCCTTCTGGAGTTGCTAGTGAAGAACTTAAAACACTGCCTGTTTTCCTTGGTCTGTTCCCTCTGCTTCCTTCATGGAAGTCTTAATTCAGTAAGGCTTCCTCTTCTCAGTTCTCAACCTCCCTCCTTCCTAAAGGTGATCATAATCCACTGTTCTCTTGTATCAAAAGACAATGAAAGATAGTCTCAGACAAGCCCCAAGATCTCATTCACCTTTGACCTTACTTTTTCTCCTTGCTTCTCAGCATGTCTCAGTTAATCAAACACGTGGTGTACAACCCCTGAAACTGAATTACCATTTATCAGCTTTCGTGTACTCAGGACTGACCTCCCTGTGCTGTGGCCTCTCTATCCTTTCCTGCACTGAAACTTTTCTTACATGGTCTTCTGTGATCTCTTCTTGTGCTGTAGACATTTCCAACATCACCACATTCTATTTTCCTTTGCAACCATGTCTGTCTTACATTGTAAACACCCTTTTCTTAATTTTTCAACTTTTTAGTTTCAGGTTTTATCTGAAACTAAATTTCTCTTGCTATTTTTTTGTCTTTTTGCAAATAATTTATTAGTTAGGCAAATTAGGAACTTTTAAGAGCTTTACTACATCAGTTGGTATTCTGTTTTCCTGAAAATCTTAATTTTACTCAGTTTACCTGATACTTTGTATCTTTCTCACATTGCAAATAGCCTTGATGATCATTAAAATTTCTATTACGAGTTTCATGCAAGAAATAAAAAGGTTCACTGATAATCTAGCAGGTCAGATTTGATGATAATTGGAGCTGGTGAGGATACCTCTGTGAGCAAGGCTGGGCCCGTCGGTGGCAGTGCTTGAGTGTTGTCTCTGGTGGTTTTGCACGACAGCAAAATGGGCAATCTCTGTGTTCAGGTTCATGAAGATGCCCTTCCTCTCCTCCTCTTTCTGGACATGATTGCAACCAGCTGCATCCACAATCAGCTGCTTTATCCAGGTGTTACTACTAAAGATCATCAGCAAGGTTTTATTCTTCATGGCCAGCATGTACTTGGCTGTGGTGCAAAGAGGTCACCACTGCTATTTTTGAGACTTTCTGAATTTACGTTCTGTTCCTTTTTTGTTCTATCTACCAGTGTTTTCTGAATCTTTGATTTCAGGAGGGTTTTGGAAAGAAAACTCTGTTCACCATTTGAACCACAAACTAGACACAGCGTATTCCTGCTATGACAGTTTAAAGATAACTTACTGGCACATGAAGAATTTATCCAGGAAAAGTACACCAAGAATTGCAGTTGAGCACTGTGTGTAGTTCAGGAACACAAATGCTCTAATGTGAGCATAGAGTTCGCAGTTCGGGTTTTTGCAACGTGCCCTACTCAACACTCACAGCACATAGGCTTTTCCTCCCCCCACCTCCACTTTTCAGAAGTGTAATTTAACACAGACAAGGAGATGATCTCGAGGAGGAATCCCAGGATCTGAGTAGAGCTATCAGGGATCAGCCGCAATCAATGATACTCAGACATAATAAAAAATCTGATAGAATAGATGACTTTAAATAAATGGGAGACTTACATAGGGACAGATCTGGGAATGACACTAGGGCCCAGGCAGGGGAATGCATGGACTTGAAATATATCTACAATTCATTAAGACCATCTATCCTATTTATTACTACCTTTAAGCCCATACAATGTAAATACCAATGTATTTGGGAGTAATTTTCTGGGCTTTGTCCCATACATGTACTGCTACAAGAAACAGAATACTTCTGGAGTGTGCTTAGTTTCAGTTAAGAGCAGAGAATATGAAATGATTTTTCAAAATTAATTTTCTGTTTGCTACTTCCAGCTACATCCTTCTCATCTCATATATTCAAACTGATGGGCAGAGAGAGAAAAAAACCCTTCAACATTCAATCCTGCCTGTTTCCTAAGCAGACTTTTGCAATCTTTACCATGATTACAGAATTATTTTCATAGCCTGAGTAGGATTTTTTAATATAATTGATTTCAGAGAGTGGGTACATCAGTCATTGCTGTGGTTTATGCCTTTGCTGTAAAAGCACTGACTAGGTTTTAAGAGCATATCAGCTAAAATAATGTGCAATGATGGTAAGTGCCAAATTGTTCAGGCAGTAGCTATAGCCAGTCTTCCTCATTTTGACTGCTCCCTGGGAGGGGGTTCCAGAGGTCTGGTATTTCTTGCTTGGCTAATATTAGGCTTAAAATGTTCTGATTTAAATATTCTGGGAACAGTCAAGATCTGAAAGAAAAAAATGAGGCATAAGTCATTATACATCCACTAAGGAAAACCTGTGCCAGCAGAAAAACCAAGAAGTCTGGAGGAAGGTGGAGTGTCTAAGGGACATTCTGCCATTATCAGTTCCCCCATTATTCATTTAGGATTAATCTCCTTTTGTCTGATCACAGGAGGTAATTCCTGAAATAAAGCCTCAGTCATCACCTCTGGACACTCTGTTGAGCTCAGTGCAAACAGATTCATCTGAATATCTTAAAACAAGAAGTCCTTTCCTTTCTCCACAATAATTTTTCCACAGGGAGTAACAGATAGGAAATAAAGTACAATATCCATTACTGGCATATGGGTATTTTTCAGATCCTTGTGTTGCCTTACTTATACAGCTCATCCACCCTCTATTATGTGTCTTCCTCTCCACAGTAATGATTTTGAGGCTATCATGAAATAAATGAATAAGATAGAGTGTATGAGAATGTAAAAACTAAGTTTCAAAACATAAAAATGATCAAGACTTCACATGGGACACCTCGTACAACTCTCATACACAGATGTTGAATGAAATTGATTATGACTGTCCTCTCTACATTTAAAGATCAAGACAAAAGGCAAGGCTGAGACCTGGAATTCAGAAAATATACTTTATTCCTGAAATACTAATAACATTTCTGCCTACCCATCCTGTGACAAAAACAGCTCTTTCCCTGTGCTTTTGTAGCATTCATGCTGTACAGGTATATTTACAAAGTGTTTACAAAACAACTCACCAATACATTATAGAAGAGAACACATGGAATACCTCTTTTTTTCTTTTTTCTTGTTTTTAATGAATGTATTAGGACTCCCATTGCACTTAACCAATAATATATTGCATACTTTTCTGAATTTCTCTCCCCATTATCAAGCTGTTGGAGTATTGGTTTTAGAGGAAGATGTGATCTCCTCTGTGCTAGCTCTGAACCTGTCTCAGTATTGATGCCACAGTTTTCTGGGTGTGTGATGAGTTGAAAAACCCTTTGATTATCCCTAGATACTTTCTTATAAAAGTGCTTAAATTTACCCCTGCAGTTCTATTGCAGAGTTCCACAGTCTGGATGGTATTTGTCACAGTGGTATCCAAATGCTCTTTTAGTTAATGTCTGCTATATAAATGCATACGCCATTTAACCCACTAAATGTGCTTGCCACTGTATTATGGAAACTGCTTTGTATTTAACATAAACTTGTTCTAAGACATATAAAGCCAAAGTCTGTTCTCCAGAACAGCTGGTGACACTAATACCTCATTGATAACAACAACATCAAGATGAAAATTAGTTCCTATTTTTCCCACCCTATAAAACCAAGCTTCCTCAATACCCTGGCATTATATGTTTTGCCTTTGCTTTCCACTTAGGTATCAATGAAGACCACATACCTTGCAGACACAAGGTGAAATGTGTTTTGCCTCTGACATGTTTGACTCCTCTTTCCTCAGGGAAAGTCCTAGCATGACAACCCATGACAACCAAAATGTTTAATTCCACTGACTTTATGTTATATACCTTATCCCAACCATCATGACCCCCCATGACAAGACCTTATTGCAAAATTCCAGCAGTTCACTGGCCAGTACCAAATTGATTTTACCATCACCTGTGCTTTTGTGGTTTATCCTGTTCCAGCAGTGCGCAGACATCAACTTGTCCACCAGAATAAACATTATTTGTTTGGAATTGGGGCAAGGTTTCAGTTGTAGTCTCAGGATAGTCTGATTATTCAATTGAGCTATCTGCTTCCACTGCTGATATCCAAAATGGGATGGCCCTAGTCTCTAACTTATAGCTTGGACAATTCTGTGAATCACAAAGCTATAGCCAGTTAGCCTCTTAGGAAATACACCTTCTCACATGCCATGTGAAATGGAGAGTTTTGCTCTCAAGGACACACTCATTCACCATCTCCATTATCCTTTAAGCAGTGCTTTCTATATTGCAAAATCATCAGCAAACAGCACAGCAACCTGATCCCAAGACACAGCCTAGCTGCCAATTTTGAAGCACCATGTGCAATAACACAGCATGGTATAATAACTTTTCCTGAAATTTTATTTCTTAAAATGTCCTTTGCTTTCCATCGTTCTCTCTCTTGTAAAGAAAAAAAAACACCCCAAAATGACAAAAGCAAACTTAGAAGAGATCACAATGTCAGTGAGAGTAAAAAGCCCAGATTAGTTATTGCTATTGTCAGGAGCAAGCTGTTGTTGAACAACAACCAGGACTGCACTTTCCAAGCCTCTTGACTCATTCTTGAAATTGTGTCCCAAAGGAGTGTAACAGAGCAAGTCTGACTGCAGAGTGTGCAAACATGCAGCTGTAGGAACAGAATTCAAAGCTCAGCACAGCCCCTGAAATCAATGTGGTTGCACCAGAGTAGCTGAGAGCGGAATGTACCATATGCTACACACTGGAAGTCCTGTCATGAGTTAGGCAAAGAAAAAATACATAGCACACACAAAATGTAACTCAACTAGTTGGAACTGGCCATTTTATGTGAGGAAATCTCCTATGACCTGGAAAAAATAAAGGTTCATTTAAAAATACTAACTCTGTTGTACAACGCATCTATGGAACAGTTTGTTAAAAGCTATTTTTACTTTATTTACTGTATTGGTTTGCTTTTATTATAGCAGGACCCTGAAGCTGCAGCAAGGGCTGAACAAAATGTGGAATTTCCATCCACTTTGGGACAAGAATTAAAAATGACAACATGCGTCATGGAAAAAAAATTCTGAAAAACATGGATTCAAGAAACAATTTAGCATTTAATCTCTTCATAGCTGAGCACGAAATCTGCAGGTTTCTGCAGTGTTACACTGCCTGGAGGTTGAATTGCCTGTGGTGTCACCCTGTTCTGGGCAGGTGAGAGAGCAGGCTCACTGCAGCAGTGGGGCTGGCGGTGAGAGGAGAGCCAGTGCTGTATCCATGTAGGAACAGTCCAACCCAGGATTCACCACAGGGACAGATGAGACTAAAACTACAACACCAACTGTAAAATACAGTGTTTTTACCAAACCAAGTTTCCACTGGACCGAGTTAAAACACAATATCTTGGCTCAAAGAAAAGCCTCAGAGCCATTTGGGAGATGTGAGACAATATTTTACATTTTTGTGGCTGTTTTACTTGGTTGTCCAGTGGTGCCCTGATGGTATTAGAGGCTGCACAAAGCTAATTAGACAAGACAGAATATTTTTAGATGAATTAGGTATTCCTGTCCCCATTTCATGAACCCAGCACTGATGCACCATTAGGAGATATTTCTCCCTCTCTCACAGTACTCTGTCTACACAAATAAACTGAACAGGCTCAGGCTAGGCTACCCCAGCTGGCTTTTGCCAGCATCATCTAACACTGTGTCTGCCCATGGCTCAGCAGACTCATCCCAGTAAGCAGTATGGATGAGATCTCCCTGTTTTGGGTGAGAAGAAAAGGTGAGGGTCCATAAACAGGCAGACCTCACCCCACCTTTCATCCTCTGTGTCCCATCTGTGATCTATTTCACACACTTGCATGGTAAGACAAATACGTGCTCATGTGGTAGGTAGGATGGACAGAAGGTCTGAGTGGTAGGAATCAAGGGATTTTTGCAACATCAGTTTTAGTCCAAACTCATCCACAGTTCTCTTCATCAGGCAAATCCTGACTGCTTGTGCAGTGAAGGGGAGGAGCTGGTGCTGATGAGTGCTGAGAGGCAGGGGAAGAGTGGGACTGCAATATGGCTTAGGATATTTGTGAATAGTAGTAGCCACGCCTAACTTTATGTGTTCAACCAACTAAGTTTTTTTGAGCTGCCATTGCTGGGGCTCCACACGGCCTTTCATGAGCAGAAGGAGATCCTTCACGTGAGCACAGAGCACGCTGGAGTGCTGTAATGTCCTCAGTTTAGGGACTTTACTAAGTGCCCATGGTCAGGCTGGAGGAACAATTGCTTGGTGGCTTGTTGCAAGAACACACAAAAGCCTGTGAGAGAGCAGGGAGGTGGTCCAAAATGCCTGATGTCAGCACAAATGATTTAACTATAAGAACATATTTCTCTTCTGATGGAGCTTTTCTTTATTAATGCAGTAATTTCTAAGAACACTTTATAATTGGACCAGGTACCTGGAAATGAATATGAACTATTGAAGTTACAGAGTAGATTATGCATGTACTTATGAATTGAAAGGAGAAATTCTAGCTGAAAAATGGTTTACTGAACGTTAAACCTTTCTCCAGTGAAAATTAAAGGATTGCTTAGGACTGCCTACTTTTGCTATCAAAAGGTACATCAGATGTTGAAGTGCAATTAAAATCCAGTGGGGCCAATTTTGCAGCTAATAAAAATTTATCTAACTCCAGTTCATTGGAGCAATTTTGATTTTCACCACCTGAGGATCTGCTTCTTAGTTTTAATTATTTTGTCAAGTGTTCCTCTGCTGTGGCAGGAGGGGAGAAGAGGCAGAAAGGAGTCAGTATGAAAGAGGAAAGAGGTATTTATTACCTGTATTACGAAAACAAAGATCACCATAGGGAAAATGGAAGCTTTAATCCAGACCAATACTAATAGATGTAGGAATATGTGTTTTCTGTTTTGTTTTGCTTGGGTGTTATTTTGGTTTCTGTTTTACGTAAAAAGGATGAAAATACCCTTCAGAACTTGGTCTTAAACTGTCTGCTAAACAGGCACTTTTATCTGTGTAGAAATAGATGTTTGTGGGATAGGCTTATTGAGAAAATGACAAGAGGCTTATTTCTCACAAAATGAAAGGATGGCTCTTCCTGCAGTTATCATTATTGTGGTTTGGTGCCTTCCATTTAAGAAGTAAATATAGCTCCCAGTAAATTGACCTGCCCTTTAACATGAGGGTCCTCCTTGGGGTCACATGAATGCAGTAAACTGTGTAAGAGCATGTGCCCGAGGGACAGGGAGGGTGTATAAAGTACTTATTACACATGATCCTTAATTTGTACCCATCCATTTACAATAAATTTCTATAGTGGCAATGCAGTCTTAAAACCCATACTTTAGTCATCAAGCACATGCTAAATGATGCTTTTGTGTTGCTTTATCAGTAGCCAAGGATAATATTTGATATGATCAAATGACAGCTGCACTGATTGTATTTTCTCTCCTTTCTAATACGGTTGTGCGAAACAGCTTTGATGCAGAAGACACTGATGAACTCTTAGAGAAGGTTTGCCTTGCCTTGCCTTTGCTTGCACTAATTTAAGACAATGTTTTAATAATTGTTGGCTGCATCTGAAAAGCAAAACATGTGTCCTATATAAAAATCAAAACAGACGATTTGGAGTTAAGTAACTCCTCTCACAAAAAAATTTCCAAGGCTGACAACGTCAGGAAACGTAGCTGCCCCTTTGCCTGGCTCTGTCCTTGTCCCAGCCAGATGGCAGGCAATCCCTCTGCAGAACTGCCAGGGCTGGGGATGCTTCTTCCCACCCAAGCCCGGGAAGTGGGGAAAGGAAGGCAAGGCAGACTAAAGGAGAGCACTGGGCTGCTTTGGAGGCTGCAGAACAGCTGCTGGTGCCCCTTACTACCCATAAAGGAGCAATTACTGAAAATGCTGAGTGTAATTAATTGTACATAGGAAAGTCTTCAGAGGGATTTTGTAGGCAAGTGGGGATTGTTTCTGACCATAATGGTTGCTGCCTCTGATCTGCACCCCACACTGGATTCAGCAAGGATGTGTGGGAAGCAGGGGTGTAGAAAATGAAGAAAATCGTTATTTTGAAAACACTTAAAATCTTTAATATCTGCATAATCCTTTGATCGTTCAGATAAACAATAAACCTTTTACTAAAACCGGAGTCCTAAAACTAATCTACAGACAGTAAACAAAGGGGAGTGAGAAAGAGAGGGGAAAAAAATTAAAAAGCAAGTCTCTACCTGTTACTACCATCTAGTGGTAAAAAAAGAAATAAAGGACGCTTTTGCAGGCGCGCTGTGGGAGGGAGGAGGCTGGTGAACAGAAATAAGAAATCAGAGGATTGTTATCTGTTAGCCACTTGCCTCCCCCAGAAGCAAGAACACACATAATCTGCTGCACCCTCCTCTTGCTCCTGTTATGAAAAGTAAGCACAAAGCCAGAGCCGTGAATAGAAAGGATCAGTCAGGGGAACATTTATCTGGACTTGAGAATTCACATCTTTGCTTTCATCGTACAGATGTGGTTTAAGATTTTCCACCAATGGCCATCTTTGCACTCATATGTATGTGCAGTAGCTAGCAAAAGAGAACCTAGGTTTTCTCAGTTAACTACAGGATAATACAAGGGTACATAACCTGAGTGTTGCTCCTCTCCTGGTGGCCGTGTGTGGTGGAGGTGGTGAGTTTACTGTGGTGGCTTCAGCTGTCCTCACACTCCCTGCTGTCTGCCAAGCCCTGCCACCCTTCCCATGGCAGGCCCGGTTGCCCTCTGACCTGGCAGCTCAGGGAAGCAGAGCAGGTGCTCTGCTGGTGCTCCTAGTTGGGGGCTAGGTGCCTCCTCATGGGAGGCAACCAGGACTCCATCAGCACCTTACCTTCAGCAGCACCTTTGAAGGATCTCCTTTGAAGCTGCCAGTCTGCCAGGTGAACTTCTACCTCCCAGGAAAGCGAGTCTGAAATGCAGGGCTAAGGAACTATGCACTCTATTTAGGACAAGTACTGGGAGGGGAAATAATAGCAGATTTTACAGCTGCCTTGCACACCTTTTCGGTTTCGAGCTGTGCTTCCTTCCCCTCACAGATGAGCTGCTTCCCAAGGTGATGCATATCTCTTCACAAACCAGTGGGAAAGTCTTTCAGTTCTTCCAAGCTGCTTCTATCCCCATCACAACCTGCTTTTCTCTCTATCATTGATGACCCTAATCCATTTTAGTTTGGTTGGGAATCTCAACAGAAAATTCAGTAGTAGGCTTTTGTGTCTACACATGTGTAAAGCAAAGGAATTTTACAAGTAAGGCATAGCAAAACAAGAACACTATGACTATTCCTTTTTAAGACAATGATTAGTGGGCAGGATTAATTGTTTTTTCTACACATGGAAGACAGAAAAAAATTGTCATTGTCACCCAATGACTTGAACTGAAGTCAGCTGCTGCTCTCCCATATTTCAGTAGGGTTCCTGATGCATATGTATGGATCTTGGCAGCTTCCTGCAACTTTCAGTAGTTATTCCATCAAGGCATCAGCTGCAGTGTCAGGTGTAAGTGGAATTATGCATACCATACCTGCAGCTGCTGGCATGTTGTGTGTCCTCAGATCACCTCTTCCTGCTGCCTGGACCAGGACAGCTTCCACACTGCTGTAGCTCACTGCAATAAATACATCTATAAAAGGTGCCTTTTCCTTCTAGACATCTCTGAGTGCAATCAGAGGCTTATGTACCTCAGTTCAGAGCACACTGGTACTGCTTGGGCAAAAGCGATTTCAACCTTAAATTCAATGCCTAAAATTAGAGTAACCAAGCACTATAAGTACAACCTGTACCCCCTCCAAGGGGAAGGAAAAACAGAACCCAAACAAGAAGCAATCAACTAGAATCAACCCTGAGAGACATATTTTTATAAAACTTATTGTTTCAAACTTAAAGTTGATGCCTAAAACAGGTCAAGAAACTGCTAAAGTGCTTCTCTCTGCTGAATGCAGCAGAAATTGAGAGTGAGCAACTCCAGTACAAGATACAAAATTGATGAAGTTCAGCATTAGGTGAATGGGAGTTTTCACTCCTGTCGGGACACTAAAAAACAGGGAGAATTGCATAGGGAAGAAATTCCCTACTGGGAATTTCCCTGTGAAGAAAGCAGCAGTTACCTAAAAACAGTTTCTAGAAGAAAAACTGTAGGTATAAAATACTGCTCTGAAAACAGCTCCATAGGCAGGTTGGATTTCCTTTTACACCCAGACAGGAGATCACTGGAAGCCTTGTAAATGGTTTATCACTGAGACAGGTCCAGTCGTGGTCCTTCTACCAGTAGTCAAATTCCACCAAGTTTGGGGCACAAACTCTGTCCCATGTCCCAGGTGGCATGCAAATTTTTTTTTTTTTTTTTTTTTTTTGCAAACAAGCTGACAATGATAAATAATTCATGATCTATCTCCTTTGCATCTCTCTGGCTTCATGTCCTACAGACATTTATTAGAATGATGCTGTCTCACATTTATTCAAGTATCTATTGCTGAGAGATCCGAGAAAATAGAAAAATAATTATTCTTCATCAGGATGCAGTTGCATTTATGGAAACATTTGTTATATTTATAGAAGTGTTATTTACCTAACACTTACTCATGTAAGTGTGTATGCTAAGAGATTCTGTGGCATTTACAGTTAAAGGAAATAAGGAACTTGAAATAAAAATTACATGCATATTTGTCTGATAATCATTTAGTTCTGATAGAAGTTGTTTTTGCCATTGCATTTATTTAATTTATCTATTTATACATTTATTAATCTCAAGCCTTAACTTAAATATTCACTTGCTAGATGGGTACATTTTGTATCCTCCTTTGTACCAGTAATTGCATATTCTTCTCATGAAACACCTAGAAATATGTTCCTCCTTCATGAGACAGTCACATAGACCTTTCTGGCCAAAATGTGTAGATTTGATTTTCAACCTCCCAAGTAGAATTAAAACCAAAATAATGAATACTACTGAGATCCCCTAATCATTCTGATTGATAGATGGTTGACTGATCCTGATGACTCAGATAAAAGGGACTTTTATACTTTATTTGCAAAAATATTAAGCCTGCATGTCAGGATTCAGTCCTATGATGATGGCATGGTTTTTTCCTCTGTTTGCCTCTAATGAATACATTACACATTTTCTTTTTTTAGTCTGATTTCATGAGAAGTAAAGTCAATAAAATTGTTTTATCTCACTGTTCTCCTCCACCTCTTCTCCGTCTTTGTCCCTTTTTAATCAATTTAGGCAGAGGCTTCAAAGACTACGAAGTCTTAATTTTTTTTTTTTAATAATCAGGGGCTGATTAAGAACACCAACTTCATTGATTCTGCTTCTAAGTGAAAAGAACAGAGGACTTGGTGATGCCTCAGTTCTGGTTATCAGCATCCCCCACAGCATGGGCAGTCAGTGTCACTGTGGTCCTGTCTCTTGCTTGTGCTGTCTCTTGCCCAGGCAGTGAGCCTTGAGAGGCAGAGGGGGAAAGGATATATGGGCAGGTGGGGATACTGTGCTGTGGGAATGTGGGGATCAAAGCAGTCCTGAGAGCACTATGGGGTAACTATGGGACACTGGAGAGGCTGTGTGTAAAATGGTGGGGGTTCGTAGTGCATGGAAAAGCTCTTGTTCTTGAGGTGAGCAGGTGTGAGGTGTCACTTGGCCACTTGCAAGACAAATCCATGTGAAGTAAGAGTTCCTTAGCTCCGTTCTATGCACCAACTTCCTGTCTTTTGTGCTCAGGTTCTGCTGTTATTGTCCACTGTTCCTGCTCTGGTATAGGTCACTCTACCTACCCAGCCTGCAATCTTTTCTGCAAAGGACGTACTTTGTGATTTCCATAACCTCCTTTCAGAAGGAAACCCCATGTATCCAAGGTTATTGTTATAATTCTTTTCCATGATCATCATTTTCTAATGTGCAAAGCTACTGAAAGTAAATCTATGCTGCAGTTTTGTTATTACATTCCATTTACCAAGAGTATTTTTTCTTGTGTGTAAATGCTTTGTGTCGCCTTTAGTTTTCTTTGTGTTTAGTTTAAGTCCCTGTTTCTTGTTTGCTGCATAAAAATAATTTATTACCCTCTTCTCTACAGCTTCTAGATACTCAAGAGGTGCAATGTCATGTGCAAACTGCATCAGTACTTCTCATTTATTCTCTGTTATCTTACTGCAGTACAGCTTTCTGAAAACATCCACCAGGCATGGCATGTAGAGAAAAAGGGTGTGGACAGAATTGCACTAGAAAATTTCCTTCTCTTCTCTTCTCTCTCTTGCTCTTAAAAAGTAGTTACCTCATGCTCTATGATAATTGTTACTATGAGGAGATAAGTGCTACTTTAGCCCCAAATTGATGAGCTCCACGTGGCAATTACTTGGTGGGATTTCATTGCCTATGGTATGCAGGTCAGATTAGATGATTCCTCTGGCATTAAAATTTATGAACCTATAAATTTCTGTTTCTCACTTGTTCTCGTAATGCCTCCTAACATTTCCAGTGAGTAACAGCCCTCTCATCCATCAAATACTCAAAGCTTAGGTAAATTATCCTGCATGACCTTCAAAGCTTTTCTGTCATTTTAAGTCTGGTCTTCCAGATGTTGTGCCCCTAAAGCTCTGAGTAGGTTAGGAATTATTAGTGCCTAGAGATGCTGGATGAGTGTTTGATATACTGCTTTAGTGTGGGAAATCAGGTGGCTTGTCCTAGCCATGGGTTGCTTGCCTTGTAAAATCCACTTTAACTAGCTAGCTTACAGGAGTAAGATATTTATAACTCAGAGGGAACTTTACTTTTGGTGTGTACGTGGATACATTATGATGATAAGAACTTATATTGATGTGTTTAGGAAATTATTATGGTTGTTTTTAACCAACCCCCTCTCTGCAGACCCAGTTGTAAGCTCTCTCCTGCCACCCAGGGTCTCTCCAACCATGTATTTGGACCCAAGACTAAGCTCTGATGAAGCACAGCTTCATAACCTCCACACAGATGAGTCTGAAAGAGATGTGAGAAAGTCTGTATGGAGATAAGAAAGACAAAATTACTGGCAGAAGTAGGATTGTTGATATAAGATCAGAAGTAGCTGGTGTATGCAAGAGGGAAAACATCCGTGTGGAAAGGTATAAAAAAGTAAAGGAAAAATTTTAGGACGCTGATTCTGCCCGTTGGAGCTGCTGGTTGTGAATGACCAGGTAAGAACGGTCAGTGCCATCAGGAGCAGGTGGACATGGATAACCCTGTGACAAGGAAGATTTGCTTTGTGGAGCCTCAAAGGCCAGCCCTGCCCCTCCCTGCTCCTGCCTGCTGTGCCAGCCAAAGCACTCAGGTGCTTTGTTAGGGGTGGGGAGCACATGTGTGCTCAGCCTTACAGCTGGTTAAATACTGCCTACATGCTTCTCTCTGTTTGCCATGTTTGCTCTGTTCTTTAAGTTGGAGTTTTTTTCCATTTTTTGCATTATCCCTTGTACCACAGCACTAGGATGCTGGAACAAATGAACTCTGGAGAGCATCAGTAATAAGTTCCTTAAACACCAAGTTCAAAACCCCCAAGTATGTTGCAATTTTTTTTTTTAAAGTTAATTAACATTTTTAAAGTCTTCATTCTAATTTTCCCTTTTGTCACGATCTTAATGTTCCTGTCCCTGCTTTCTTCTGATTCTATTGTGGTACCACTCAGTAATTTGAAACTGTTGATAATGATTCATCTTTTTTCTTCAGGAAGAAGAATTCTCCTGTAGTGAAAGTTTTAAGTTAGGAGCAGGTTTAACATACAGATTTACAACATCCTGATGCAGCATGAGGTGAAATCTTCAGAAAAAACCCTTGCATTGTCACTGGAAAAGGTGTTTGGACTATAAAGCTAGATCCTGGTGGATGACAGACATGTTTCTAAATTTGTGCCAAGCACAAGTTCAAGTTCAAGTTGCCCTGATTAGGCAGCTGAGGATTCCTCAGAAGGGAAGAAGGAGAGGGTCTGGCAGTGAAAGAAAACTTTTAGAAATCAGATGTGCGCCCTTTGCAGCCTGCCCGAGAGTTTTAAGTGCTCTTAAAGACCCCTTCATTATGGCCAGAAGAAATTAAAGCTTCAAAATCACTGAGAAAGCCTTTGTGAGAGGGCTGAAGGAGGGAGTTTTGGGTGTATTCTGAGTGGCACTCGGGCACATAACATTTGGAGAGACCAAGCTACAGCTGCCATTGGGTGTAACAGGATGTAACTGGTTGCTTTGCAGGGCAGGCAACCTCAGCATCAGAACTGGCTCATCTAAAGGAATTTTCTTGTGGGTGTTCTGCATAGAAATTTCAAAGGGTGGAAACACACGGAGGGAAACAAAGATAAATAAGAGGCAGATCTTGAAATAGGCTTGTAAGTCAGAAAACTCTTTTCTTCCAAATTTGTGGGAGAGGAGATTGGAAAACACCTTTAGAGCATATATAATAGATGTTAGGATAAATCAGCTTTGTTAAATGAAAGTTGTGTAGTGACTGAGGGATGAGGGCTGTTATATTCATTTATAGAGACAGACCCACACAACTGTCAGCATAAAGACATGGAAGGCAATGAGAGCCAAGATTTTCTCATGGAAGGAAAATTGAAGCCAGAGAAATAAGACATCTCTGTGGGTACATGGGTTATTAGTTTTTGATTGAATTTCATTGTTGAATCAGTATTGTTTGTTAATGAAGGATCATTTTTAGCAAACATTTTATTATCATTTATGTTTAGTATTGCAGCATTTTTGATAATAGTGAGCACTAAGAAGTCATGAGAGGATTTAAAATCATGCTATTTTAGAAGTATTGGGTTCTCTGTATTTGTTTGAATGTTCAGTTTTTAAAACTTTCTTCCCCTAAGCACTAGAGCTAAGAACCTGGCTCCCTCAAAGTCTTATTTAGTTGCTTCAGCCACAGAGTTTAGGAACTTCAGGAAAAACACAAATTATCTGTGAGCCAAACAAAAACGGCACAGCTGACAACAGCGATTATCTCCTTAAACCATGTACAAGGAAAGATCTCAGTGTACATTTGAAGAGCAAGATACCCAGAAGAAGTTAGGCTTTAAATAAGTGAAAGAACCAAATGGTTGAAGAAAGAAAGATATTTTCCCAGTGTCTCAGCTGTAGATTACTGACAGACTCCTCCAGGGAGACTTTATCAAATAAAACGCAGATATCAGTTGTTTTTCAGTTTGGGGGAAGAGAGTTTGCAGCACATATCAGTTGAGACATAAACCAAATATCCCTCTGATTAACTTTGCTTTCTGGGCAAAACTAAATCTGATTCTGAATGTAGGAAGCAGGAAAACATTTGGCATCTCCTCCAGAGTAAGAATTGGATTCTTAGGTTATTGAAGTTAAGAGGAAGATGGTTGCAAGATGTTTTTAAAATTAACTGATATCTGTGGGTATTCTAAATAAGATTTTGTCTCATATTAGCCAAAGGTTTTATCAGTGTATTCACTTATTCTTCTGATGTCTTCTTAAACAAGGCAATAAATCCTGCATAAGAATCTCATAGTCCAGGTCATAACACAAACAGAAAGTGAGATGGGATTAAAAAAAGAAAAAATATTGAAAGAATTAATTTTTGGTTTGCTTTTTTTAAGCAGACAAAAAGAATAATTTTTTTTCCACCTAAATAGTTAGATCTATACTTCAGCTATAGCATTATTTGACTTGGAAAGCAAAAGGACCTTTAACAGTTTTTGAGGGTCACTTTCCTTGAACCAGTCAGATGAAAATACTATCCCTTACGTGAGGCTGACATGGTGTTTACCTGATGAGCTAAAATGTTTCATTTCATTTTGTCCCTCAGGGAACTTCTGTCCCAAAAGATTGTTTAATTTTTTTTTTCTTATTTATTCTTTTATGAGTTGGTAAAAATAGAACAGATAAATCAGTGTTGATGAAAAACAAAAATAAAGAGAGAGATATAAGTAATTAGGTTTGTGCATGTATAGAAACTAATCTGCAAAAGAAATAAAACTATTACTTTAAAAACTTGATCATTTTAACATATTTTTCATCTTTCTACAAAATTAAAGGTACAAAAATAAGCCTTTAGGAAAACTTCTAAGTGTATTTTCAGAATTCTTCTTTTCACATACAATCTTTCTGCCTATTCTTATGAACTGTGCTCACAATTACCTGTCTAACACATGATAATGAATCCCTGCCTCCTTCCTATACCTATGAAGGTGGGATCTTTTCCTATACTATACTATAGTGCTATACGAACTCGGGAAGGGACATTGCATAACATCCTTATTCATTGCCTTTTTCTGTATGTGCTGCAAAGCAGGATAAAAAAAAAATAGTAATAATAGAATTACTACGTGCCAGAAAGAAGATCTGTGGAAATTTTCTTTGTGACTTTGTTATCTTGTAACTTTTAGTTTACTCCCGACTTTATAATAATTCCTACTACTATCTCTCCTAAGTTTTTTGTTTTTTTTGATTTGGATTTCACTTTTTCTTTAACAGTATCTTTAAGGCAGAGAACTCCTCATGGGTCAAATCTGATTTTTAGAGTTAAATAGTGGAATATTCAACTGACTAAAAAATGTGCAATTTGAAATTGCTGCTCATTGGTCTTTACCAGAGCTTGATTGTATGTTTTGCTTGTTGATCACATTGTTGCTTCAGGGCCTCAAAACAATCTGTGCCAAGAGTTAAAACTATATTTTCCCATCCATTCTTCATTCTGCTAAAAATTACTGGTCTTTCAGTTGTAAACAAAGGGTGATTTATCTTTGTGGCTAGAAGGAATGGAATTAGCCCATCGTAAATTCAGGGTAATCTGTTTTTCCATTACTAGCTTTAGTTCAACAGCTAATGAGGGCAGAAGCCAGCACATTAGAGAATTATTGTAAGGTGACATTTTAATGAGAACATAACTTTTGGGGAACTGAAAAAGGATATGCAGCCACAAACATCACTAAGACATTGAGGGCTGGCCTGACTTTCTTTCATCTGAGACAAATAACTGCTGGAATGGTTTTACTCAAATGTGCCTCAGACTGGCTGTACTTGCTCTGCATTAAGAGCAGGGCAGCCCAATTCATGAAACAGAAGGAAAAGGATCCCTCTGTTCAGGCCAGGCATGGCTGCCACACAGTATTTCAAGTCTTGAGAAAAACACTTTGTATTTGAGGCTGGACCTCAAGTATGAAGTTTCTTATGATCAATTTGCTATAAACGGCTCATTAAGAACATTTCAGATATATACCCTTGGGTGAAAAAAGAATAAACATTCTTTTAATGCATGTATCCAGATTCAAATGTACATAGATACATCTTTCCTACTTAGAAGTGTGCTATAAATCTATGTCCTTAATCCACTTGCTGTGTCTTATCTATTCTGCAGTTGGATTTCCCTTCAGTTTGTGACATTAAATACCATACTGCTTAAATGAAATATGTGTGCTTCTTTATTTCCAGCCATTGAATTGGCACTGTCCTTCCTCACATTGTGCATTTTGAGAGTCCTCTACAATTTGTACTTTTTCTTTTTATGGTTACCTTTTGCCATCAAAACTTGCCACATTTCTCTAATTAATCTCTATGATGGAAGCACAGGCATATATCTGTGTGAACAGAAAAACAGTAAACAAGGCTCAAAGAGAGGAGCTTTTGTTCCTCCAGAGCAGTGTAAAACAGATTGTGGGGCAGTACCCAGGAGAGAGAAGGTGTGCCTGTGTCCCTTGGGTGGCAGGGAATATGGCTGTGAGCCTGAAGCAACAGTGCTCTCTGCTGTCCTATTTCTCCAGCCAGCAGTGGCCTTGGTCAGCAATGCCCTGCTGGAAAGCAGGAAAGCATCACCACGTCCATTCTAAACCAAGGGTAGAGATATGCAACCTCAAGGGCTAAAAAGCAATTTGTAAATATTGCTGTATTTATTTGTATATTAATATAATACAGCTTCCTGGCTGGTGAAGTCTGGTAACCCATCCCAGGCTGGCACTAGAACCCTTTCAGGTCCTTCCTCGTGGCCAGCTCTGGCACAGCCAGCCTTGGTGCAGATGTGAGGGTGGAGCTGCAAGCATAAACCTCAAAGAGAATAGGTGGGCTGGCAGCCCAGCCACCCTGCACATAATGGGGAGAGTTCTGCTGAGTTTAGTGAAAAACATGTCCCTTTGAAGGATGTTTTCAACAGCTGTAGTGTTTTAACAGTCATAATTAGGCCAGGACCTCTGTGACAAATTGGACCTAAACCAGCAAGAATGTTTTAAAATGTCTGAATGAAAGCTAGAACAAACAAAAAGAGTAACCTTCAGTGAAGAAAATTAAGTTTAGAAAGACTTGTTGACTCAAATGTATCTTATTTTAAACAGCAGTGCTAATCTTAAGGTTTACAATTATAAAAAAGAAGGACAAGTGTAAAAGTCTTTGCAAACATTATATTCAAGTGTGAGTAACTGAAGAAAGGAGAACATTCTGTCCCTCAGAGGAACTGCATGAGCTTTATAATATTTGCTCAGATTTAGATAACATAGCAAACTGAATGAAGCTCACATTGCAGTCAGTGAGAAGCATTATTTTCAAAATCAAAAGGGCAATTATGAATGAAGAAAAGACTAAAATTACACAGTGCCATTTGATTGTACTAGCAAAATAGAATCAATGAAGCAAAGTCAGAATTTAAGATATCTGGATAGCTGTTATTTAGATTGCCTGGTAATTTCTGAGGGTGGTTGACAGACATGGAATTCCATAAATGCTCTTGTAATGCTGAGGATGAGAAAGTTTGTGCTGTTCTACAGATGTTGGGGCAAGATAAAAAAATTCCATTTGAATTTTGATTAATAATGTGCCAGTATAACTGGAAAAATCCATGTGTAATTCTGAAATTCCTGCTACTTTTTGGAGAGTGTTGGGACTCAGCCATGAGATCCTTTAGGTGAAATTTCACATTCTGTAAGGAGCT
>VZSR01003803.1:18215187-18248827 GCA_013398615.1 Brachypodius melanocephalos
TTTTAAAGAAACACTCTGAGTGCAGTGGCTATCTCAACAATGACAAAAATAAGTTGTGACTGTGAAAGCTGGTCTTTGACATAGATGAAGGAAGGAAAATGGAACCAGGAAAGCCAAACTGACAGTGCTGGCCTTGTGGGACCCCTCCCACAAGGAACTTTATCAAGGAGGCTACTGTTACTGTAATGAAAGGGTTTAAAAATGCAGCTAATATTTGGAACAAAGGAAAGAAGTGAGACTGTAGGGTTTTTTTGAGGTACTGGAGATTTCTCAGCGAAGGTTAAAGAAAGTAGTTGTGAGCATAAAACCTACAGCAGCCTGACTGTTTATAGTCTCTGAGCAGAATAAAGATCAGTCTCTGACAGAAGATTGTAGCTGCAATCAGAAGGGTGGAACATCCTGCTGCCCCCAGGATTGAGAGGCTGAGGAGACATCAAAACTTTTTACAAAGATCAGATTCATTAAAAAAATCTTTCCCAAAATGCTACATTTCTACATATGCTAATAACTGAAAATGTGGAAAAAAATAAAATCCATATGGATGTGGAAATATAAAATTAATAAATGACTCTTCAAAGTTTAGGTTAAGTTCTGTTTGGCTGTTAATGAAAAGGAGTGATGTTTTGCAAAGATGTGGTGATTTTCAGCTTAAAAAGTTGAGAAATAGTATCTGAACCAGCTCTTCCCCTTGGTCTGTCTCATCATTCAGTTTTCAAGGAAAAATTATGAAGCTTGAAGTGTCTTTTGAATTCCCTCTTGCCTGGGCAACATAACTCAGCAGCTACCCACTATAAGGAATGATGAGAAAAGTTCTTCATGGATTACAGTGAAGCACTGGCTATAATAAAACTGAGAAACTTCTTGACCAAGGAGCATTCAAGAATGACCAGAAAAATGAGGCAAGGAAGAGCAACCAGCTCCATTACTCTTTTCACTTCCATCTGCATGTCTCTCACACTAACATGGCCAGTGATAATCTTGAGTCCTTCACAGAGCAGCTGGATTGGGATATCCATGCAGGCTGGATGTTGCTCTGGGGTGAGGGAAGGAAGCAGCTTTGCACTGTGCCGTTCTGCCCATGGGAGATACGGAAAGTTGGGGCCCAAGGGATGACTGCTCTGGACAGAAAGGGTGCTTTGTGGCTGTGTGACGGTCAACGAAAGTCACGAGCTTCAAAGCTGAAAATTCAAAGCTAAAAAAAGAAGTGCTGCAAGGAAGGATTCCTTACCTTCAGCTTTGTCCCATTTCCAGCTGCTAGTACTGTGTTTTTACTCCATCTCTGCATGCTTTGGCATTTATCTGATGTTGAGAGGGGCTGTTTTAAGACAAGCTCCTATATCTTTTTCTCAGGAAGTTTCATGTGCTGATTCAAGCACTTTGCTCTGTTCTCATTATCTAAAGAGAGAGCAAACTGAGCTCAAATTACTTTGTTCCTCCTCATGAAAAATGAGAAAATGAAGACTTTAAAAGAGAAGATGTTGCTACTTACGTAATAGCTGCCATCTTGGGCTGAAGCGACTTTGCAAAATTTTCCCAAACAAAATGTAGTGTCATTTCATATCACTAGTAGTTACATCTCCTTGTGGCTTTAGGGGAGATATAAAAAACCCTGGACGATTTGCTTCATTCTCAGCCTTTCAGCTGATGCATAGCACAGTAAAACTATCTGACAAGACAAGTTATCATGTCACTCAGTTTATGGCGAGGATGTGATAACTTTATACCTGTGCAGAATTACATTTCATACCTGAATACAAAGATGAAAAGGTGGGAGGAGGTAATTAAACCAAACGTATCAATAAAATCCTGACAAAATCACTCCATGCAAGGAAGACTTTTGAAGCAAAGATCTGTGGCACAACCTGTATCTGTATAAGTAAGTGATGTGCAACCTCAGAGGAATGGATCTGAAAACATGAGGAGCTGAAGCCGTGGATTGGGTGTTTATCTGCATTTCAAGAGGCCTTCCCTGGCCTAACCCTAGCCTTCCTTCTTGGACTGAGCCCCTCGGAGTGGCTGGTGCACCTTGGGTGCTGCCCTGAAAGGCATCTGACAGCTCAGCTCCACTGGGAGGGGCACAGCTCCAACACAGTGACCCCACTCGTCTCCATGATGTCACCCGAGGTCCTGCAGGTGGGGACAACTTGGAGACTTTCAGAACTGCACACCTACTACAGACTAAAATTGTGTGATATATGCAGCCCAGACAGAGTGAGCTGAAAAAAGTTTTGCAGTTCTATTGTTTTGAGTCACTGGATGCAGGTGAACTTTTAATTGTGTTAGTGCTGTGGGTGAGTGGTTTGCTAATGTTTTTTCATTCCTTCTGCCCCCCTTTCTTTCCCTTTTCCCTCTTTTTCCTTTAAAATCTTCTAGAATGAATAAGTAAAACAAGATAATTCAGTGAGACGAATTACCATGCTATGAACAGGGAATTATTCTTCAGGCAAGAGATGTATTACTGTTTGCATATTTCCAAAGGAATGAGAAGAGATTTGTTTCACTGCATCTATTGATGATTGAGTGGTTTGGTTCAGGGCATCTCTTCATGCAAAAATGGTTTGCAATGAACTATGAGATGAGCCTGGCTAAGGTCTATGTGCCTATATTTTCTACTTCATCTTCTTCCTTTATTGTTTAGAAAAAAGAGTGTGGGGTACCAGAGCTTACAACTGTATACATGTCTTTATTGGGCTAACCTTCTGGCATATTTTTATAAAATCAGAAATGAATCTAAGAAAATTTTCAAATTGAAAGTGTTGGTGTTTGTTATGCTGCTGCCCATTCTGATATTTTTGGCCATCTGAATCATGTAAACATAAATAAGATAGAAGAATCCAGACTGAAATTGCCACCATAGTGGCAACAGATGGCTATGGGAACATTGAGTAAAGTCTGATTTGTTCCTGATTACAAAATGAAAAACTGTCAACAACAGCAGATTCTGATCATCTCTCCAAGTTTGAAGACCAAGTGGAGACTACTTTTAGCTTGGACAGGTTAATCTGAACAGGTGAGATCCCCCTCAGTATGAGTCTGCACAAAAGCAGTAACTCTTCAGGGTTCAAGATCCAAATAATACGTGTTTTTGAGATTCAGGATGTTAAAATGGTGTTACCTAATTGATGCTACATAACCCTTATGTATTTGTTTTCTAGTCCAGCTCTGGAGGCACCGAGGTTGGCTGCCTTTAGGTTGCTTCTAAAGAAAGGCTAATCACAAACCAGGTGACTCCTGCATGCTGCAGATGGATTGATTGTTCCTGATGAACAGTTCTTCTGCCAACCCTGGACCAGGATTTGGAGGTGGGTGAGTATATGCTGCTGCACTGCAAAGGCTGGGGGTTGGGACTCCTACTCCATGTGGGCTGTGTAGTTCTACACAAATGTTTTTATTCTCTATGGTCACCCAGTTAAATTAATGGAAAACCTGCCACCTTGAAAATGAAAACACTTAAAAATTTCTAACCACCACATAGATATATAATTATAAAGTCAATTGCACACTTGCATATAAGCATATGCCTCAGGTGATTTGAAATTGCTGGAAAAAACTCATCTGATTTTAAAAAATCATTTGGAATCTGCCCCCAAAATGACAGCTACTCTTCCTATCATAAAAGCTATTGACTGAATTGGCTCAATGTAACTGTCTCAACAAATAGGCAGAATATATTTTAAGCATGGATTGAGAAATACAGTCAACCTTAAGGCAGTATTTTCAGGCCATGGATGAGGGAGTGTATGGAAATAAGGAGCTGAAACTTCATAGGATTTTGATCTTGAAGTTAAGAAAGAAGTCATGGTATGATAGCAAAATGCAGTTTTGACTCAAGCTTTTCTGTAACAAAATATATGCATGTGTTGTTTGAGAATGGAGTTACTATGGTAATTTGTTATTTACCAGAGAGGAGTAATTGAACAATTTTTTTCCCCAACTGGTTTATGAACAAGTCACACCTGTTCCTGAGTGGGTTTAAATTACTCACCCTTCTTTTCTATGCCAAACTTTTCATGTTCAATTGCTTTGCTGTTTCAGATTCTATACACTCCTTCCTCTGATGACTGATGCCACTTTTCATTTGCAGAAGTATTTTTTTCTATCTGACATCTCAAAGGATATTTTTTTTTATTTAGAGCCTCTGTCTATAAATTAATGAAAAACCTATTCATCAATCATGTCTTCATATGTATATAAAATGTATATAGCTAGGAAGATGTGTACACACATCTGTATTTCACTGAAACTTGGGTAAGCACTACTCTCTTTAAGATTGCAGAGATTTAATATTCATCAGTTTTACCTCTGTTCATGCCAAAAGAATTCCCTGAACAGATGTGAAATTAGATCCGTGGAAGGGAGTGTATAAAAAGAAATTTTTTCCAAAATTAATTGATTTTCAACTTTGCACAGTGTTGTGTGCACTAAGCCAGCTGCAGAAAACCTGGAGAGGTAAATGTCATACCTACTGAATTTTAACAGCTGGAAAGCTTCCTCTGCCCTTGAGTTCATATGGAAATTTCAGGTGGGGTGTTGGTTTTTTTTGGGTGGGCAGAGGGGGATGGGGATGGGGATTTTTACACTCACACACAAAAATAAGTTACAAAAATCAGCTTACTTTGTAAAACTTCAATAAGTTGTAAGAGTACATTAGTATCCATTGACAAACCCCTGCCAGAAGGGAGGAATGAGATCAGCAAATCATGGGCATACTATGATTTGATCCTACCACATACTCTATTAGATCAAAGCTTACCAGCTCCAAATGCCCATTTTTAATTTTATAGTAATGCCTCAGGCCAAAGAAAAGGGTGCCATGGCAGACATGTTCTGTGACGATAACTGAGACATTTAAGACTCAAAATATTCATGATTTTTAGGGCTATAGTGTCAGCTTTAAGGATTTTTAATTAACACCTTCTGCATGCATTAAATATGCTCCCTTCACCAAAAAAGATCTTTTTCCTCTTGAATTCTCTGAAAAGAATTTTGCTTCAGGTCTTTTATCACTATCAAGAAATAATAGCAACCACCACATTAAAAAGAAATTACCCGACAAAATGAAAGATTTGCTTGGCTGAGAACACGAGAGGATGTGTACAGTTGTGGGGTAGCTCTCACTATTAATTATATTGCTGCATTCTTCAGAGAAGGAAACAAGATGTTTTTGTCAAGATGCTGGGGAATTACAGAGTCTATGGTGAGGTTATGGGAAAGGGGTGGACAAATGCAGCACTGCCTCCAGAGAGACTACAAGCAACTTCAGTCCCATGCATTTAAATGCCAGGTGTGTTCAAGGCAGATGTTGTACCTGCATGCACAGACACTGGCGCTCCTGACTGCCACCCTCCTGGATCTCTCAGGAATCCATGGGCAGCAGGGGTGTGGTTCCCCTTCCAACCTGCTGGTCTGTGCCCCGGAGCACCCCACAGACCCTTGGTGGGTTACTGTGACTGCTCTTTCAGGCAAGGTGTTAGGGGAGCAGCTTTGCTGCAACCATACCGGTTTTTGTCGATGGTCTAGAGAAATGTGTAAACAAATCCATTGCTTGTTTGTGCACCGAACTGCTCTGGTACACAGAGCACCTGACTGGTGAAAAGCTATCAGCCTCCAGAGAATGTGCCAGCTTTTCCAAGGGAAGGCGGCATTGTCTGTAAACTGTAAGAAAGATTCACTGATTTCTGAGAAAAAAGTACTATTTCCTTCTTGCTGCTTCCCCATCTCCACTTCCCCAGCTTCCCCTACTCTTTCTTTCCCAGATACTGCTTTCCTTTTTGCTCTGAATTCTCTGCGTCTTTGCTTCTCGGCTCCAAAACATGAGACGGCCAACGATGTCTCCTCATTCATGGTATTTGAATCTCTTTTTCTCAAAATCCTTTGGAGCACAGCCCTTCTCTTCCTGCTCTTCTTTAATCACATTACAATGGGAAATGGCTTTCTCAGCCCCTCTTTTTTATCTCCTCACTCCTGCTTTTCCTTCTCTCTCTACATCATCCCAGAAATGTCAGGTTTTATGTGTTCTTTATGGGACTCCAAAGGGGTCTGACACGAGTAATCAAGTCCAAAATTTCAGGCTGCTCTTTGTACGTGTCACACTTTTCAGTAATGACTTTCCCAAACTCCTCCTCCCTGTCCAGAGAAAGGGAAGCTCCAATATTTTGCCAGTGTGGCTTGGGGATGACTTGAGAGACCGTCTGTCCATTGACACCTTGGTAGAATCAAAAATCTGACCAAGGGCTTAACAATTAGGGACAAAATATTATTGATTAATCACATCAATTATCTCATATTGCTTCGTGTGTGCTACCGAATTCTGCTGTAGCAGTGTCTCTGCAGGTGTCTCAGGAGCACTGCTGTGCTAGGTATTAAAGGAAAGGAGAGACCCTGTTTGGGAGTCACGTCACAGCTTTGCAGGATTCGTGTGGATTCGGTGTGAATCCCTGGCACACTTCATTGCAAGATTGAGATTCTGCAGGCCCATCAACCTATTCCTGCATGATGTGCCAGCAGAGAGACCTGTGACATCTACCTCTGTGCAGGATCAGCTGGTGTTTATTTGTAGCTCTGGAGAATCTCTCCCTCTTTATAACAATGTGATCTTGGTGTCTAGACAGAAATTAAATAATAATAATAAAAAATCATTGCTTCCAGCTGGAATTTGCAATTTGGCATGGCTCCTGCTGTGCACAGGGAGTGGTCAGTGACAAGAGGACAACTGAGCAATGTTGAAGGTTTGTTGTGTTTCATGCAATGCTGGGTGCTCCACTTATGCCCACAGAAGCACTTTCTTCATCAATATCAGCTCTCTCCAAGATTTGAAAGAGACAGCCTCTTCAATCTTCCTGCCTTTATTCTATATTTTAAAACAGCTGTTCTCCTCAGATGCTTTTAGCTCCTTGTAAAACACTTCTGAACTTTTTACCCCCCTAGGTTGTGTGTTTTGAGTGTCTGTCCTGTGGCCAATACCTCTTTCCTCCTCAAATGCCATTAACAGTGGGATTTGGGGAAGGCTTTGTCTAATAGCATCCTTCTGGAATGGCTCAGAATCAGTCTGGGTCTTTCATGTACCTTTCCCTCTGGGAACTATTAATCTATTTATATCCTGAAAGGCTGGGCTTTGTTTTTGATGTTACTCTGCAAGCTGACAAATACAAATGCTGAAAGGCCCCAAAATCTTGGAATGGAAAGAAATCCAAACCACTCTGGCAAAGCAGATTCAAATACTCATGACTTGTAATACCTACAAGAGCTGTTGTCATCATATCCTTCAGCTGTACAATGCTGGCCCATGGCAAAGACTTGTCCTCTGATTGAGCTAGAATATGTTTTTCAAAGATTTCCACATTTTATTTAATGATTTCAGGTGATGGCAAATCTAGCACATCGCTTCATGGGTTATTCCTATGGTTCCATATTTGCAATTCTGACCATCATAGGTGCAAACAATGACGGTGTCAGAGATGCCACTATCAGAAATACTCTTCCCCTGCTACTCTTTACAATCTGATGGAATCATTACGAGGACCATATTTCCAGATTCAACCCCTCACTTAGTTACTGACTTACTCAAAATAAACAAAACTGTAGGGCTGTTTCTTCAAGAGTTTTCTGAGTATGGAGAAGTGAGCTTCACCTCACCTTTGTAGTGGCACACATTTGTTAACCCAAAGCCTGAATTTGGAATCAGCCCATCTCAGATATGTGACTGTTTTGGAAAAGCTTTTTTTTCTTTTGTTTCTCTTCCATCCTGTTCCAAGCCCGAGGGAGCACTGACACAGTTACATCTTCAGAGTAAAGGCTCATTTTTGTCTCCTCTGTGCTGGACAAGCTGGGCAGGAGGACCTGAGCCCGTGCACAGGTGCCTGTGAGGGGAGCAGGGCTGGCAGCCAGCCCTGGACAAGCCAGTGGTGGAGCACAGAGAGGGAATCAGCAAGAACAACACTGCAGCCTGGGCTCCTCATCCTGCTGGCTGAGCACGTGCTGGAGTCTGGTGAGGAGAGCTGGTGCCTCAGACAGCTGATGACCTCTCTACTCTCCACTGTTGGTCCCCCACCTGCTCCATGGTGCCTTTGTCAGCCAGCATGACTAATGCTGCAATTACATGCCAGGATTTATCCGCACTGTGAACTGACAGCTGACAATGGGAATTTCTCTCTCTAAAATCCCTTTGTGCTGGCATTTTGCAGGCAATGTACCGGAATTTGTTTTTCTGTCTGGGTGCTTACCATGTATGCTTTGGTTAGTCTAAATTGAAATGCTAGACATAAACGAAGACTACAAATTCCTCCTGGTTTTGTACAAATTTGCCAGATGTCAGTGTGAGTCTATCTCGGCCAATAATGCTTTTAACATTTACTTTGGTACTAGATATACCAGCTTCCAGCAGAGACTTAAAACAGCCTTGACCATTCCATTTGGCCTATATAACATTCAACCTGCAGCTTCATTTCCATGCTGTCTCCAGAAGCCCTTTTTTTTTTAAACTGCTGCTCAGTGTTAATAGGCATTTATATTTTGGCTGTCTTTTATTGATGGAAGAAATCAGTATTTTTAAAAATTTATTGTTAGTAAAAAAAATGTGAGACCTTATCTGGAGCAAAACAAGTGTTTTATAGGAAGTTATTATATGGAGTCATTTTGTAGCATACCCAGTTCTGTTAAAGGGCTTTCATTAGTGCAGGAGTCACTTGCTCCTGATGTGAATGGGAGCTTTACTATTGACTCCAGTGGAGCCAGGGTTTCAACCATCATTTTAAGGCTTTTATTATAGGAAGAGGTTTATTGAGTGATTTTACAGTCTTGAGAGAAGAAAATCTGTCCAGTTTCCTGCCTTATTTTTATACTTATGGCTCAGAAGAGAGATGCAGACAAAAGCTATAAAAACCCAAATTTCTTTTATAGACAATGGAAAACGTACTGGGTTGAATTTATCTTGCTGGTGTTTGATCAGCTGTTCCTATGACTCTGCATGCACTGTCTGTGCATAGTGGGCACATGGCCAGCCTGCTGTAAATGAGCTGCACCAGCAGAAAATGCAGAGGAGAGAGACTATTTTTCTTGAAATAGCACCATGCAATGTGCTGTTTCATGTTACTTTACAGACAACACACAGTTACAGCAAAGTGGCTGATGTCTTCCAGTTAATTTTTTGACTAACCTGAACACAGGGGGAACAAGATTCAAATCATTCAGTTGATGTGTTGCTTGGATAAAAGAGAACATGAAAGGAACAGGGAGTAAAATATTCAGTGAATGTGTGGTGTGCAAAAGGAGGTAAGAGGGCAGATGGAGTAAAAAGCACAGAATGAACACAGCAGAGGAAAGACATTCAGAAAAAGAACTAATGAAATATTAAATGCCCATAAGTAGTCAGTGAAACCTGTGCTGGGTTGGGCGGCATTACTATTATGCTAACTCCTGAATTAAGACACATCTGCAAAGGATTCACCAAAAGCCTAAGTATAATTCTTCTCTGTCATTAGGTGGTTTTTGAAATGACTGGTTTATGTTGGTTTTGATGAAGCTGCATGAAACACAAAATATACTTTACATGTGATAATACCTAGTGCCTGGTATCTTGTTGGCTTTTCCTCTGGACACTGGGTTATGAGGTGTGTTCTCTGATGACTGAGATAGAACACAGGCTAAGTAAATGAGTAAGATCACTAATTTTTCTCCTGCATATGGATTTAAGTGATGCAGAATAACTTGCTGGATCCTGCAAGTCCTTCCTAGTCGTTTTTGCACGAGTGCTGTTGCAACACATCTCTTGCTGGACTGCTGTATTCAATATGCTTGCCTGGATGAAAAATAACTTTCTACCCTTATATTTTTGACAGATTTGTAATGGATGCTTATATGAATAGCCTTATTTTCCTACCCAGTCAATTAATATTTTTTGAATATAGTCTCTATTTTCAGCTGTAGTATATAGCCCCTGCTAGAATGGGGTTCTACCTTCAAGTCTGAAAAGTGAAAGGAGAAAAAAGGCTCCAGTTGGAGAAGGATTTTGTTTTTTCCTTTTGAGCTGCAGGACCTCTATAAATATGAGGAATCATATTAGATTTATAGAATGATTTCTGTATTTTTCCTCATGGGGGCAAATTTCCAAAGTCATAGACCAGTGCATGCAGAACAACAGATCTTGGCAAGGAAGAACTGGAGGCTTCCATAGTTGTGCCAGGACACTCACTCCTTGTGCAGTTTGGCAGCAGGTGCTAGTCCCCAGGATGTGCTGGGAGGTGTGTGTGCATGAGAGGCCACAGAAAATATGCCAGAGATCCAAAGGGGTTGAGGGACACAGCTTCCCACACTGCCCACAGAGAACTGTGAGCATCAGCATTTTCTTTTCCTCTTGCTCTGCAGCAGTGCAGGTGCTCAGGTAACCCCTGGCAGCTGTGCAGGCAGAGTTCATGGACTGCAGCCCACATGTCAACTCCAAAGGAACAAATGTTTTGGGAAATGCATGGCTCCGTAAGCATGGTATTGTGAGATTTACCCTGCCAGATGATCCCAGTCAACGCCAGCTGGAACAGCTCCTCTTGAACATGAGACATGAAACAATGGCTGTCAGAGCCTTGTAGCAATCATTTAATTTTGCTTGGCCTCCTTCAGGATGGAAGAAGCCTTCTTTTTTATAAATTACTCAGTAGGCCCATATGAAATTATTTTCTTCTTGAGAAATTGCTCTGAGGACATTGTTTATAAGCTGCTGACCTTTAAATGGCCTTCTTGTTCCATTACCATGGTTCTTGGGTATTTAAAGCTCCAGGTCACTTTCACTTTTAATTGTGCTTTATTGTTCTCCCCTGTTGCAGAATGTTTCAGTCAATTTAACTAGAAGGGAGTCTTATACGCTTCCCTTAATGGATTGAATTTGGGTCATAAAAAACGAACAATTATCCTTGCCTATTTTATTAATCTTAGTCTTGTCTCATTTATTTTTAAGTTTCGGTGGACCTCCTTTGAAGGCAGCTAAAAGCAGAGTTTATTGCAGGTTAGCAGGAGAGACTGTTCTCTACTACTGGGGTTGAAAATATGATGAGGAAGAAGTAAGAGATGTGGAGAGTTTAATGCTGGTAGGATTTTAAAATAATTGCATGGTTGATATATTTTGTTTCAGAGTAAAATGAGAATTCATAAAGCAGAGGCTTTATCTGACATTTAATCCTGACTGTACACAGAAGCTTGTTGAGCAAAGCATCAGCTTGCTTTCCTTTCCTTCCAAGATTCACTAATTAGACTTTAGTGGTAAAGTACTGAAGCTTAGTACAGATGAAATCTTGCATCTTCCTATTAACAAAAGTGATTATGAAACACATAAAACACATGATGGTAACTTCAAATGCTGTTTCTGTAATACCCTGGCAGAATTGTAAGATGCCAATCAGCTTACTAGCTGTGAGCTTTCAACATGAGAAGTGGATTGAGTTAATTTTTAATTATAATTCTTCTAATTTTCTTCCCCTCCATCCTAAATCTGCCTTTCACTTCTTTAACCTTTTTTTCAGTTTCTTCTCTCACTCTGGTCAGAGCCTATGTCCTTCTAGTACACTATTCCCCACGTTAATTTGAAATATTATCTTGCTTCATCTGCAAGACAGTTTCTCTTTCAAGTAATATGAAAATTGCACAAAGGGATTTAACCCTAGGGTAAAAATTACATGCTGAAATTCTCCAAAGCCCAAAGTTTTAATCTAAACCCACGTATCTAGATGTCACTGAACTCTGGCATACCTGAGGCATCCTTTGAAAGTTTCCATTTATGACAAATTTTCCTCCAGTCTGAGGAATTTATGGAAGGAAAGAAGGAAGGAAAGAAGGAAGGAAAGAAGGAAAGAAAGAGAAAAAAGGAAAGAAGGAAGGAAAGAAAGAATAATTCTTCTGTCTTTGAACCACAATTTGGGCCAAGACATGGTATGGTAGACACACTTTGCTGCAGAATGGCAGTGTGAGCACAACCCACTTGGTACCATCAGTCCTGGAGCTCATTTCCTGCCCTTCTAGCACTGTCAGTGGTGCCACATCTTTTACCCTCAGGCAGACAATGGGTGTGCATCTGTTTTATTTACCAGTGTAGATGTAATCAATGAGACCAATAAATTACAAGGACGAAAATAGTATCTGATGTTTGCAGTTTAGTTGATGCCTTAGCCCAATGATGGCTCAGAAAATAAGGATCCTTTTGCCTGCAAACTCCGGTGTCCTAAATTCAATCAGCATTCTCCAAAAACATACAGTATATATGTGAAGATTTGATTCCTCATTAAATGCAGTTGAGGCTACTTCTCTTTAATACACAGTTAGAGGCTCTGAGTTTGAGTGCAGTAGGTAAATACCAGGAAGTGCCTACGAAGTAGGAGATCTGACTCCTTCCTCAGCATCAGGAGTTTAACACCTTCATCTCCTGTCCTATAGGAGCACCAAAGCCAACAGAGAAAAAGGATGAAGAGAAAAAAATATGCTCCCAAAAGTGTTTGTGAATTGTTCCTGAGGACTTGAATATGTGAACTGGAGTCCCATCTTTTCTCTCTCCTATTCCTTTTATTTTCCCTTCCTGAAGGGAAACTTCACCAAGTTCCTACTCATGCTCCCTTTCTGACCTCATTCCTGTGTGTGGTGAGGAGATACCCCTGCAGGATGTGATGCCCCCTCCTCCACGTCTGCCCATCAGCAGGTGGTTTTAAGGGAATTAACTTGGATAAGAAGAGGGAAGCAAAGGAAAGAAGTGGCTCCAGGTGTGTGTGAGGGTGTGTGCATCTAGAGCTTGCTCTAATACAGCATCAGGCCAAGGCTGCAGCATGTACTGAGCCCTGGGCACTGAGTCCCACAGCTGTGGCAATCTTCAGGTCCTGGGATGCAGGCAGAGGAAAGCCCATGTCCCAGGTTAAGAGTCTCAGCTGTAATCCAGCACTCTCAGCTCATTTATGCCATTGCTTGGCCTTTGTGCTGCTGACTAATTCCCACACGAAGAAATGCTGATGTAATGAGGATAGTTTTGGTGTCTGGTGGCAGTCTAAAAAAAAATGCCAAAGTGGGTTTTGTTTGCAAAAATAATATTTTTTACCAAATCAGATAGTAAGGTTGGAAAAAGATGACGTGCTTTTGTGTGCACAAGCATCCCTGCAACAACAGCAGAAACTGAAAGGTTCCTTTTATGGTGAGGGCCATGCAGAACATATCTGCAACCCAGTCTAGTCCAGCTGATGAAGTTACTGAATCATGTAAACTGCTGTGGGATTCACCTCACTTAATGGTAAACATCTATTGTAGCTGTTAATGTCTGAGATAAGTCTCAGTAGAAGTCTTATAGAATTGATGGAAAACCAGTTCAAGCCATTAGATTTCCATTAATTGATCTGTATTCCCTTCATGACTGGTTAAGAGAATGTAGACAATTATTTCACATTAGATCATATTCTCAGATGCTTACCTTTGATCCAAAATTTTCTGCCAATGTGTTTCAGTTCCAGGAGGTCCATGTGGTAGCTGGCAAGATGAACTTTTGGTATTTAGGCCAGATGACATATTTTGCCAGGAGTCAGGCAAAGATTGAGGGGCTCAAGTCTAATCCTGAAATGCTTAATGTCTCCTACTCTCACTAAGAGGGGTTAAGAACATTTATTTCATTCAGAAAGCACTTGTTAACAGCAAATTCATGCACCATGGGAAGCTCTTGTGAGAAATTTACATATTCTAATTTGATCATATGGTATCTCAAGCTGGAAATAGGTTAATGCTTAACATTCATAAACTTCAAAGAGACTAGTAGTAGCAGAAGAATTATTTGACCATCCTCTGTTAACAGGTATGTTAGCTGGACAGAAACATGACCGGACTCCAATATTAGGATCACAGAAGTTTTCAGACTCATTTCAGATAGTGGGATTTGAAGATTTGTACTAAGGAAGATGGGAAAACATTGTGGGCAATTACCTATTTTATAAACTTGTGTACATGGTAGCTTCTGTCTAATCACAGAAATTTTGGTAACTGCTGCCCTGAAACATGAGAATTCACAGCTAAGGTAATGTTTACTTTATATTTGATTTCACTGAGTAGGTCCTCACACTCTCTTGCAAACATCAGATGCTTTTTTGGTCCTCGTAATTTATTGGTCTCATTGATTACATCTACACTGGTAAATAAAACAGATGCACACCCACTGTCTGCCTGAGGGTAAAAGATGTGGCACCACTGACAGTGCTGGAAGGGCAGGAAATGAGCTCCAGGACTGATGGTACCAAGTGGGTTGTGCTCACACTGCCATTCTGCAGCAAAGTGTGTCTACCATACCATGTCTTGGCCCAAATTGTGGTTCAAAGACATAAGAATTATTCTTTCCGGTTTCTTTTTTTCCTTTTTTCTTCTTTTTTCCTTTCTTTCCTTTTTTTAAGTTTTTTTTTAAACTCAAAATATCTGAGATAATGTCAGCAAAATGTCAGATCTTTGAGAGTGACATTTTCACAACATGAAACAGAGGACTCATCTCTCACATGCATCTGGAAATATTGGATCTTTTGAGGATATCCCTGGAAGGCAGAAAGAGACAAACTGGTGCATTGTCCATGCAAGAACAGCTGCCCAAAGGAACCTCCTCCCAGAAATGCCTTTGCAAAAAACCAGATTGGAGCTACTGAGAAATGTAATGTAATGTTTAAGCAGAGGCAATCTCTGAATGTCCAGTGCGTGAGCAAACTCCCTGCTCCTCTTCTTGCTCAGCAGTGGAGATTCTCAGAGGCACCTTGCAGCAGAGAATTCCAAAGTCAATTGCTTTTCATGAAATCCCACGTATCTTTGTAGCAGCTGGACACCAGCTGGTTTCCTTGAATGTTCTTTGCCTGTTGTGTAATGAGTGGAGATAAAACAATGCAGGCATCAATGTTCCTTATAGTGCTTGTTGGTCTATAGACCTCTGCTGTTTCCCCTCTTAATGCAAAACAGCTGTTAGGATTTCAGGCTGCAAAACACTCAGGGAAGGAAGTATCTCTCCCTGGTTTTTGCACAGATATGTCCAGCAAAGAGAGGTGTCTGGCTTCTAGGTATTACTCTATTAGAAATCATGAATGGTGGTTTATTTTTATTTAGTAACTTCCCATATGTAGTGGGCTGACCCTGGCTGGATGCCAGGCATCCACTGAAGCCACTCTATCACTCCCCTCCACAACTGGACAGGGGAGAGAAAATATAACAAAGGGTTCATGAGCTGAGATAAGGACTGGGAGAGATCACTCATCAAATACCATCACAGGCAAACCAGGCTCGACTGAACAGATATGAAGTGAATTTATTATTAACAAAACCAGAGTGGGATAATGAAAAATAAAATAATTCTTAAAAGCAACTTTCCCTACCCCATCCTTCCCAGCTTTACCTTCTCCGCCTCAGTGGTGCAAGGAGATGGGTAATGGGGGTTAAGGTCGGTTCATACACATTATCCCTGCTTCTGCATGGGGTTCCTCCCACAGGAGATCTCCATGAACGTCTCCAGTGTGAGTCCATCCTGCAGGCAGCAGTTCTCTGTGAACTGCTGCGACATGGGTCACCCTTCCATGCATGCAGTCCTTCAGGCACAGCCTGCTTCAGCATGGGTCCCCCATGGGGTC
Source organism: Brachypodius melanocephalos (assembly GCA_013398615.1). Classification (NCBI taxonomy): domain Eukaryota; kingdom Metazoa; phylum Chordata; class Aves; order Passeriformes; family Pycnonotidae; genus Brachypodius; species Brachypodius melanocephalos. The sequence goes on from VZSR01003803.1 coordinate 18,230,790, forward strand.
ACAGATCCTACCAGGAAACCTTCTCCAGTGTGGGACCCCCTCTCCACAGGTCAACAGGTCCCTGTACTCCCCTTTGCTACCAACACCTGGCCACATAAACCAAATACACCATGTAAAAGTCTTTCCAGCTTCCTGATTGCTTCCTTTACCTGCAATTATTGTAAGAAATCAGATAACCAGATATGAGCCTAGAAAACCTTTGTGGTCATTCGAGGTTTTGTATTAATTTTGTGAACTACCTCAAACTAAGAAAAAACCTCCCAGATTATGGCTACCCCAAAGCAGCTGTCTAGCCTCAGGGCAAAGCATTAATTCCAATTTTCATAGACATGAACACACACACTCCTGTGTTAATTGGGATGTTTGGTGCCACTGGAAACCAGGCCACTTTTGTTCATATGTTCCCATGCAGTCTGGGATGCCTACCTTGAGAATTCCAAATTAGAAAATACAGGTCCAAAGTGGTCTGGCTTTTCAACCATCTCCAACCTTATATTTCCTGTGAAACAGTAATCTCCACTATCATTGCTATATGTACCTTTCCAGTGCCTTTTCAGCAAATCTTGTGATATATCCACAGAAAATGAGATGATTGCTCTTACAATAAAATGTAGTGTTGGACTAAGGCATATCTGTGATGGATCTGACAAAAACTCCAACACCTTTTTTTTTTTTTTAAATTTTATAAATCCCTTACATATTGTCCCCTCATTTGGTATGGTTACACTTAGAGCTTGCATTAAACAAAGTATTTTTCCTTTAGGAAACTGGGAAGAAATACCTGTTAAGGCTCTGTGAGCGATATCACAATGGAAAGTACCAGATATTGTGTTCCAGAAAGTAGAGTTAATCTGCAGTTCTGAATCCTATTTGTTAATAAAGGCAATCTATTCATGTGTTCAGCATAATCAATGACACCACCGGTGCTACATAGTCAGGTGACTGTTGCTTGGGGGAAAAAAAAATGTTTCCCTCTTGCCTCTTTTACTGATTTATGGTTATTGTATCTTTAGTCAAGATTAAATTATAAGTGCCTCAGTACACAGTCCAAATTCCAAGAACTGTTCTTGTGGAGTAGATAGGATACTTGTTTCTAAAAAATGAATAAACTCCTAATCTATTTTTAGAATAATAAATCTGGATTTGCATTAATTTTTTTGTTAAAATTTGCATTTGCAAAGTTGTCTTGAATTGAAAATCCTTTCTAAAAATACTTTAAAGGGGGAAGAAAGTAATGAGTATTGCAATACTAATGAGAATAATCAAATTAAGAGTATCTTAAATTGAAAGTAAATTAATAATTACTTTAAGAATTATACCATGATTCGGAAGGGAAAGGAGAGGAAAGCGTGAAAGCAGAAAAGTCCCAAATATTCTGTGGTCTGGGACTTCCCAGTCTACATAGTAATCTGTACTATGGGGATAGCAAAAAGCATTCAAAAACTGAAAGGTAATCATGGGAAGAATAGCATAAAAATTTAGTACAACTGCTGCCCCCATGGTACATCCTCCCAAACAGTGTGGTGGGATTTCACAAAGAGCTGGGCAAGTCACTCCAGTTTAAGACAAGAATGTGGTAACACACAGCAAAAACCCATCTCCTTTGTCTTACATTCATTCTGTCATTTTGGTGATCTCAGATAAAGCGGGCAGAGTTCAAAAGAGCTGGATAGGAGTTTTGTGTGGAATACCTTTTCCAGTGAAAAATGCAGTCTGTCAACACAGAAATATTTCATAGTAGAAAAGTCACTGGTTTCATCCATGTTCTCACTTAATTGCTCGTGTAGCTTTTACAAGAGTAGCCCTACTTAATGGCTCCCATGTGTAAAGCACAGAATCAATGCTGCATTTTAGTGTTTCTTGGAATTACCTTTTCACATTATTTTCCCTGTGGCTTTATCTGTGGTGTGAGATGATATTCTTTGCATAAAGCAGCAGCAGTGCATCAGAGCGATGTTTATAATCTGTGAAGATCCCCAGTTGTCTAATCTCAGCTAAAGACTTTCAGCTCCCAGATAATAAAATGTTCACAGAATTTAATTGACCCATGTCTGATCCCTTATTGAACCAGTGGTGGCCCAGGGCTTGTAGCTGAGCTTAAGGTACAATTATGTGTATTCAAACTATGTCGCTTTACGACCCACCTAAGCATCTTATTTCAGATGCAGCCATATGGAATGATGATACCAGGGCTATATAACCTACTTACTGCAATTTTGAGATCTTGGATGGCATGGCAATTGTCCCAAAGCCCTCAAGAACCATGAATTATTTGCGTTTCTTTGGGGAGTTTTTTTCCTCCCGGACAAATAGCAGTTGGCAGAGGAGTAAGCCTCCAAAACTAATTTAATTCAAAAGCATACATTTGGATACAAATAAATGCTTCAATGTGAAACATAGCTGTGCATCTTTAGGTGCAATGGTACTAGGAAAACCTGTGTTTCCAGAAATTCTTTTGAAGTACATGATTAAATACTAATGAGGGAAATAAAAGAGGATCACCTCATCTTTATAGTCTGGATGACATGACTGTATTTTTGTCAATACCTCTTACCAGATAATGTAATACTGGAAAACTACTGTTCCCTACCCTCATGTGGAGCAGAAATAAAAGATACAGAATGCTGTGTTTCAATGAGATGCTGATTTCTTTGGTCTTTGATGAGTTAAATAATTTTGAAGACATGAGGTGTGCTTTTGCTTATTTCCCAAACACCTTCTACATCTAGTACGCTCTCAGAGGTCTGGTTATTTCTTTCTTCAAAAATGTGATATATTTTGCATTGAAAATCCAATTTCTTGCTAAGAAACCTTCACAAGAACAGACACTATTTGACTCTAGCTGCATTTGCTTGCTCTTTTGAGGTTATCTCAGGCACATAATAAGCATTATCAGCCCATCCATTAATAAATGACTGTGAGACCAAGACAGCAGAAATGCTTTGCCCATCAGAGCGTATTACAGACCTCATACTGTGATCTGACTACAATGCCTTGTCTTTTTTGAAAGCCACATCAAAATGAAAGACAAATCAGAGCTTGAAGCTTACAAAGAAAAATGTTTTGATATGTAAAATACTATCGAAAATAGGTAGGCATCTACACCAATATATCTGTCTCTCTAGAAATTTCTCTTTCATTGTAAGTCTTATGTGGGTGTTGGTTTGTTTGGCTTGGTTGTTGTTTTTGCTTGTGTGTATGTGTGGTTTTCTGTTTCTTTTTCTAGGTGGGGCTTTTTTGTTTGTTGTTTTTTCTAGTGAGTAGTGGGTTTGTATAGGTATTTATTTGAAGCTTATAAAGCTAATTACAATGACATCATACTACTTCCACAATAACTTTCAGCTTTCTTGAGAACTGATGATTGTTGCTATAGAGATGCAATTCTGACTTTCTTGTTTCAGTTTTGATTGTAACAGGCTTTGTTAAACTCATACTGTGGCACAAGGTAAGTTCCAGGTTCTGATATAATCTCCTTTTTGCCAGGACAGCTTTTTTGAAATACATTGTTTGTCTTAAAATATAGCAGTTTTTGTTCTCAGTAGTGATGTGCAAGAAAATCCCGAATCCATTGTTCTTCCCTTATCTCTGTACAAATTCATTAAAATGCAATGCTAGGGTATTGGCACTTTCAGATTAATTTTCAAAATTTTGCCCCAAAGCATTTTGCAGAATGAAGTTCAGAATTTCATCCTTATCCAAGAAGCCATATAAGAGTGACTTAATTGCTTTGCTGAGATAGGTTTATTTTCATGGTTAAAAGCATGTGTTAACTTATGCTCATGTTTAATCAATAATAGAAGCTGTAATTCTGAAATGAAGAGGGTGTTGCTAGAACCATATTTTGATGTTTTTCAAATGAAAATAAGTAAAACTCATTTCTTCAGGCATATTTTGCCTCAATTCATGAGTGAAAAAAATACCCTTGCATTGCTCCCTTACTTTAGGTGGTTTCCTATTCTGAAACCTCACCATCACTTCTGCAACTGTTTCTCCAAAATGTCTAACTGACTCAGATCCACTTTTTTTTTTAATATCTGATATCTTTTATTATGAGGTAACTAAATAAATTAATGGATAAATAAAGAAAGCAAATTTACATCTATTCTACAAAAAATATCTTTGTCAGAAAATGAAACATTTAAAAACCTACTGCAGATGTACTTTTGGGGCATAATTAACTAAATTATAGAGAAAGAAGTTTGGCATTCATCTTTAATTTTTCACCTTGCATGGTGTTTCCTTTATTGAGAAGAGAATTTATATGAAGTGGTCAGCCTGGAGATCGCTGTACATAAACGTTGGTACATCCTCTTATTAAAGTTTATTAGGAAGTAGAAAGGAGGATGCTGAGAACAGGAAGTGTCATAAAATATTTTGTTGCTTCTGGACTATGTCCTGGTTTGTTTATGTCTTGGCTTCAATGCTGACTTTTTGTGAATGCTGCCTCATTTAAAAAATATAAATGTGATTACCTTGAATAGGCTGCTTGGAGTGCACAGTAACAAGATTTCCCCACTGCATTATGAGATGCTTCTGAATGTGTATGATATTTTCTTCCCCTGGCTCGGGACTCATTTCCCAGGCCAAAGAAATGGAGTACCTGGTGAAGAAGCCATTGGAGTGAGGAAGGGCAGAATCCAGCTTCTCAGGACAGGCGTCCTGCAGGCTGAGGTGCAGGGTGGAGAATCTTCAATGAGCTCATCACTGCTGTCTCCAGCCTAAAACTTCTGATATCTTCATCACACCTGGGATTCTTAATGTAAAACCAAGGCAGAGTAAGTCAGGCTATGTGGTGAGAGAGGAAATCTGAAGCAGTGTAATTAATAAGGAAACTGATTTCCCTAAATGCAAGGCTAATTCTTTATCAGCAGCTTTGTTGATTGAAAAGATAAATAAATTCTCCCCTTCAGTTGGTTGTTAATGGTTATGAGAGCCTGGTGCATTCTGTGCATATCCAGAGAAGGCACAGGACAATAGACTTTTAACGTGGACACAAACCCCGTGGGACATTAGAGAGCCTTGCACAACAGAGGAATAAACATATGGAGGGTAAATACCAGACAGAAATTTGATTAGAGAATCAATACATAGAACAGTTTCCTTCCACTTCAGGCAATTAAGACAATGATCAACCAAAGTCCCTGGGCTGCTTACGCATTTTACATTAGATCTTTATCAGATAAAGGCCAGAGGAAGAGAGGAAGAACCAGAACTCCCTTCTCCCACCTGAGTGCTCTAACTTTGAGGCTTTGGGGCCACAGTCCTTTGCTCCAGATATTTCTGCCTTGTGAAGTGTCCTCTTTGGCTGCCCAGAAGAGCGGTTGCCACAACAACAGTCTCTCCCCTCTCCCCACCATCCAAATGTCCCAAAAGGTTGGTGCTTTAGTACACTCCTTTCACATAAATTCCATCAAATCCAGCAGGCAACACTTTGTGGGTTAGGATCTCAGGCCCACAGTAGGTGCATGCTCTGCCTGCCAGGATCACTGTGTGAAGTGCTCATCTTCCTTTGCTCTTTTAAAGTAAGTGAGCCCTGTGCATGTGGGTGCCTCTCCCTACCTGGAACATCTGCACTCTGAGAAGAGATATTTTGTATTGATCTGACTGGTGTCCTTCAGCTCCACAAAAGGGTGGGAGGTTTTTAGTAGAGATTATCCTGTTGAGTGTCTCTAGGACGGGGCTCACACAGAGAGATCCTCTCTGGTTCAGTTTTATCCTCTTTACCACCTACAAAGGGATGGATCGAATCTGGATGTCCTTGCTGAGAGTCAGATTCCAAATTTGTGTACTGCAATCCACAGTTTGAGTACCACAAGAGGATGGGTTGGGTCTTGACCAATGTTTTACCTTTCTCTTTAAACTACATACTTTTTTCCCTGTCTGAAACATTTCTCGCTCTTGGACAATACAAACAGAACAAACTTCATAGAAGGCTGAATGAATCTGACTCCAGCTTTATTTTAGGAGTGTCCTTTCTTTTATACAGTTGTACAGAGACCAGTTGATTGGTGGAACAAAAGCAAGCCCTTTCCACTGCATTGGTCAAACCAGAGGGACATCAAGAAGGTGCCTCCTTGGGAAAGAATGCAGCATATGTAAACATTTCTCTTGTTCACAGAAATTCCCTGGGAAAGGAATTTTAGAGTCTCAAAGCACACAGACCAGGGCTACAAACATTGGAAGATCTAGTGCCCATCCTGACTTTTTTTTTTTCAGAAGCTAGGTTCATTATGTGAATACAAATACTGTGTGACTCCTTTCTTTCTGCATGAAGACTCTCATTCCCTAGCCTGTGAGTAAGCAGAGTCTGGGATTGTTTTCTTGCAAACAGTATTTTAGTCATTCCAGATTTTTATAATCTGAATGCGTACTGGGTATATGGATAATGTAATTAGATATTAAATTTCAGTTCATGTTCTCCATTTCCTTAATGTGATTGGATGGTCTTTTTCCCCTGCTTTAAAATATTGGTTCTGGATGTCAGGCTCCTAAAAAACAGTTTGATTCGTTACTGCAGAATGGTGGATGAAATCAATGATATGGAACTGAGTGTGCATTTTACACATTAGCTGAGAGCTGTACTCATCTGACCTCATTCACACTCAGTTTTATGCTGCTGCCCTTTTGCTGCAGTAATGGAGTTATTCCAGGCTAACGTGGCTGTGTAGGGAAGAGCACAAAGAGGATGAAAGAATGGCTTTGTGCAGCTCTGGCTGTGGATGTGTGCATGGGGAAGGGGTGGATGCTGCTGCACTCCATGTATCTGCTCCCTGGGAGGTGACAGACACCTGAGGCCACAGTGGAATCCTGAGACAAGGACCCCTAGGATATTCCTAAGCAGGGACCTCCTCTGGAAGCGTGGGCTGAGGGGAGTGGGAGGAGGAAGAAGAGGACCCTCATAGCTCTTTGCCTGGTGTTTTCCTAATTTAGAGGTTTTCCTTGACCTATTTTACACCATCAAAGTGCCATAAAAAGGCCCTTAAAATGAGACTAAAGCACAAACACTTGAGACTTTGGGAGAGACATAATTTCTGTGAACGATATTTTTCTTCAATTTTGTGCAGCCCTAAGTCATTGGATTAATAGTGTTCATTTTAGTGATAGTAATTGTTTGCCCAGAACTGTGGTGCAGTTGTTGCTCAAAAATTTAGACCTGGCTGAAAAGAAATTGATTTGGTCTTGGTCTGAGTTTCCTCTAACTGGCCTCAGGCATGGATGGAACTCAGTGAGCTCCTTGCTTTTTGTAGATCAATACGATTAATTTAATTCAATTAATTTGATAAAGAATCTTGATGTTTCTTGACTGTGAGCTTTATTTTTCTCTATACATTTCTTCCACTATTTAGTTTTTTATTACCTTGGAAGTAGCACCAGAATTAGGCGTTCAATTACCCCAGCTGGTGTTGCAGGGCTCATTCAGGTGTCAGTGACCAGCTGGTCCTTTTCAGCTGTTTGATGTGTGCACTGAGGGTGATGATAGCATTGCTGAATCAAACGCGTGTGCATGCTGGAGATGTTGTTAGTGTGTGGTGTCAGTGAGAAATGTGATGGCACTGGGTAATCCCTTAAGGCTGGTCCTTTGTAGGCTGAGAACTGGCTGCTTAACGTGTTACTCGTTTGCTCATTGTGATGGAAGACATTTGGAGAACTCTAAATCCACCCTAGTGCACCTTTTGTAGAGGAGTTGCCATTACATTATCTCAGATAATATTTGTACAGTGCTCATAGCATCCTGTGTGCCTCCAGGACACAGCCTGTACCTTGAAGAGGTGGCAAATTATCGTTTCCACAGAGCTCAGCAGCCTTGTGTGTTGTAAATTGCAAGGACAGGCCTTAAAAAAAAGCAGTAAGGTGGTACAGGGAAATGTATCAAATGGTGTGCAGTGAAACTACAGGGTAGCAGCCATCAAGCCTGTGATTTTTCAGTTCTGCTATTTCTCCATCGATTTTTAGATTATTTTCTGCTGCTTTGATTTTAGACATTTAGCATGCATCTCATCCAAGGATAAAACAACAGTAGGATGTGGAAGGAGGGCCAGGTAGAAGTTTCTTCCAGGTAAAATAGCATAAAGAGAGATAAAACCCCCTACCATTGCTACCTCCTTCTTTGGATGAAGTATTTAAGTTTACTAAACTTAATTTTTACAGAAATTTGTCAAGAATTTGTGATTATTTAAAAATGTTTAGACTTATGCTAAATGGTGCTTAGAAATACCCTCCTGATTTTCAGAACCTTCCATTTCTCAGTAGAAGATTCTTTACCAAGAGTGGCAACAAAATGCCTCTAACTTTCTTATCTGGGACCTCAGGCAGATCTCCTGGTCTGAATTTCCCTGCAAAACTCTAGTAAAATTTTTCATGTTTTTTCTGTATTTTTCCTCTGTGTGCCCAGTCTTCCCTACCTGCGTGTGAGCAGTTTCATGGGAATTTGCATGGCCCTTCTGCTGCCTGACCACTTCATAACCATTGGGCAAGAAATTCTGGATCTCACTCAACTTGGCCACCCAGGAATTGGGGATCTGATGGGGATCCAGCCAGTGGAGTGGAGATGGGAAGGAAGGAAGCAAGCTGGCACAGGGTAGTATCCTACATCTAAAGAGACACGTCTGAGGCAGGGAGAAGAAATGTTTGTCTGTGGAAGAGTTTCTCCCTTTCTACTCTGCTTTGGAACAGCCTCATTTTCACATGGTTAAAGTCACATGAGATCAATTACATCTTTTGTTTATTTTATTTTTATATGACAATTTTTTCATGAGGGAAGTAGTGCTTTCTAATCACTGGGGTACTAACTAGTGTAATAGCATCTAAATTTCAGAAGAAACACGTCTGTAATAAAATAACACTATCTTTCTGCTTTCTGTTCTTTCATTACTGATTCTTTAATATTTTCAACAGCTTTTCAATGTGGCTTTTAAAATGTTTTGTTTCTGTGGGGTACCAAACATAAACATGAAATGAACAGCCATTGTTTTGGGGGAAATTTCTAGTATTTGAAACAACTTATAGGTTCAGTGTAATGCTCAGATAACTGAATTAGAAATACTTAATGGATTCCTAAGGCTATAATTTATTTGAGGTGTTTTATATAGAACAATGCCACTTGAAGAGTATTCATGCCTACCTGTATGCCTTTTACTGGCAGAAATGTTCTATCACATTTACAAAATTAGACAGCCCCAAACAGTAAATTTATATGGGAGGGTGTCTCCAGGTGCTGCTTGAGAAAGAACATCACAGTCCCTCATTTTCCCCTGCCTTTCTCCTTTTCACTTCCCCTGCTAGAGGATTCAGTCTTTATTCTCTTTTGCTTGTTTATTGTTGTTTGGAAAAGACTTTAGCCTCTTCTTCCCTCCCAGGTACTCTAGCACAGTTTGGGCCTGAGATTATTGCTTTGCTATTTCCAGAACTGCAGAACACAACAAAATCAGATCAGCCCAGGCTGGAAGTGACCTCCAAGGATAATCTGATTTTACCTTTCATGGGAAAGGAATCCTAGCTGACATTATCTAGCATCTTGTACAATCTCATCTTAAAAACTTTCAGTGATGGGGACTCTACCACATACCTGGGGAGGTTGTTCCAATGAGTGATTGTTCTGACTGTAAAAAAATTCTTTATTATGTCAAGATGAACTCTCTCCCAGTACAACTTATTCCCATCATCTCCTGTTTTCCCCATCTGGCTCCCAGTGAAGAGACAGCATCTCTCACCTTTGCAGCTGCCCTTTAAGTACTGAGATACTGTGATGAGCTCCCTGCTGAGCCTTCTCTTCTTCACAAATAAATGATCTAACTCCTTCAGTCTTTCCTCATATAGCAGGTTCTTCAGCCCTTCTTAATTATCTTCATGGCACTCCTGTGGACCTTCTCCAGTCTGTCTGCATCTTTCTTGAGTTGTGGGGACCAGACCTGGGCACACTACTCTGGATGCAGCCTGATCAGCACTGAGTACTGTAGAATGATCGTATCTCTGTACTTGTAGTGATGCCCCTGCAAATGCAACCCAGGAGCTGATTTGCTTTTAGTGCTACAGTGGCTCTCTGCTGGCTCAAGGTCAGCTTGTTGTCTGCCAAGACCCCCAGGTCCCTTGCAGCAGGCACACAGATCTGCCCTGTGCTCTTTGGTTGCTCTGTCCCAGGTGCAGCAATTTGGCTTGTGCTTGTTCACACAGTTCCTGCAGCCCCCTCTCCCAGCTGTCTCTGCAGATGCCTCTCCCCTCTGACAAGCTTGCCTTGCCTCCCAGCTGAGTGCTCCCAGCAAACTGCCCAAGGGTTCCTTTCTGTTCTCTCTGAATTTTCAACTTCTCACTTCTTTTAGATCCCATATACTTCCTAACACGTGGGTGTCTCCACAGAGACTTTGTCTCCTCTGTTCACCAGTGCAAAAGCTTTCATTACAGTGGATTGCTTGGACAGAGCAGGACACTCTGGCTGTCTTGGGAGCCTCCTGGAATTACCCATGACAGCTGCAGCATTGCGCTCTGAGTGCAACAAGGAGGGCTGAATGCAGATGCTGATCATTATTGAAACTTTATTTCTATGCCACATGTCATCATTAACTGAATAAAAAATATTAAATTTTCTTCTTTTCAAGTAGAAGAGGATACTTACTCCTTATGAAGCTCTTCATCCATTCCAAATGTTCTCCTTTTCACATGGCTGTGAGTCTTCCTTCCATCTGATCTTCCTGATCCTCAAAATCATGCAACAGATAGTCAAGGACCAGACACTGTTCCTAATGATTTTTCTCCTTTTTATGTCCTTTGACATTTTCCTTTCCAGTGAAGCCCAATATGATGTTTAATATTCTCTTTATTCTTCCTTAACCTTCAGTCCTTGCTTTTCAGATTCCTGTCTGCCACCCATGCAGCAATATTACACAGTGAATAAAAGCTTTCTATGCAAATACAAAACCACTGAACTATTTTGTTTCAGATGCTATGGTGCAGGCTGTGTGCTATTACTAAGTGAAGTGTTCTGCAAATCAACTGAATGTGCTTATTTTTTTCCTTCAATATCATTTGAGAATTTCCTCAATGCAGAAGAAACATGCATGCAAATAAAAGCAAGAAGAGAGTCTGAACACAAATAACAAATGTACCTTCTAGAGTAATCAGGTCTGTTAAATGCAAACATAATATATAAATGATCAGACTTCATAAATGGGCTAGATGTGTGGTTTTTTTAGTACATAAAATGTACTGGCATTCAGCCCTAAGGAATTTAGTTCTCCGACATTATTTATTATTTTTTTATTTTATTTATTGCAAAGTGCTGTTGGGGCTGGTATGGGGTTATAGGAGGCAAAGGGCAGAATAACTGCACAAATCAGGATGCTGGGGAGACAGCTACAGATGTTTTACATCAGTGCACATTCAGGAAACAGAAACTCCAGGTAGCTCTTGGGAAATGCATTATATAGGTCACTTGGGTACATTCCAAAGAAAAAATCAGAAACTGAACGCTGAGTCTTAATATTTTGAGCCTTTATAGCACAAGGGAAGGGAAGGGAAGGGAAGGGAAGGGAAGGGAAGGGAAGGGAAGGGAAGGGAAGGGAAGGGAAGGGAAGGGAAGGGAAGGGAAAAAAGAAAATAACCTCTCAACATGTGTGGTTGTGTCTTTTTGAAGAATAAAAATCTGACGATTCCTTTCATTCCTCTGGCATCTTTCTCACCTACATTTTTGTCTCTACATTGGTCTTGAGATCTGCAGACACCATTGCTTTGCTTTTGAGAATGCTTCACCATATTTAGGAAAAAAATTTTCCTCGACTTTACAAAACTTAGGCGATATCACGATCCCAGAGCTTTTCAAGAATTTAGCTTTTAAAAAAAAAAAAAAAATATTTTTTCCTCCCTCTTTACTCTTCCCCTCAGATCTGAAAGTCTTTCTTCTCAATCCTACTTTGTTGCAGCACCTCCTATATTCTGCAATGCCAATGGTCAGATCTGTAATAACAGCAGCACCCCGTTGGTTTCCTTCCTGCTCATGGTCTTTGGAGATCTCCACACAGCCTAATCAGAAGAAAGCTGGAGTACATATGAACCTACTAGCCAGTTCAAAAACTCTTCATAACCTGTGATGAAGGTACCTTGCAGAGAAAAAGCATTGTCCTTCAGGCCTTGAAATACTCAAATGTCCTTAAAAGCCATAGGTGGGGGAATACATCAGCTTCCAGCAGCAACAGCAGAGCTGCGCCCATCTCTGATCTAACACGGGAAAAAAACCAGTTTGTCCCCTTGTACAGATACAAACCAAGCAACAGGACTAGCCTGAATCTCCTTCTTGGTAAGGTGGCACCTCTTTGTGATCATACAGAACTTCCTATCATGACAAACTCCAAACTCACATATTCTTTTGCTATCATTGAAACTTCTCCCCTTATCACTGTCAGCCATTAAGTGTCTTGGAGAAGCCTGTGTCCTCTTATTTTTTTCCATAATATGCAGAGCAAACATTTGATGATGTAAATGAGTGAACAACAGCAGGCGTTTTGTTAATCTGTAGTTAATTTGTTAATCACTGTCTTCTGCGGCAAGAAGGAAAAACAAATATTTATTGAGACATTTTACCAGGGATGACAACAATTTTCCCAGGCTTGGAATTCTTGCTACCACCAGTCCTTACGTTGCCATCTAGCTATGGAAGAGATTTTAACCTCTGTAGATAGAGTGGGGGAATCCACAGAACCAGAGATAAGGATTGAACAAATTTAGGCAAAAATATGACTCGCAGTATTCCCCAGCACTGTCATCTTTCTGTTTTTCAGCACAATAGCTTCAGGGACTTTGTTTGTATGGGCTGATTGGCTATTGGGTGAAATATATCCCTTTTTTTGTTGTTGTTTTCAACATCTTGTACAGTCTCTGTTAAATTCCTCTATGCTTGTATTGAAAGAGAGAGTGAGTATATCAATCACTATCACTGCCACATCACTCATGATGTTTCATGCCCCTGTTTTATCTCCTCCTGCAGGGGCTTGCTTCCCAGTACTGAAGAGTCCTGGTTTACTTAGTTGGTGCTCACTTGGAAGTGATTCAATACTTTGATAATTTTTGTTGCCCTTCACAGAATGGTTTTCAGCTTTAACATTTCCTTTTGAAAATGAAAGTACCTGTGTTTTATACAATGGTTAGGATGCGAGCAAACCATAAATTTTTAAAGTGGCTTTATAACATTTTCTGTTATTGTTCTCTTTCTCTATTTTTTTCTAATGATCCTTAACATTTACATCTGCTTTTGACTGCTACAGAGCACTGAGACTGACATTTTCATGGAAATATTTATTGTAACCTCAAGATCTTACTTTTGAGAGGTAGTGGCCAGATAAAAGGACATAATTTTGGATGGATTAGGATTTTCCCATCTCTGCATTTCTTTCATATTTCTACACTGAATTTCACCTGTCATTTTATCCTCCAGTCACTCAGTCTCATAAATTCTTTGTGTCAGTCTTCACATTCAACCCTCGCCTTTGTTGTTAGTTGTGTTGTTGCTATGAATAATTTTACATCCTCAGCACCCTTTGTCTTGGCATTGCTCCTACCTTCCTCCAGGCGGTTCATGATTATGTTGAACTGCCCATGTGCCCACTGAGACCTCAGCAGGAATCCACTGGTGGCCTTCCTCCATCACCCTCATGCCTCCAACTATTTACTCAGACTTTCCATTCTGAAAAATTAATCAACAATAGAAGGACTGTCTTCTTATTCCATTACTAAGTTTTCTTAAATGTTTGAGGGGTTTTTTTTTTTGTTTGTTTGTTTGGGTTTTTTTGTGTGTGCGTGCGTGCGTGTGTGTGTGTGTGTTTGTTTGTTTGGGTCTTGTTTGTTGGTTGGGGTTTTTTTTTGTTTGTTTTGTTTCGGTTTTTTTCTGTGAGAGAATCTGTTGAACACCTTTCAGGATTCCAATGGGGTCTGTTGACCAGACCATCATGTCCACAATCCCACTGTGTTCCCTAAGGAACACCAGCAGATTTATGAGGCAAAACCTCTCCTTACCAAGGTCATGTCAATGATTCTGAAGTAGATGGGGCTTACCCAAAGTGATATCCAATGGGAACCTTGTGGCTATTTAGGTATAACTTAGTGATCCTCCATTCTAGTGTTTTATGAATCCAGTCAAGTGTGATGAGATGCCAGCTTTTGACAAAAGGAAATCCCCCAAACCACCTGCTCTTTTCTTCTCTATTGTATGAAGCTCATTTGTATACTGGAAATTAATAATCCTTAGATCATTACTTTTGGGCTGTGGCTTGGAAGTACATATATATCCTAAATATTCCTACTGCCAAATACAAAAAGAAGTTGGGGTTCTTTTTCTTGCAGAAACCTGTACATTGTCACATCACTGCTAGTCAAGCTCAAAGCCCTCATCTAATAAAAAAAAAGTAATTGCGAAATTTGGATTTTTAAACAAAATTTCTCATTATTATTCTACATATAACTGCTCTATCAGATGCTCAATACCTAACTAGCAGATGTGACAAAAAGGCTCCTTGAGCAGGTTTTCACTACTTGTTAAAAACAATACCTAAGGAAGACACATTAGTACTAAGCAGCTGTGTTCTGAAATTGGTCTTAATTTAAGTAATCAACAAGGCATTTACTCTTATAGCATGCACCTGTGTTTGCATAGTTCTGTTCACCCATATATGGTTTATCCTCTGAGATAAAATCTGCTACTTAGGAGGAAAGAGGTGTGCAGGTGCATGGGCTGCAGCTCTCTGGCAGCACCAGCCAGGATCACCCTTGGAGGAGGAGATCAGATAATGTGATGTGTTCGGGCTCATGAGCAACAAGGACTTGCTATTCACACACAATTCTGCCAACTGCTTTAAACTCTTCCTTAAAAGTAAAGGATCATTAGAATCTCACAGAAAATTCAGGCTTCTCGAAAAAAGAAATTCAGTTTGGGAGCTCCAAAAAGCTCTGAGACACTCAGAGTGCTGTATTTCAATCGTGATGTTCAGATTTATTTTGTTTCATATCAATATTTGAATAGTAATGAAATAAGCATATATATAATGTATTATTGACACAAAAATAAATGCCAAAAAAATCTTTCAAGCAAAAATCTGACTTTTTCCCATTAAATATTTGCAACCCCCCCCAATACTTTCCTATAAAATATTCTTGTATTAGCAGAACCTTTCTTTTTCCTAGGAAGATTATTCTATTAAAAAAACCCACACTGAATTTATTATCTGATTACTTAAGTTGTCTATACTCTGTATCTGAACACCTCAAAAGCATTTTTTTTTTATTGTGTTCTGTTTCCTACCCATGACAAGCACTTTTCTTCCTGGACTTTAATTATTGGCATTTTCCATGGGGAAGGATATTTATATTGGGAATGCTCGACCTCTTAAGAAGACAGACAATAAACTTCCTGCTGGAGTCTAGCTGTAGAAAACTTTGCCTGAAAAGACAAAGAGGCAGGATTAATCTAATCCCAGTAAGTCATTTAGAGTCATCCTTTGGTGAAAGACAAATACTTGGGAGGCATTTTACCTCCCATACACCAAGACACTTTGCAGCCTACTCATCTCCCTTTGCTTCGTGGAGCAGCCTATACATTTATTCCAGGTTATTTGATATTAATTGCTGAAGATCTGTAACCAGAGAGGATCTATTCCAGATGTGCAAGTACCAATGACTCCATTAGTGTATGGAAGAGCTGCAAATTAAAGTACAACTGAATACAGAGCCCAGCACTGTCCCTCCACTGCAGTAAAATGTCCCTGGTGAAGAAGGGCTCAATTTTCACATTGCTGCTGAACTAGAAGGCAAATAATCCATGGAAAGCACTGAAGCAAACCTAGACTCACAAATTACCGTTTAGGAAAGGAATAGTTTCTGTTACACAGAAGAGAAGCTCTTTTTGGAATGTAGGAAATTTAACTGTGGAACTAAAATCTCCAACCAACATTGTGACCTTTGGGCTCTAATAGTTTGAGGAGATTTAAATATGACACGTGGCATTTTTTGACCTTTGAGGTTTCATGCTAATCAAAATTTTGCAGTATCTTTAATAAGCAAGGTTTTACAGGTTAAAAAACTTTGTTTGAAAATAAAATATTCCACATTTAGTGTTCTCTGAACTTTACAATAAGGAATACAGAATTTCTTTATAATGGTCCAGCTGCATAAATTGCTACATCTGGTGTATGTGACTTATTTTTTAAGGCTGTAGTTTACGATTACATACAATTTCTCACACCTCTACAGTCAAAGCTCCATCAGTGTTTTTGGTGTATATTCTTCAAGGCTGTTTTACTTTATTTGATGGTACTTCTGCATCTCAGTATGCACCCAGGAAGCTCAGTGACTCAAGACTATGCAGAGTGTAAACTTTAAAAGGGTGAACAAGAAATCCCCCTGGGCTTCCCTTTGCCACAAGCATGTCTCAGGAGCCATCCCAGGAGCTGGTTGTTTCTGCTGACCACCTATCTAGCTCCAAATATCACTTTTATGAGACAGTCCTCATAAAGTTTTTGTGTGATGTCTAATTCCTTGGGGATGAGGGAAGTTTTTAAGAGTTTTTATGATTCTATGATTCTCTTTGTTATAAATTTAGACCCAAATCAGAGGAAGCAGCTCTTCCTCCAGAGTGTTCTTCAACCATGGAGGTACAGAGACAAGGGCAGCTTCAGGCTGTCCAGAGCTTGCTGCTCTGAAGGGTGTCACAGCTCTGGCTTTTCAAACATGTCACAGCTCCTTAAGGAAGCTATTATTTTTTTCAACACCACATTTGAAATATATTCTACCTCCCTGCCAGTAACATATTCACTGGAAACAAAGTGGGAGGGGCTGTTCCTGGAAAGGCTTAATCCATTTCCTGACAGCTGTCACCTCGTAGTTTTCTGAATGGAAAGGTTTTTCCCTTGTACAGCTGTGTGGAGTATTCCTGAGAGAGCACGGACCTGGTCTTGAGGAGACTCGGAATGACATTGTTAAAAGATGCAGCTGTAAGAGAGGCAGTGCCTGGCTTGGTAACCAGGTAAGGACAGCTCCCCTGGGAGCAGCGAGGTGCTGGACCCCTGGGCTGGGAAGATCCCTCAGCAAGGCAACTGAGAAAAACAGGAGCCCATGCCTTGCTCTGCTTGCTGCCTGTCCTCGCTCAGTTCCCTGCCCTCCCCAGGGAAAAGCACATCATTGGGGAAGTGCAGAGCCTTGCTCAGTTCACTGCTGTCTCTTCCCTGTCCTGGGGCAGGCCTGAGAGCACCTGGCAGAGATGTTAAATGAGGCTGACTCCACAGATGCTGCTGGGGAGGCAGCCTGAAGCACAGACATAGAGCAACCGCTAAAACACATTGTGAGCGAGGGATGGTGAGAGCTCAGTCATTACCCAAATAAAATACGGTTTGAAACCACTGTTCTTACATGCAGTCAGCTGTGTTTAATTAGGAAAATAATCAAATTGGTGTTATTCCTAAGATTAGCTCTAGGATATCCTTAGACAGGCAGAAATTTAGGAGTAAAATATTTGCATGCAATTAGAACAATTTGTTCTGCCCTGGCTGTCTAAACCATCATTCACAATGTATCTGAGCTGCCAAGGAGCAGCAGGATAGAAACACCAATTGATCAACAGATGGATTTAATAATCATTGAGAGTGAGATTCTCCTAGAAAAATATACTTGGGGCATAGCACATCAGCTGAACATCAGGTCTCATCTCAAATCCTCTGGCTGAAGGATGGTTTTCCAAATTGTTATGTCTCCCTGCAGATTGCCAGTGTTGAGAGGAATGGTGACAGCAGAAGTGTTGAGCTGCCTCACAGGCCCCAGCTGCTGCACAGGCATCAAGGGACATCAAGAGATGGACAACCTCAAGGAGAAGGGGTAGGCTGACAGCTCTCACAGCCCTCTGGCAAACACAGATGTGGTTATACAAATGTTGCTATCATGAAAACACGCAAAGCTGAGGGTGAGCATGCTCTTCAGTCTTGTGTAGAGAGTTGGTGGTATATAAATACTACTATAACAGCATTATAGATGCAGCTAGTCAATATGGATTTTAATTTCAACAGCCCTTG
>VZSR01003803.1:18248927-18267288 GCA_013398615.1 Brachypodius melanocephalos
GATTTTGGTACATTTCTCATAGTTTGGTAATGCTTCCTGTTTATTGCTAATGATGGAATACTGTGTTAATAAACTTTTTTTCTGCTTACTTATGAGCCTCATTCCTTCCAGACAAACACCCACATCTTAGTTTGACTGAATTTGACCCTCTCCATACCTCTGAGTCTCTGAGGACATCTCTAAATCAGAAATAACTTCAGGAATTGTCTCCATGTAGTACAGTCAGCAATGATATAAGGAAGAAGGATTTTAGCTAGGGTACTTAGGAGCCTTGCAGTCTTGTGAGATTAATAAGAGCTTGAATGGGCATATCTACATTGTTCCAAATAATTGTGCTTATCAGCATTTGGAAAAAACAGATTAGATGGAAGTTAGTATATATTTCTAAATTATTAGTGTTACTAGGTGTGATATCTTAGCAATTAAAATACAAGTTTTTCTAAACTCATGTTTTTAACTAACAAGAGGACATATGTTTTTCCTCAATGTGAAATACCTTGGAGAAAAGTTTAAGTCTATATTCACTGTCCAACAGAAGGGATGAGTTGGCTTGTTGAAGGGAAATAGCATTAAGTGCAGAAACCCAACAAAAACATCAATTTCAGTGTTAGTTCTTATGCACTCAGCTTGAGGTTGCTCACCAATCATGTGGGAACAATTATCTTTATGGATTATTGATTATATTAAACCCTCAGGCAACTGTGGGCCTCATAAGGCACTTTGTGGTTGCAAGAAGGGTAAATTTTGTTGGCTCTTTCAAGAGCCTTCCTGAGTAATTTGAAAATATATTAATCAACCTCTAGGGGCAGTTACCACTAGTAATCAGGCTAGATGGATAATTTGATTAATTACAGATTCTTCAGAACATAAATAGATACAGTAATGAGATTAGGTAAACTAAAAATACAAGATACTGAGACAAAGGTCTAATTAATTTATATATAAGGCAAGTAAATTGTAAATACGTTGAGACTGGCTCTTGGAAACAGCCAGGGATTGCCAGAGGGAAGGAAATGATGGCATGTTTTCCTCCTCATGACTGCCTTAGTGGAACACATCAACTGCAGAGTTTCTTCAGTTGTTTCTGAACAAGAGAGGTCTTATTATTTCCAGTGATGAAATGATGCAAAATAACAGGTTTCAAAGCAAACCCCACCAAGGTCAAGGGAAACCTTTCTGTTTTGAATACTACTGTACTGATATAAGGTTCTTTAATTGTCAGAAGATTGGATCTCATTTTACAGGCAATTCTTGAGTTTCCAGTTTGCCAGTCTTAGGTCTTTAAAGGTTTTCTCACACTGTTTGAGGGAAATAATATTCTCTGCATGCTGATATACAGCTATTCTTTTTGTAACACATCCATTGTGAATATTTAGCATTGGGTTTCTTCCTGCCTACCACATACACTTTTTTCCTTTAATTTTCTCTTTCTTTTTATTTATTTTTCTTTTTTTTTTTTTGGATGTGTTTTTGTTTGTTTGTTTTGCTTGTTTGTTTTGTTTTTGTTTTGTTCTCACAGCAATTTATGCTACTCCAGTCTAGACCAGAGGAGATGGGATTTCAAACCTTCCAGCAAGTCCTTCCAGGAGAGCTCTGTGGGACAAGGCTACCTAGGAACCCGAGGAAAAAAGATGTCATCTCACATCCTTGGCAGTTTACTCTTGATGGAAAATTCCCTCCAATTTCTCAAACTGGTGATTTCTACTTTATCCTCAAAGGAGTGTCAAGATGTGTTTGATGCACGTGCCACTGTGTGGAAATGGGCCTGGCTGGGTTTCACTGGCGATACACATCTCACTACAAGCCACCAAATGAGTTGGAAATAATGAAGATTGTACTGTGGATTAAGTTGTACCCTTCAAGAAACCTTGTCTAACTGCAGGCTGGACACATGCATCTCTCATTTTCTGCTATTTATGATAAAAATCTCTATCTTACCCTGCAAACACAAACAGTATCAGTCATATTCAACTCAGTGGCTTGTACACCTCTGAAGAGAAGCAATACTACAAAAATTTGTGGTTTGATCTACAGAGCCAACAAGCCTAGGTAAGCTATAGGAATCCAGATCTCTTTTTCTGTGATAACTCCTGCAAGTGATATATTTACACCATAAAAAAGCAAAAGTGCATGCACAAAATTTGCATGCCATTGTACAGTTGTGTTACCAAGTAGAAGCCTAACAATTAGCAGAATAAAACTAGAGGATAATGAATAACAACAAAACTGGATTTAGATCTAGAGCCTCAGCTTTTTTTTTTTAACCCAACTAATGTTGGCTGAACATGTTTTTGTTAAAAAAAAAGCATACCTTGCTATTAGGTTTCATCATTCCTATCTCTGAGAAATTAATGTCTGAAACACATTTCGGTGGTTCATACTTAATTACAGTTACAGAAGACGTAACCTGAATCCTTAATGCTGTTTAAAATGTATGGTTTAAAAAAAAGTCTTTCATGTGCAACCAGCTATGAACCATACTCCTGCTATGCTACATCTTGGACCAGAACCTCACACAGTGTGTATGAGACCTTAATCCATGAGACCAATGTCTCCAGTGTATTTATGTTCCTGTAATTTCCAAGCACTTCAAATTAGATTTACTTTGTATTTTTAAGAAAGAAACAGAAAGAATGGCCAGTTCTTACACGGTGTAGCTCTATACACTTGCTAAATATTTATAGAATCATAGGACCATAATTTGGGAAAAGCTCTCTAAGGTCATGGAGTCCAGCTGTTAACTCAGCTCTGCCCAGTTCTCCAATGAGAGCATGTCCCTCAGTGACACATCTGCATGACTTTTAAATATCTCCAGGGATGACACTTCCCTGGGCAGCCTCTTGCAATGCATGACCATCCCTTTGGTGAAGAAATTTTTGCTAATATGCAATTTAAACCATGGCTGGTGCAACTTAAGGCCATTTCCTCTTGTCCTTTCACTTGTTACCTTGGAGAGGAGACAAAACCCCACCTCCCTACCACCTCCTTCCTGGCAGCTATAGAGAGCAATAAAGTTTCTCCTGAGTGCCATTTTTTTCTCATTTTCTCATGTTCTCTGGTAAACATCCCCAAACCTGTGTGAAAGCGGGGCACCTGGGCCTTTTTATCTGACTGTTTTCCATGTATCACAGCAGTGAAATTACTGGAAGGTACTAAATTCCTCGAGGTATACTGAAGCGAACAGGAAGCAGTTTATGCTTACATTGCTATTGCTTGCATCTTAATAGAAAGAAGCAGGAAGAGGACAATAAATAATAATGGAGTAAGTGTTTTTGATCACACTTTATAGGGAAGGTGCTGCTCTGGGACCTCTTGGCTGGCGCAGAGAATGCTGCAAAGTGGCAGGGATTGCAGATCCAGCTGGATCCCATGGCTGAGTCTGAGCCAAATATGCCTCCTAGGGCCACAGACTGGCACAGGTGTCGATGTCAGTCATGTGCAAGATGCCACTTGAGGAGCAGATACTGAACATCTACAAAGAGAATTTTAGAGGACTGTGAATCTGGAGATCAATTGGCATCACGGAAATCTTATGATTACCCTGCATCACAATGAGCTGAAACTCATCCCAAGGTCAGGGCAGCTAGGGAAAGGTTTGAGTAGCTCAGTATCTCGTGTCCAGAATTAGCTAACATCGTCTATCCAGTGGGGAGTGTAAAAGCAGGGCATGTGTGCAGGGTGCCTCTTCAGAGATGTGTCACACTGGGGCTTGCTTAAACCAGGGGTGGATATTCCTCTACACTGCAAGCTGTAAAGCACAGGAGAAAAGTGTTACTGTGTGGGGGAGGAAAAGAAAGAAAAGTGTGCCTGTATTGAGCAAACCACGACTCTGCAGGGAGCCTGAGGTGTTTGGCTGGAGAGGTTTTTAGAAGTGGGTTTTTCATGCACCTTCTGTATGCAATTTCCTAAATTAATTGATACTTTTCTTCATAAGGATTGTAGTGCCTATGTTTGCTGTCTGAGAAGCCGTGCACCTGTCAGACCTTCTGCTTGTTATCTAGTACGTGTTCCCATTCTCCTTTCTTTTTCAGGTCTGGATCTGAACTCATGAGAAGATGAAGCATCGTGCCTTATCTATTTCCTCTTCTCCCTGTACCAGCCAGGCTGTTAGCATGTGTGGGGGCAGCGCATCTCAATTGCATCCTGCCACGGCCCTGATAAATTCAGCAGCGTGTGGCAGTGAAGTGCTTGGCAGACCTCTAAGATAAGTGAGATAAATGCTGTGCACTTTCCCAGTGAAGATCTTCATACAAATGTGAAGCCGCTCACGCTGTGATTCGAGCCTCCTCCTCAGAGAGATGCTGTGCTTCCCCATCTGCTGCGTAAGGGCAGGACTTATTGGTGAGTTTGGGAAAGGGAGAGTAGGTCATGTAATGCCCATATAATAATAATAATAATAATAATAATAATAATAATAATAATAATAATAATAATAATAATAAGTATTACTTAAAGATATTGTTGTTACAAGTGGTGGGAAACCTGGCTTGATCTGCCTCTTATGAGGACACAAGCTCTCCAGAGAAGTCTTGAGACAGCTTCAAGTAGCATAAGTGTCATTTTGACTCAAACTCTCTGCAGAAAGGCCTGTAAATGTTGGACCTGCACTGTTGTGTCAGAACAAAGAAATAATAGAAATCAGCAGCTGGCATACAGGTCCTTCTTCACCAAGCATTGCTGTTTATACCTGTCAAATTCCAGGTTTTTCAAATTGTTCAAGGAGGGAACAAAGCACAAAAAGATTTTTTTTTCCCCTAAGTCATATATGAGGGTGAAGTTGCCCTGGTGGTGGTATGTCCACCCAGACATCAGCCCCAGGAAATACATTGCTACCAGGACTGAGACTGAAGGGAACCTTAAGCCAAGAGTCAGTGTCTTCAATTCTGACAGTACAACTCAGTGCTGAGTTGTGGATGCTTGCAAGCCTGGGCTGGTATCAGCGGCACTAGTGAAGGCAAAGCTGGTATTTATAGATAGGACAAGCTCGTGGTTGCTCCAGTTTACACAGCATGGCGAGAAAATGATTGTCATGCCTGCCTGCTGCTTCCTGACCTGCCCTGTTCTATGCCATGTATTTATGCTATGCTACCCACTCTGTGCTGTGCTCTGCTGTGACATGATGTCTGTGCTTGAGACATTCCTCCCACCCCAAGGCACCGTGAATGAGACTCTGAGATTTCCTGAATCACAGTCACAGGGCAGCAGAGAGAAGACAAAGATCTGATCTCTTCAATCCCACAGCAGGTAGACAATTTAATTCTCTAAGGCTGATGGTATTTTCACAGACACTAAGCTTTACAGGAGGAGGTGAAGAAAATTAATTAAACTGAAGCAGAGCATTGAAGGTGGGCAGAAGATACATTTTGTGTTTGTTAAATCTGTTCAGGCAGTGTTTTAAACAAATCATGCCCTCTTTGCCAGATAGATTTTCAGTAAATACTTTATCTACTGGTCTGTGTAATTTTAACATTTCATTTTGTAACAACATTGCAATATAACAGAATTATAACAGTGCCTCAGTGAAAAGATGCCAACTTCTTATTGCAGTGGTTTGAGTTCCAATTCATTTGAATGAACAAAAGCATTTAAAAATTATAAATTATTGATGTCCTTCAACTACAAAATCAGTAGATGCACAATTCTCCTCTTTTAAACTTACTGAAATACAAGGTAAAATATAAGGTAATATATTGATAAAGCTATTATATAAAGACCATTTCTATGCTATAGAAAGTACCCCCAGAATATGAACAAACACCTGCTTTTTCCAGCTTTGCTTTAATTTTGCTGGCATGTTATCCTGTATGCTAGCTCTTGACACAGTCCAGCAACAATGGAATAGTGCAGCAGGGTTTCCTTTTCTTATACCTACTAAGAGAAATACAACCTCTAGTCACTCACTGAGTTGTACAGGCATTTCCCAGGCTTGTTTTCCAAAGAAGAAGCTGTCAGAAGTACACAAAGCCTGTTGTTGAGTCATTTATTATATTCGAACTGTGGCTCAGTCTGGAGCCCCTAGCTGAGATCAAGACTCCATCAATCTAGGCAATGTATAGCCATGCTGTAGAAGATATTTTTTACTTGATGACTGGGGAGAATGGGCAGAAAAGACAACCCTATGGGGGCATGCTATACCTCCACTATCAGCCAGCCCTGGGAGGAGTCACTGGCAGGCACCTTCCAGGCTGATGGTCAGCTCCTCCACCATCCTGTCACTGTGAAAGCACAGGGAGACTGCATCCCTCTTCCCAGTGTGCTGAGCCCCCTCAGCTGTTGCAGAGAAGAAGGACATGGGCTACAGCGTAGAGGCTGCAGCCTGAGCTCTACTGCTTCACCTATTTCAAGCAGATGAGATTCATAGACAACTCGAGGTTTGTCTGCAGTTTTAATAAAAAATGATGTGTCATTTAGCACAGCCCTGCACACCAGGAGATGGCATGAATCTGACCCAGTGCCTTTGGGTAAGACCAGTTGCTGCTGTCAGCATGGGATAAATCTTCCTCCTTTCTGCAGCAGGGACAGTTTCATGTCCCCATGTCATGAGAGCCCTTCTGAGAAGCCTTTGCCCAGCACAGCTGGAGGCATTGCCTGCGGTCCTGGCACATTGCAGTGAAGACAAAATGCACCATTAATGGCATTATTTGGCACATGCAATGAGCAATGACAACGGCCAGGAATGTGTGAGGAGCGATGGACATGTCCCTGGACATGGTGACTGAGCTAAAATAGTGGAAAAGGGCATTGTCGCATTTGCCTCCTTCATACCCATCCTCTGAGTGGGAGAAGGAATTTAGACTTTCTCAGCTGTAGCCTCAAAAGCAACTCACAATGTATTCCAGTACAAACCAATAGGTCAAATAGCAAGGGCAAATATGAGAATTACCATCTTTCATTATGTGTTAAGGTTGTGCCTGAGTAATTATGTCCAGCAAACTGTATTATAATGGAGTTAGCTCTTAAAAGCTTCTTCACTGTACAAGATCACATCAGTTTTTCCCCACCATGTTTGCCTTTTGAAGGTGTGTTCCTACAGTTGTAATGCAATTTTTCATATGAGGGTTGTGAAATAGAAGCCTTTAGTTTAATTTTTGACAGATCTATTTTTTTTTCTTGGAGATGTGTAAATTGCTAACTTTCACAGCTGGATTTGACCTAAATCTGTGAAGGTCAGAGGTATCCCTTTGGAGTTTTCATTTCAAACTATGTATTTCACCAGCTGTGGTATAACACACTTTATTCTATAAAATAAAAAAGACAATTAATGAAATATTTTTACTAATGAAATCTGATCTTGGTAGGAATTCACAATTGTTGAGTATATTTGCACATCTGCATGCTTAAATATAGCCATTAAGCAAAAAAAGAAAAATCTCAAAAAGAAACCATGCACTAAAACACCATGGTCAGACATATGCAAAATAATAAATCTTTAAAAAATTCCCACTAGTAACAGGGAATTTCTTCATGATTGGTGGGCTTTGCCTGTGTCCAAGCTGAAAAAAAAGTTAATGGTCATGCAGTTGTGCTTTACTGCTTATCATCTAAAAAGCAATTTTCCTTTCATTTGCAGGAAAGCTTTGTATTTGATTGATTGCATTGATTTTTGCTTGCATTTTACCTGTACAGATTGATGACTACCATATTATACATGTAGAACTTGTGCAAATAAACTAATTTTGCTATCATTCTATTTAGGGGGCACCTTCAAGGGATATTTACATTCTTCATATAATATTTACATTCTGATACGTTTGCTTATGACAAATGGTTTTCCTTCAGGTTGTTTTCTCTGTTGTGTGGCTTGGCAAAGGTGATTTCACTAAACAAGGAGTATTTTTGTTTGTCTGCCCTGGGTTGGTTTGTTTGCCAGTCAACAGTATGCCTCACAATAAAGGACAGCTGATGTCTCATGGAGCATGCCCAATAATTTACCAGTTAGAGGTGGAAAACTATACCAGAATTGACATAATGGATTCTTTTTATTTGTTTCCACTCAGTTTGAGTTAATTAGTGTAAGTTGTACTGTATTTGCACTGCTGCAAGGGAATACCCTGACTTGTAGGCTCCTCTTTTCCTGACGTGCTGTGTGATCTTGTTAATTGGGATGGAGCAGCACAGGAGAATGCAGATGCCTCCATAGGTAGGAGGTAGGTCAGGAAAGGACATATTTCTGAACTCCCCTGGAAATTGTCTGCTTCATCCATCACCTAAGAACTTCCAAGAATCTAAAGCTTCATACTTAAATTTCCCAAAGATGAATGAAAGGCATAATTACTCAACTAGGGTTGAAATCTAAAGTCAAGCAAATAAATCAGAAGGCTGCAAGTCAGGTAATGCAATAGCTCCAGGTAAAGTAGTGGCTTTAACCTGAGGAAGGATAGGTTTAGATTAGACATAAGGAAAAATCTCTACTGTGAGGGTCATGAAGCTCTGGCAAGTTGCCCAGAAAAGTAGTGGAAGTGTTTAAGGCCAGTTTGGATGTGACTTTGAAAAACTGCTCTAATGAAAGAAGTCCCTGCCCATGGCAGTGGGTTGGAACTAATCAATCTCTAAGACCCCTTCCAATCGAAACCATTCTATGATTGTGAACATTTGGGATGTCCCAGGTGTTGCTGGTGTCTGTTGGACTTGCTCTGCTCTGAGGATGCAGACTGGAGCAAAGAGCTGAGGTTAGGCAGAGGGCACCAAACCAGTGTAGGCACTGTGTTTGCAGAGAGCTCACCAGGGAATCTGATTGCCTCTCACTAACAGCTGACTCGAGTCCAAATGGTCTGCATGGAGGAGTTTTCTTGGGATGAAAAGAAGCGACTGTGCTACACACATGGCTGGGGGGGAACCATGGTAATTTTTAATAGGTAGGACTAAGTGTATACCTGGAACTTGGGATTTTGTGCGTTTTTCTGTGGTTCACTTTTTTTCTGTTTTTTTCTTGTTTTACTCTTGCTTTTTTGTTTGTTTTGGTTATTTGTTTTTGAGAGGTTTTGTTGTTGTTTTTATTTGCAAGTGTGTTTGCTTTTTTAAGGTGAGAAACTCATTCAGACAATATAAAAAGAAGCTACCGAGAGGGGGGTTTTACCCTATTGATGATGAACACTCATCATCAATACTTTTTGTTTTGTTTGGAGATGGTGCACCACCTTTAAGGTAGGAGAAAAGAGGCTGAGGACTGTAGCAAGCCATAATGCTTCCCTGATGATCCTCAGCTACTGCAGGGTCAGACCCCTGAGCCTGACCTACTGTTCCTTGCTCTGAGAAATGCTTGAATTTCTCACCAAGTTTGTTCTGAGAGTCAGCATGGTGAAGAAGGAATTACAGTCTCCTTCCTCTGTTTTTGTGACAACCTCACTGGCAGCAAAAGGTTGCATTCTTTCTTTGGCAAATCTCACTCAGAGTCCTCTCAAATATTCCTATAGCAAGAGTTTCACCAGTTGATGCTTCACAGTAAAAAAAGCTTTTATTTTATTTTAAAGAAATAGTTTGAAATAAATTTCCTTTTGAATGCAGATCAGTATAAATAAGAACCAGAAGCAGAACAACCTGCCTAGTGTATCCCAATTAGCACTGCATTATTAGCCTGCCAGGGTGCCAGCCTAAAAGTCATTGGCTGCTTTGTAACACAGCTGGGCAACTCACTAATTGTTTTTATTAATGAAGAAAACTTCCCTTCCTCAGCTGTTTCTTAATGAAATTGTGGGTTTTTCCCTTGGTTAGCAAATCAAATCAGATTGCATTTGCACACATTTGTGTGACCAACAGATTGCAATTTGAATAAGAACAATATCTAAGTTTCAAATACAGCTCATGGATAATTAATGACCATTCATTGGTAATAATTAAGTTTTCTGACACATGAAATACTATATCTGACTGCGAGAGATTTGTCAGGTTAGGAATATTGGATCCAATACAGAAAGAGAAATATTAGAAAACAAACTTTGGCATCAACTTAGAATGTATTTATCTTGAAAATATTACATAATTTTATAGTTCAAATAAGTATTTCAACAGCTCTTTATGGAATTATGTGATGTGATTTGTAATAAATGTGTGACACCAAAATGCTACTAAGAGACTGTTATTTCTTGCCCCAGTCACTTGATGCAGGTGATAGTTTTGTGAGATTAATACTCCTGTCACATAACACTTGCTTCTGCCTAGTGTTATATCTTCTCCTTTATCGTATCTGTGAATCAAAAGAAAAAAAAAATATGGTGCCAACTAAATTTGACAAGAATAAAATAGCATCCTTAGTCAATTTTGTGATGCCTCTGAAAGGCCAACATGGTTTTTTTTTTTCCCCCAGTTTTAATCATCCTATTTAGAGATGGAATAAACAGGCATTCCCTCACAAGGTCCTGGGCTAGATAGGGCTGGTGCAGACAGTAATCTCCTGCTCTGCTCTTTTGGCTGCTGTTTCAGTTCTGCTCTGATGCAAGTGTACTGCAGCAAACTTGCAGCAGCGGAACAAAGAGTGTGTGTCCATTTGTGGTTCCTATAATTCTCTCGTGGAAACAGAGGGGGCTGTGAACCGTGGGCTAACCTGAGAGTGTTGGTGCCCAAAGTGCACACTTTGAAAGCCGTGCTGCCTGGGACACTGTCATGAGAGTGCTGAAAATCAGAACAAACTTCCCAAACGTAAGTAAGAGTGTGAGACATAGTATATAGGAACTTGTCCTGTGTGATTATAGTGCTAGTCCTGGGGCAGGAGGAATTGTGAGAAGTTATTTCCATCCCTATCCCCATGACCTACTGCCCCATTAATGTGTGGATGTAGGATGGGCTTCGCAAGCTGATGCAGAGCTCAGATTATAGCATGGGCCACCTTGCTACAGTGTTCTGTCAACCACGAGTCTTCACAAAGCCCTGTCACTGACCCTCTTTCCCTTTCACCTTTTCTGTCAAAATTGTTATTATACCATCTTCTCTGGGGTGCTGGAGCAGCACCTCTCTATTTACAAAGGAGAACAAATAGTGAAAAGGCATTGAGAAGTCAGGCAGAAGAGTGAATTCTTGGAGGCTGCCACAAGGCCAGAGTGTGAGGGTCTTCATTGTCTGACAAGAAGGTGTCTCCTTCAGTCCAGAATGACTCTAACAAGAGTCATTTTTAGAGTTTTTTTCAAGACATATATTCATTGAGAAGTGCAGTTATCTTGTGACAACTTATGTGAGTTTTTAAGCAAGAATGAAGATGATGAGCAGGAAAAATGCCCAGAAGGGAATATTGTTACCTTCCCTCTTCTAATTTCTCATCCATGAGGATGAGAATACTCTGTGAGGTGAGAGGAGACCCAGGTCCAATGCAACCCTTGCATCCTCTTTGGTAAGATGATGTTGGACTTGCTGGGAGGGTCACATGGATGGAGCAGTTTTAGCAGGCAGAAGTGATAAACCAGGAGTGCCTTGCAGAGTGAGGACCTGAGGAAGGTAAGATGCTGATAGTGCTGTTTTCTTTCTGCTGAGAGGGTAATCTAGTTGTGACTATTCAGTGCATGTCTGCCTACATCCACGTCAAAAAACTACTCCCCAACTGCTCCCATGAGTTAAAGACCATTTAGCTGTTTGTAAGTCTGCCCCATCTCATTGTTTATTTTTTTTAACCTCCACTCTGGAACAAAATTTCAAATCTCAGCAAAGAATAGCTGTTAGCAGCCAGTAACTTGTTCTTGGTGATAACTTGGGAAATGAAGTCACCAAATCAGCCAAGAAGCTGCTTTTCCATGGGTTGAACTCTATTTAATGACATAGGAGAGAAATAAAAAGGCCGCTCATGTCTGGATGGAGATCTTGAGAACTAGTATGTCCTAGCTGAGGAAGTTCTGGAAGATGTGACAGGGTAAGATAAACAGGAGTTCTCTGAACTGATTTCAGTTCTTCTAGCCACAGGTTTGTCTGTCTCTTGCAATCCAGCCATGGTTTACATGGGTTTGAACCTTGCAGAGGCATCAGTGGATAGTTTGCCTTTACCCTCATGTGTTTCTGCAGGTGTCAGTTCTAACAGAGTGGGCCTTAAAAAAGAAAAAAAAAATTGGTGGTTGCTGCAGCAAAAGAGAGAAAGGTATTCAGCACTGATCCCAGGGTAGCCAGAGGGTCATTCTTTGGAGAGGTGCTATCCTTTTGGAGAGACCCAGACATTACCCAAACCTAGGCAGGGCAACCACTCTGACCCAAGCCTCACGTGCCCAGAGGATACAAGAGCAGGTGGCATTTCTAAAGCAGAGATCAGCGTGGATGGTAGGTGTAGTACTAAGTGAGGGTACACAAAAATACTGTGCAAAATTTTAACATTTACAAAATAAAGCATATTTCTCAAGCAGAATCTCTCCCCTCAACTGATGCATGAAGTGGGGAATTTTCGACAGACCACTTTTTCCAAGTGTACAATAAATAAATTGTCAGCAGCTATGAGAAAAGACTGAAAAAAAACCTCTTAAAATAGTTACCTAACCTGCACCTTTTCTTTTCAGCTGCTAAAATTTCTCTGCCACTCAGCAGCCCAGAGAGCAATGCTCAGCATGTTTTACAAGCACTTCATGTAACTTGTGGAGAAGAATAAAAAGGTCATCTTTCTAGTGCTGTGTAATCCTGCACACTATTAAGTACTAAAGGTACTTCTCTTTTGAACCAATAGTACTGAAAAAAACAAAAGTGGGAGTCATGAGCATTTAAAAAGGGTTCTGTTGGGCATATGTGTGATCAAAGCCAGGAACAGTCCTTTGCTGAGAGAGACACACTATGCATTTTCGAGCTGTGGGACTTGTGTAGTCTTGCCTACATCACAGCATATATCCTCAGCTGTGTCCAGTGGAGCTGTGCAATGGCTGTGCCTTAATTTCTATACGTCTGCTGTGTGTATCGATTATCTGAGCAAATGATGCTAAAGCAGCTAAGTCATGTTTACCCAAATAAAAAAGATAATTGGCCAGATCCATCCCTGATGTAACTGTTCCAATCGGTGCAGTTCTGTCAAGGACAAATTTGTCTCGAGTGATGGAAAATTCCCCATGACATGCCTGTTAAACCAAGGCAGGTGCCCAAAATAAATTAGGAAAAATAAGGCATCTTCTCCAAGTTTGTGCTTCCCTGAAAGGATCCAGAAAGATGCTGTTGGGGGACGAGTTCCTGTGGCAGGGTGCTGCTGCAGGGCTCTTGTGCCCAGTCCTCGCCCAGGTGGTTGTGCTGCAGAGGCTGCTCTGAGCAGGCACCCAAAAGGCTTCTCCAGGGTCTCCTCCCTGACACATCTCCATTGTGGGATGGGCACAGGTGGGTGCAGAGGGAAAGCCTCTCTGCCTGCTTGGTGGAGACCTCCTTGTCTCTTCCCCAGCTGTACTTCTAAATAAACAGGAGGCCACATCTGGGCTGATAGACCCAACAGGCTTCTGTTAACCATGCCTGTGTCTAGTGCCACTTAGAGTGGATGTGAAAGAGAGACAGCTTGTTAGTGAGGTCCAAACAGAGCCCGCTTATTTATCAGCATAAACATCCCCAGGGGGCTGGATTAAATGTTTGCATGCTGGGGAAAACAGATTGTGCCAGCAGAAAGGATGACTCAGTCCTAAAGAGAGATGCATCTTGCATTCAGCTTCTGTGCCTGCCAAACTGCCCTGCACCCTATTACTGGGGAAGCTCAAGCCTGGAGTGTGATTTTCTAGTACTAGTGGATATTTTTAGTCAGGTTCTCTCTGACATCCCCTCTTAAATGCTAGCCATTAATGCAGTGCACATTCTGTTTGTGTCATTTTGTCCTTAGAGTTTTCTCGATGGATGGATTGTTCTGTAATGCAGGTAATCCTAATGAATAGACAAATGCCAGCTCAATATTTCATAAAGTAAAATACTATAGCTATTCTCAATAACATGCTGAAGTAATTTCACCTTTACAGGAATTTTGATCACCATTTCAGTGTTTTCAAATCTATCCAATATAAATCTGGATGTACAATTCATTATGAATAATTTATGCTGCAGATTTGACCCACTTTTCCATTTGCAAATTACTATAATTCCTCTCTAATGGTAGTGTTTTCCCCTCCAGTTTTTCCTTACAAACCTAGATTGAGGCCAAGCAAGGGTATCTAAAATAAATGATAATTTAACTCTACCTACTGATTGCTTCGAGGCTATGGATGCACCACTACTAAGAGAAAATATGATATGGAAAATACACTTTGATTATTTAAATTTTGTATTATTCTTCTTTGATGAAAAAGCATTGAAGTAATTGGTTGTTTGCTGAGAGTTTTATGCAACTATCACTTGCACATGTATAGAATTTTTATCTTGTGATTAGTCATCTCTGCATTACTATTGTTGCTAATTAGTTCATAAAGTCAGTTTTGTAAAAAAGCTTTAAAAAATAACAGTAACACGCATAGAAAGTTGTTGAATTTGCAGAATGACATGTTTGCCTCCTCTTCCAAGACTTTGTCTTTGAGCCTCAGTTCTAGAAAAATTCTGGCTTCATTCCTGGTAGATGCAATACAGACATGGCAAGCACATTTTTCTGTGGCTCTTCAGAATGTTTTACATTCTTCTTTTTCCTGATGTAATTTAAACAGTGAAATTATATTTGCACAGTGTTTGTCATGAACTGTGTGGTGATAATTTTCCTTCTTTCTGTTTTTGATTAATTATTGTCACACCTGAGCGCTGTCCCAAGGATACGAGGAGCTCTTTGGTGTTCTGCTCTGTGTACAGTTCAGGAAAGGAGTTTCTAACATGGGGGAATGAAACCACATGCACCTTTAATAATCCCAGTGGTTCTGATATAGAGAGTTGTTTTATCTGCCAAACAGCTCTTCTGAAATGCTTTGGCTCTTCAATTTGTTCTTTTGTTTGCTTTTTAGAATACAGTGTGGCAGCCTGTATTTCAGCCTTAATAAAGTGCAGAATTAGGCACTCATCCTCTAAAAGGGTTCTTATCCCTTTATAAAGATGGATGGCTCAGACATGGAAAGCAGAACATAGCTTCTGAAAGAAATGGGAACTATGTACAAATGAGGCAGTAAAAATAAATGACACAGTACATTCACTAGCCAAGCAAGATGTTACAGTCTACATAAAGGCTAAGATGCTGACTTCACAGGACCTTGTGAGCAGAGCTTCTGTAGGCAGAAGCAATTTACAATTATTGGTACATTAATGACAGTATGTGATAAGTGAATTACTGGGACGTTGGTAAATGCTATTCTCATTAAAAGTCAATCTATTGTTGGCACTAAACCCATAGTTTTCAGATATGCCTACATATTGAGCCATTAAAAATGTGTCAGTCTGAGCTATCATCTGGCAAGAAGAGTCACAACTGAGGAGTGAAAACCTTATTTTAGTAGGTGCTGTAGAGTAAATCTTTTTTAAGCCACTGGAAAATCATACATATGTAAGATACTGGAAGACACCTTTCTATTAATTTGTGCAGAAAGGCACAGGAAGTAGGTTAATGGTCTTTGAGTTGCAGGTTCAAGCTGCTGAAGTGCAGCTAATTTTGAAAAATGAAGTGCCCTGGCAAAAGGGCTTGGGGCATTTTAAATTTCAGGTGTTGCAAAGATATTACTAGAATCTCTCCAAGGTCCAACTTGTTCCATCATTGAGTGGATTTGACTTTTGATTTGACATGGGTGTTATCCCCATGGTGTTGATTCCTTGTATATCTGAGAAGAATATAGGCTTCCAATCGGCTTAGGAGACCTGGTGATGGTTGCTGGAGGAAGTATTGTTAAATACAGAACCCATGGGAGGTGTCTCCTCTAGAAAATATTGAGCTAGCAGAAATGTGGGGGAAATGAGAGGGAGAAATAGCTGCGATTAGGAATAGCTAACAGTCACCACTCACATAAAGCTGAAAAACTAGACATGTACTTCTAAACTTTTGTAGTTTTAGACAATTATAAGTGTGGAATGTTACTGTACTTCTTCTCAAGGGGTCTGGTCAAGGAAGTCTGATAGGCAAATGGACCACTTAGTTTTTGTAGACTGTAGTTGAACAAGGATTCTAACATGGGCTGACCCTTGGAAAGCATTCTCTGGTCAGTAATGGATCAAAGTTTATTTTCTTTGACTTCTTGCTTATACAAGCACCTGCCAGCAAAGTTTTGTCTCAGCAAATTGACTGGAGTGCTAAGACTCTCTGAAGTATGAAGGGTCCCTGGGAGATGTGAATAGGGGCACTAAGATACACACATCCCAGAAAAAGGGTTTCTGACTGGAGAAAAGACAGCAGGACATGCAGAGTAACATGAAAGAAGAGATTGCTGAGTCAGCTGAGAAGTTCCATTTATTTTATTCTGTCTGTTTTCTTCTTAGTCACCAAGGTCCATAGATAAACGTAATTAGCATCTTTCAGCCTCCGTCTTGTTTACTCTGGCTTTTTAATAGCTGTGGACTGTGATAATAATCCTGATTTCTTACTGATTATTTCATATTTGCATGTTTTCATATTAGGTAGCTCTTGGGACACATGACATTTTAGGGTTAAGACCCTTTCTGATTCCCAAATTGTTCTGAGCTAAGATCAGACCTGACTGAAGGGAAGTAGTTAAAGAGGTAGTGTGGTACAATAAGGCCTCAGAAGCCTACTGGGAGCACAAATGTTTCTGAGAAACTCATAGACCCAGGCAAAAGGACAGCAGTATTTGTATGACTGTAATCCTGAGGTAATGTGTAAATGCACTGCATTCCTTAGGGATGGGTGTCAGCCTGTGCTGACAGACTGTAAAAAGAGGCTCTGGTACTGCTCGAGTCTCAGCGCCATAATGAAGCTGATTAGACCTAAAGGCTTCCTCCCTCACTGCATTTGGAAACCACACCCTCAGTGCAGAGCGTGCTCATTCAGGGTTTGAGCAAGCTCCTCAGGGAGCCTTTTTTTCCTGGAATAATTTCTGTCTTCTTGGATAGTTATTCAATCACACTTTGTGCGATAGCCTCATGCTTCTCACTGACACGTTGACATAATTGTAGTAAGCTATCGTGTAAAGAGGTACTGCACACAGATTGAAAGCATTGGATGTCTTGTGAATCTTCAAGAAGCTCTTAGGAATGTTAATGAATCCCATTGTACTCGTTCCATCAGTGGCCTTTGGAGGTTTTTTTTGTAAGGAAAAGATGAAGTTCAAAATGTTTTAAGAAGTTTATTGTAAAGTGCTGAAAGTAGAGCTTCAAAATAAGATCAATACTCTTCTCTGCACCACACAAGTTTAAAAGAGAAAACATAGTTTGAAATGTAATTTCAGTTTTCTTTACTTGGGAGTCTTATTCAAAGCTCATGTTGGAATAAACTGAACTTTCCTCCACCATGTCCAAAGGAACAACTGTATTTTTACTGATATCCCAATTAACATTTGTACTGTTCATAGTGCAGAAGAACCAGATTGCTCACCACACATTTGTAACACAAAAATGTCAGAAGTATATTTTGGCCCAAGTTATAAAGTAGATTAAATTAAAATTTGATTTAGGGTTTTTGAATTGCACTTCATTCAGATCAAGAGAAAAAATGTGATGCTGTGTATTTGAGAGGTGGTCTTATATGTTTTTAAGCAACAATCTCTTAACCTTGAACTTAAAATAATGAAAAATTGAATAGGAAGATAAAAATTTTTTCCTTCATATAATATATGTGAACATATATAAAATTTCTAAATATTTTATTTGTACCTCTATGTATACATACACACACAAAGGCATAATAAGCTTTATACATTATTAGACTTCAAAGATTTGAGTTTGACAACTGAATTAAATAGTTTGTGTAATGATCAGTAGTCATTCATATTGTACCTTCTTTGATGAGTTTATAAGTTCATTTGGCCCAAGAAAACTTTTCTCACCCGTCTTCATTGGGCAGGAACTTTAATTCTGCCCAGCTGTCTTTTAAATAGGAAACGACTTAAAGTTATTTCTGCTTTTTAAAACTTCAGATTTAAAGCACAAATCTCTGAAGGTACATATATGTTGTCCCATTGGAGCACAGCTGGATTTCATATGCAGTCCTCGTCTGCTTGCAAGATGTTGAATGTTTGGAAGTTGTCATCTGGAACACACGCTGCTTGTTAGTATGAGCTGATCTGAACCGTGTGCATGTTTCCAACCCGGTATTCCCTGCCTGCACAGAGATCTCCAAAGGTACCCTTGTGATCTCTCCAGCCCCTGCACCCTCATCCTCTCCTGCCTTCATATATGCATTGGGCCCTTAGCTGTACACTGTGCTAAAGGCTGTTTCTGATGGAAAACTATAAACAGCCTCAGCCTGCAGACTTCCCTTGGTTCTGGGCCTTAAAGAAGTGGGTGGCCAGGAGAAAGTCCAGGGAGCTCTAGAGAATATCTGAGGTACATGGTGGCTTTAGCAGCCCTAAACTCAACTTCTGGC
>VZSR01003803.1:18267388-18306029 GCA_013398615.1 Brachypodius melanocephalos
TCATGAAGATGGTGATAGAATACTTTGTGCAAATCCTATGCTACAACCCAGGACAGGTACTGGTTCAGATCTAGCATAAGACTATGTAGGAGTTGTGTGAAGAGAGGAATTAGTAGGGTTTCTGGGTGG
Source organism: Brachypodius melanocephalos (assembly GCA_013398615.1). Taxonomy (NCBI): domain Eukaryota; kingdom Metazoa; phylum Chordata; class Aves; order Passeriformes; family Pycnonotidae; genus Brachypodius; species Brachypodius melanocephalos. The sequence goes on from VZSR01003803.1 coordinate 18,267,518, forward strand.
CTGTTTTGGAGAGGATTGGATTGAAACCTCAAACTTCACATTTTTGTTTTTATTGCTTTATCTTTTTTTTTCTTTTTTTTTCTTTTTTTTTTTTTTTTAAGGCATTCTTCATTATAAGCAAAAAGCTTCGTTGAAATAAAATGCATTCTAACAAGCTGTGGAAGCTGTTCATCTTCAGTACTTGCTCTCACTCTTTTAACTTTTTTTTCATCGAGGCCAGCACTGTACAGGTCAACAGTATTTACGGCCCACAGCAGTAGCCTGGCATGGTTACCCTGCTGGGTCAGGCTGGTAGAGGTCATTAGTCCAGCCCTGACAGTGTGGGGCTAGAGCAGAGCCAATAACACAAGCAAGGATGAAAGGACTGGCCACTTGCCTTTCCTCTCTTGCTTTGTCAAAAACAATATCCAGAAGCTGTGGACAGTGCAGCTATTCTGACAGCACTTGGGATGCCCCCAGTACCAGTGCTGAGGGTACTTACATTGATGACACAAGTATATATGTTCCTTCACTAAATAATTGGTGCTGGAGCCATTACTCATCCTGTTACGGCCAATATTGTGTGACCTCATCCAGCAGGAGTTAGGTACTATCATCTACAGTATGGTTAGAAAAAGAATGGCTGGTGTTTCTTTCCAGTGATAAGGAGAGAGTGCCAACCTACACACTCCCAGGTGGTGTAAGCACATCTTCTAGGTCTGGCCACAGTGCCACGGGGTGGCATTTGGATAGCAATAATCTACCTAATGACAAGTGGTAAGTGCTGTATGCAGAGGAAGGTAACTTACAGCTTTGTCAAGGAAACCGTACCATAAAACCCTGTAATGATGGGCAAACACAGGGGCAGAATGTTCTAGATGAATTCACATATCCAGCTGATTTGAAAGGCAGCTGAAATTCTCTTCAGTAGCCATCAGCAGATATGCTCCTGGGGTACACACGTGGTGGAGGGTTTCATGAAGGGCTCTAATTTTTAACCCAGATAATTGCAGTGGCTTCTTCAGAATTTCACCAACACCATATTGAATAATGATAATAGTGGTTAAACTAGCAGCTTTCTATGATCTCTTTACATATTTTCCTCATGTCCTATACTTTTTCTACTGCGTCTTCAGATAGTTTTTTTCTAGGTTAACTCATCAAATTAGCCTGTTAATACAGAAAATGAAGAAATGCTTTTGTAAATTATGTGTAATATGAGACACCGTTTGACTTCTTCTAGTGAAAAGAGAAGGTGTAAGAAAGATAAGGCAGAGTGGATATCTTGGTACCAGAATGGAAGTGGAAAGGCCTGTGTAATACACCCTGTGCATACCCCCAGTGGTGTCTGGAATTCAAAACCTCACTCTGGGCAGGGCAGTGTCTGGAGCTAGCCTGCAAGAAACTAAGAAGGGTGGAGTCAAGACATTTGTTCATCTCCAGATGCCAGAAACTGAAACATATGGGAGTGCCTTTATTTTCTCTGTCTGCGAAACATATTCCTGAACTCGTGGTACTGTAAGTATTCTTCTGAAGAACCAAAATACATTCAACTGGATAACAGATGTGCAACCCATTGCCTTTTATACACCACTTCAGATGCTGATAGCCACCCATGGAGCTAGAGACCTGGACCCCAGTCATTCTATGCCTTGAGGAGCTCTGTTACATCCCATCTCACACTGGAGGGTCTTCACCTTGCCTGAGGCTGCAGAAGGCTGGATGAACAAATGTCTTGTTCATGTTGTTATTTTCCTTGTTTCGAAAGTAAATGTAGAAAGTGGTGCTCTTACATGGTTTGGGTTCTTTCCTGGAATAGTGAGCTTCCCAGGATGCAGAGGACTTAAGCTGTTCTCTTGGTGAGCACAATCTGTATTTCCATCTGTACAAGAAGTGAACAATGCTGCCTTGTCTTATATGCCAAGGCATTCTTATGGCTCATATGACTCAGCAAATATATTTTAAAAGAAAGCACAGTTTTCACAACGATTTTGGCAGTAAAAACAATTCTCAACTAAGTGAGTAACTTAAAAATATAAGTATATACCTCAAAGAAAAAAAGACAAGAATTTTGGCACTCTGTTTCTGTATTTTCTTTCGGTTGAGCTAAGTGTACTTCATATAATGTCCTGACTTCTGTGACTCCTTTTTAAACTGATTATCTTTCCTAGATATCACACAAGAACCTGTATTTTTAACTCATATTTATGATCTGAATTTTCACACTTGGGTGCCTGAGTAGCTCTAGCATGGAGCAAAAACAGGGCTGAAGAAAAGGCACATTTCCCATGGGGTAGGTCATCACTGACAACAAATGCAACCTCATTATCCTTTTTTTACCACATTTCCCATGGAGGAAACCTAGAGTGAGATTTGCCATAGGATACTTCAGTACATCTCTTGTTTATTCACACTGGGACAGCAAGAAAAAAAGGTAAAACAAAACAAAATTCCTCACTATCTCCCTTGGTATCACTGCTCTGATGTTGTCTTTATTCTGCAACTTTCAAGTGGTTTCCACTGAGACTGACCACAGCAAGAAAGAGAGAAATGTTTTAGGTTTTTTTAACAAAAGAAAAACATCTGCTTAATGCTGCCAGCTGGTCTGCCGTGAGTAAGCTTCACTTTTTTTGGTTTTTTTTCCTCCAGTTGCTGCCTTTCCAGCCTCTGCCTCTCTCACAAAAATATTCCAGTTCTGGACATCAAGTGGCAAATATTGTGTGGAAGCCATAGGCTCCCTGACAAGTTAGATCAGTGAAAACATTCAGGGATTGCAGCTTAATACAGTGAAGTAACTCATATTTTGGATAGACTAAAGCAAAGCTGCCAGTATGATCAGGCATCATGATTTTGCCCCTTCTTGCCTTGGAAAGCAGAACAGCCTCTTGTTGATAGGGAAAGGAAGCTCTGATAGGCTTTGGAACAGGCTTAGGAAATTGCTGCCAACTCTAGAAATTTGAAAGAACCATATCCAGATTAGTTACTAGATCAAGATCTTTGGAACTCACTGTGAGATACTCTGACCTCTAAATATCTGAAATTATTGAGATAAATGAGTCTATTGAACAGCTGCAGTAACTTGGTGTGCTGGGTTGACCCTGACTGGATATCAGGTGCCCGCTCTGTCACTCCCTTCCTAGCTAGGCAGGGGAGAGAACATGAAACAAAAGGCATGTGGGTCAAGAAAAGGGCAGGGGGAGGTCACTCAGAAATTACTGTCATGAGGAAAACAGGCACCAGTTGGGATAATTACTTATTTCCAATCAAATCCAAGTTAATTACTGAAAAGTAAACCAAGTTCTGCCAGTAAACCTACTCCAGCTTGGACTCCTCCCTCTCCAGAGTCACAGGTCCTGCCAGGAGCCTGCTCCAGGGTAGACTTCCCATGGGGTCATAGACTTATTCAGGCAACCACCTGCTTCTGAGTGGGTTCCTCCAAGGGCTATGGGTGGATCTCAGCTCCCCTGTAGGCCTCAGGGGCTGCAGGGGAATCTCAGCTCCTCCTCTTTGAGCACCTCTTCCCCCTCCTCCTTTGCTGACCTTGGTGCCTCTAGGGCTGTTCCTCTCATATAGTCTCACTCCTTTTTCTGGCGGCAGCTGATGTTTTGCAGGATTTCCCCCCTCCTTCTAAAATCTGTTACCCCAGAGGCACTACTACCAGGGCTGTTGGGCTTGGATATGAGCAGCCAGCCGGCATTGCCTTTGTTGGACATGGGGGAAACTCCTGGCATCTCGCCGCAGAAACCGCCCTGTAGCAAAACCTTGCCACACAAACCCGGTACATGCACTTCCAGTGGGTACAAACACTTTAAGATTAAATCCAATAGGACAAAATGCCAGGAGATGAATCATATCCATCTTAACACAATCAGAAAATGTTACCTATTAAACACACGTCCTCCCCAGCTCAACCAGTAACAGTTAAACAATAAAAGCATTGGCCTGAATGTTGAATCTAAACAGATGCAACAGGTGAAACACATTACTTTATGATATTATTAAAATCCTTTATCTAAGTCTATGGAGCCAAGTCTCCCAGCTTTTCCTCCCTTAGAGATTTACTGCTGAAGGAAAAGAAGAGTTCCAGGACACTGACTAAAGGTAGAGCTTCAAGTACGCCAATCATATCAGCCACTAAAAGTAGTAACCTAGAGCTGTCATGACAGCAGCATACTTCCTCCACTGTTTGTTTTAATTCAAACTGGTAGAGCCATAGAACTTGCTGAACTTTGCATATATCACCAATAGTAATACTCTTTCAAAGGTAACCCCAACATTAATATTCCAGGCAGGGAAAGAAATAATTAAAATGTAGAAAAATCCGTATAGAGGTTTCCAATATTAATTTGAAGCATCTTAGTCAATAAAAACCAGTAGTTTAAGTTCATAGAAATGAATATTTAAAAACAATACTAGAATGCATTTTCTTCCGGTTGCATTTTTTTCCCTTGCAATATTCATTCTTAACAAAAATGGCATTGTTTTCTCTGAATAATACCTTTGATTTTTCCCTTATAAGAGCTGAAATGATGACACATCTCCACACATCCCTTCTCCATCACTGGGCAGCAATATATAGCTCCATAGATACATCTCAAATGCCTAGATAGTTCTTTCCACAAAAAGAATCCAACTTCAAACCTCTTGATTATGGGCCCAGCTCGTCTGCACCTCTTCATGATGAAGAGTTTGTATAAGAAAACCAAGACTCCCTGCAGGAGGTGGCATTAGCTGGTACATGCCTGCAGCTGTCAAATAGAGCAGCACTTCAGAGAAATGCTTTCATACCCTCCAGGATTTTGTTTTCTAATTAGCTTTGATATATAGCCATCTCTGAGCCTGACCCTATTCATGCACAAGTTACTGTGACACCTCGTTACTGTTTACAGGCATCCACAGTACAAACACAAAAGCAGCCCAGGGTGAGCTCTCCAAATTCCTCGCAGATTGAGTTATTTGGATTCAATAACGAGATTAGTGATTTCAGATTACTAAGGAAGAAGCCAATTACCTAGATAATACTTGATCTGTCTCCTAGTATTAAAAAAAGGAATGGAGTTACTTGGCCACTTGGAATTTTCTGTGGCTAAAAAATGATTATTTTGTAAATAATTGAATTGAATTGAATGCAGAGAGGTAATGATGCTAACTCAATAGCTTTACTCTTTTAAAAATAAGTAATGGACTGCCCATGCATAAGGCAATGGCACAGCCAAATGCCAGTGTTGGAGAGTTATAGTCAAAGCCAGGCTTTGACATCTGGCCCTTGAGCTTGCCAAGCTGATTCAGTCAGGGATTGCAATGGATGACTATGTTAAAAAAGGGAGAGCGAGCTGAGTAGGGATGAAAAACAACCACCTTTCACTCCCATCTCTTCTCCTCCTCCACCCCCATATGTCACAGTGCTAGTGAAAAGAACGATATCCTGCCAAATTAACTGTTCAATCTCATGTCTGTGACAACGTTCTTGGAACACGGAAGCTCTTCTAAAACCTCAGCTTGTATCAAAGTCTAATCTGCGACCTACAAGACAGGATGTGTTTGTGGTGGAGCTCAGAAAATGCCTTTTCAAGCCCTACAGAGTCAGGTCATCCAAAGTCACTGTGACTATGCTGCTTTAAAATGATGTTTTCCAGCACTCTGTTATCCCCTGATGGTGTGTGGTGTCAGCAGATTGCTGCTGAAGCCCAGGGTGCCTGATGACACTGGACATCGTTAATGGCTGATGGAGAACTGCTAGGCTTCATCTTCTGGTTCTCTGGTAACTGGAGTTGTCTCTTTTTGATTTCTTTAAGAATATTCTCAATCCTTCCTAAAGAGCTTATGAACTTTAACAAATAGCTGCCATTTAGAGCCTCCCTACATTTTGATGCTGAGGGAAAATTATTCATATTAAACATAGTGATTTTGAAATTGATTATTGAAGCTACATTAATCCCTCAAACCAGTGGAGACTGTTATGTGAAATGAAACTTACTTTCGGTCACTATGATTTGCTTTCCTTTGGACTTTAGAAGCGATTTAAATTAAATTGAATTTAGCCTTGTTTCTTTCTGAATAAGAGTGTCCATATAAGAGGTTTAATCTGGTTTTATGGTTATTTAGATTAGTTTTACTGAGGAAGATGAGAGAAATTACATGGGAAAAGATGAATCGAGACTACAGAAAAGCTCTTTAGAATATGTAAAATGTATTTTGTTACCCAACCCTTATTTTAGGCTTTCCACAGAAACTGCAGATTCAATGGTCATTTTCTATAATTAAACTGTCATGGAAGTATTGAAATAATTTCGATGTAGGCCTTAATCATGGTAAAATGTGTACATACGCACATTGAGCTTTGGAATCAGTAGATTGTACAAGAGTATGAGAGTCAGCCACCTGTGCTAATGTTCACAAGATACAGGCCTGCAAGTACAAAGCAGAGTGTGGCATAAGGAGAGGCCTTGTAGCTCTGTTGTTTATCCATTTCTAGGCTCATAAGAATGGAAAGAGTAATTTATTTATTTATTCAGCTTTCCCCAGGTATTCATGCCTCATGTGGACATCAGCAACTAGGTGTGGACATTGGCAGGGGGGACATATTTGTCTCTTGTCTGCAGTTTTTTACAGCTTTTTACAACTTATTTGCAGAAGACAGCTGTAATAGTCCTGTTCCTTACTTGTGAAGAACTATGGAAATCACCACGTGTAAGTGACCTCTGCTGCCCATTTATCACTGATGGCCCTGAAATTATGCTTATGCACCTGCAGAGCGTGTGGTGATTCCCACCATGCTGCAAACTGCCTGTGGTTTTGAGGGGACGGAAAGGTTAGTGCCAGGGTCTGAACCACTCTCTTTTTTACTCCTACCTTTTAAAAAGACTGGAACAAAATGAAAGGTGTATTTTTTTCTCATTAAACAGTTAGGAATTTGATTACCTACAAGCAGTGCCTGGAGCTGAAGTCAAACGTGGGCTACCAGCTCAGGCCTTGACCCTTCTGATTGTGAAATTTTCCAAGCTGGTAAATCAGTAACGAAGTTCTACAGGATTCCTAAATGATGCTATTCCAGGTGATACCTCAGCCAGATTCAAGCACAGCTCTGAGATCATTAGGGTGAAAAATTTGGGTAACAATTCATGTGTTCACTCTCTGCACTTTACAAAGATTCAAGAATTCACACATATTTTTATATGTGCTCGGTACCACTAAACTCTTTCCACCTGAGCAATTTATTACACTTGTCACTGGGCTGCTCTGTGGTGTGTTATTAGTGTAACTATTCATAAGCCATGTGGGGGTGCCCCTCTCTGAAAATTCAGTACTGCAGCATTTTGAAGAGCATCCCATTCTCTCTACCACAGAAAGGGTGAGATCAACCTCTCCAAGGAGCATTACTGCCAGAAAGTCTGGCAGTCTAACCTGACCTCCTGAGAGTAGTTCAACTGTGGCAGTGACAGACAGAAGAGGAACTGGACTCAGAGCCAAAAATAGAGCCATTTGGAGAAAATGGAAGTGTAGTGGAGGTAGGGCAGAAAGCAAAGAATCACCTATATAACACTACACACAAATTCTGATTTAAAGCATTTTTTGCATTACCAATATTTTTGGCAATCACATTTTTATTCTGTCCAAGTAACCAGTCACCCAGATTTCATTCAGCAGCTGTTGTTTCCATATCCAGATGTGCTTATGTGCCATAAGATTAGAAACACCAGGGGCCTGTTTGAGCTGCATCCGCATTTTCCAGAAGACCATTGCTGATGATCAAAGCCTGGGATCAATTTTTCTGGCCTTCCTTCTGGGGATTTGACTCATCAGAATTTAGACTGGGTCTTGAACAGGATATCATTGTGTAAAATAAGATCAAGGCATAGCTGAGAAGTTCTTGAATGGTGTTTGAAAAAGTCTCATGATGCTTACTCCCTGCCCAGATTAATTTTCAGAGACCTTGGGAACAGAACAATATTTAAGAACTTTGAATCCAGGCTACACGTAATTTTGTCCAAGAGAGTACTTCTCCTTTGCCTCCCCATGGTGCCTAGCTTGCTGAAACAACTGAAAGGCCTGAGTTTTAGTGATAAAATGTTCTCAAGTTCCCAAAGTTACACTCCAGTGAAAGGCTGAATGTTACTACTTAGTCAGAACTGAGCATCCAGCTGTTTATTTTCCCCAGAAACCCTAACAGTTCCTTTCGAACACAGAGCTGATGAAGGAGGGCCTCCTCTGCACAGTGACAGCTGACACAGTCTCTGAGGAGATCTGAGCCACCAGTGCTCCCATTCAGAAAGTTTGGCTGTACCTGAACTCCAGCAGAGCACTTTGTGGATCTGCAAGTCATGGGCAAGGCATCATGCCAGGACCTGCATGGGGCAAAAATGCAAGCTTCATGAGCCAGGACAGGGAACAGGGACCAGTCTTCCTCTGTAATGGTGGCAGCTTCTGAAAGACATGTTATCCAGCTGTTTATTCACCTGGTTAAAACCCAGAAGGGATTCTGGATATTAATATCAGAGCCTGAGTTTTCTGTTTTGCAGGTGAGTGCCTTGAGTACTGCATTTTCTGAAGCGCCCATGCTCTCTGATTTTTCCCAGATGCTTAGAAGTTTTCCTACATAGTGTGATCACTAGGAAAGGCATGGACACTGACCACATCCAGATTAACTTTCTTCCTTACAGTCATGGAAGAAAGTACCAGAAGGTGTTGTTCTGTAACTGCATAAGCTGAAGAAGGAAGTTGCCTTGGTTTCCTACTTTCTTCATCACCACACTGGCACTTCCAACCCTGCTTGTGCAAAGGGACTGCCTGTGTTTTTGCAAAACTGACTGTAGGCTTCTCTCTAGTGAGCAAGGCACCATGCTGTGGATCCAGACTGCATGCATACACAGGTATATATGTACGTGTGTGTGTGTAGGCATGTATGGATGTGAATGTGGAGGTGTATATTCCTCCAGTCTTGCCTCAGTTAAACTCTGTTGAGGGACTGGGTTTGGGACATTTAATTGTGCTTAGTGTCTCCTAAGGACAAGCTTTAGATGACTTCTACTGAAGGTAGCATGGCTGTCTATAATTGCCCTTTTGAGTCCAAATCTCAACTCTGGGTTCCACCCCAAGACCCAGAAGCCCTGGCAGAGGCCTTGCAGAGTGTTATTTTCAAGTACACATATCTTCTATTGGATCCAGATCTCAGATATCAAAAAAGGCTTGTTGTCTGCTTCTCATGTAACCTAGTGCTGTGAAGAACACAGAGATAATTCATGTATACTGTGACACAGGGAATTGGTTATGTACCAGCAGGAGCTAAAGAGCACAAGAGGTCACAGGAAAGATATGTTAAAAGTTTTGCATTGTGTTGTTATGGGCACCTTCATTTTGGGAAGGGGAGGAAAGGATTAAAGGTTTCTCACAGTTGGGCCACATTCCTTTCACGATTATTTGAGTATTACATGAAGCAGATTCTAGCTCACACTAATATCTGATTAGTGAAGATAAGATTGGCAAGGAGAAGGCATTCAGTGTGTGAGGTCAAATATGTTTTGCTGGAATGAAATGTGCTTATGAACAATGTTCTGGTTCACCAGGAAAAGCTTTTGGCACCTTGATTGCTTCCTATTTTTTTTTCTTGGTTTAGAATGGTATAGATTTCACAATTTATCAAATATCAAAATATAAAGTTCTTGCTAAAGAAGCTATACTAGCTTGGAGTGTGGAAATGCAAACTTATATGCAGTTTATTCTGGTAAAAGATGCCAATAAAGAAGGTGGTGTTTAGAAATATGGTTAGTGCTGCCTAGAAAACAGTTCCTTTTTTGGGTGTGAGCTCCCTGTTTGTTAGGTAGCTTTGACAATCTAATCTCAGCAGTATAGATTAAGCCACAGAGGGTCAGCTCTTCAGTCACGTAGATTTTGTTTGCTGGCATGTTTGTGAAAACAATGGCTGGTGAATCTAGATCAGTACTTTAGTGCAGACCAGTTGTCCCTGTTACCTTGCTCTGGGTCATGGAGCAGTCTCTGTGAAAAGTGGACTGCTCTTGTTGGAAGTAAACAAAATTATGTGCTTCAGGAGAGCCTTTAGTGTGTTCCAGCCAATTGTCCCATTCAGTCCATGGGATAAAACTAGACCTACCTGAGAAACTGCTTCCTGAAACAGCGATAATGTGTCCTGCACACCCTTAATATCTACTGTCCCACTCTGTGGATTCACTGGTATTACATATTACCTCTTACTGATGCAGAAACCAGGCTTTGCAACCACATCTTTGGAGCAGAAGGGAAAATGAGAGCATTTCTATTAAAGCATTTCTATTCCTCATCCCCACGTGGCTTCAGTGTTGGATTTTGTCACTGAGCAGCACAGGCATTTCTGCCACTTAAGATCAAGATGTGTGGAGTGATTAGGCTGGCATTAGGTCTTTCACGGTGCATTTATTATTTCATAAGAGATTTTAGTTTCCTCTGCATGAGTAAGCAGAACAGCGTGACTCCTTGTCTTCCTTCGGGACTTGTGGCATGAGATAGGGAAAGGCTGTTGCAAATAAATCAACAATATTTTGACTCTACTGAAGAAACCTCTTTGTGCGGGAACAGAGATCTCTGACTTATGTTGTTTGCAGTTTCAGTATTGGTCTTCTCTTCTGGCTAGTACAGTCTATGCCCTAATAATAAACACAGATTAAAGGTTTGCCCAGAGGACACTGCAGAGCAAATTGGTCTAAAATTCTAAATAATCGATATAACTATGTTGGTTATGTTCAAGAACATTAGTTTCTCCTGTGAAACTGTAAGTTGTATTTTGATTAGCAAAATAGTTTTGATTTAGGGATGGAACACAATGGACAGTTGTGACACGGTTACTGCTTCATTTTTTGGAAATAAACTGCCTGGAGAACTGACCTAGGTTGCACAAGGAGGCAGCCCAATGGGTAGGTACTGCCAGGGTCACCTTGGAAGAGGCAGTACTAAAGGGAAGACTTCAGACTGCAGCTGCCAAAATGCTGTTCAGGCTGGCTCAGCTCCTGACAGGACCAGTGGGGAGAGACATCTTTGCCGGGCAGTGTGCCCCAGCCATCTATCTCAGTGTGTGATGTACTCTGCTTGGGAAACCTCTCTTTCTCTCTCAGAGCTTATTTTGTACTGGATATTTAATATTTGAAGTGCTGAGGTGACTTCTACCCTAAATTTCTGTTCCCTCTTCTGCCCTCTTCTCCTCAGCATGTCACAGTAAGAATTATGTCTGTCTGCAAGACAAATTCACATTTATAAAACTGAAACAAAACAACTTCTCCTACCTCCCAGGACTATTTTTCAGTTAACTTCAATATTTTTTGTGATCAGGCTCCTTAATACTGGAGACAGAAAATACTAGAAGATCCTACAAATTGCCATTATGAATTATAAAATAGAAATTGTTTTTGTATCTCATATGACCTTATACCGAAAACATGATTTTGATCATTCAGGGACAATAATTTCTGAAGCACCTTCTTGCAAATGTCTTTAAGAGAGTGACAGAAATTACACCTAATAGTTTTTCTGTGACGTGCTGAAAAATCTTTATCTTTGGGCTGATTTTCCAGGGCATTAAATGACTTTGTTAGAGAGAAGCCAGGCTACAATGTAACACAGGGCCTTGTGATTACTAAAGCCATTACTGGTTATATTGCTTGTTGCAAGCAGTGTGGCGAGAGAATGTGTCAGTGCAAAGAGCAGTGTGGCATCCTCAGCCTGTTCTTTTCTTTCCATCTTCTCTTTCTCTTGCAGAAAAAGGGTTTGCAGTGAATTGCTTTTGAAAAATTGAAGACCTACAGAATAAACTGAGGGCAACAATTCATGCTGCAAATGGAAAGGGATCTGATAAATGGGGGTGCATTTTCTATTTGAAAAACATAGCAAGCTGAAAAACAAGGTTCTTGGGTGCTTTATATCTGTGCTTGATGAGACTGCCTCAGATCTTACTGGAGTTTCTTATGCCATCCAAAATAAGTATTCTCATGCTAAGGACACTTTTTTCTCTGTAGCAAAACTAGAGCTAACTACTCACAGCAAGAAAACCCAAAGGACATATGAAATGTCTCTGTTCTGAGCTGCTAGGAGCTTGAGATCTCTTCCTTCTTTCATGGGGTTATTTCTATACAAAAGCTAACTCAAATATTTACAAGTATTCATTTGTACATGTACTGCTGTAGTATCAATCAGGACAGCATCTGAGGACCTTCGCCTTATTTTAGGTGCATTCACCTTTGGTGCAAAGTGTGTGTTTACCACTCTAGATATGTGCTTTAGCAATGCACAAATGAAACAGACCCTTGCATAGTGAAATAAAGCTGTTTGATGGATTTCAGTGTTCTGAAAAAGCGCAGAGCACAGAGGATTGCTGTCATCAAACACATGCTAGGCAAGTGGCACAGCCAACATGCAGCACTGCATAACTATGGCAAGGCAACCTTCAGAAAGATGATGGGCACTGACAACTCATTTCCCAACCTGTCTCTAGCTGATATATTTGTCTGGGAGTCCTATAGACAACTAGGGCAAAAAATGCTAACATATTCCAATCTGAGGTAGAAAATGAAGGCTTGAAAAGGTAAATATGCTCAGACAGAGATGTATTTAGCTAAAAGAATCACCCTGTAGTTCCTTATTCTCTGGGGAATACTGGGAGATGTCATCCAACAATTTAATCTTCCCAGGGATCTCAAAGCATGTATAATGCTGAGTCATGCTTGGGAAAAGAACACAGTAGACCTCCTTCTGGGTGGGACTGACAAATAAATAGGAATCGCATTTCTAGACAATGCTTTCACTGCTGTCCTTAGTATCCCTTGGTTGATATTATCATCTTTCTAGTTTTGTTTTGGACAATGCCAATAAAACTAATAAGTGATGTCCGGAGAAAGGACAAAGAGAATTCCTGAACCTGACACTGATCCACCTCTTCAGCTGGGGCCTTGTGGAGGGGAGCAGCCTTGCCATCAAGAGGCCACTGTCAGAGGACAGCTCCTGGATGCTATTTGAAGCTTCCCCTAGTGGCTGCTTATTTCAAGAGCCTTGGCTTCTCCTTGCTCTGGAGCTGGCATTCAGACATGAATAATGACAGCCAGGCACTTGCTTTTCAGGTGAGCATCCATATATCTCAGTCAGGGGACAAAAGAGCAGCTGAGGGAAATGGGGTATGTGAATATTTATAGGCACACAGAATGCATGATTTCCTCTTTAATGCTACACAAGCTTGAAAAAAGACCCAGAAAAGGTTGGCAAAGGAAAAGCATTAGTCCAGGTTTGTTACTTGGCTGACAAACAAATAGGTGGTGTATTTCTATTCTAATGTTTTCACTGACATTTTTAGTATCATCTATTTGGTGTTACCCTATTTTGATCCATAAATACTTGCTGACATATATTTGAGCTGCAAAATACATTCTCTGTGTATTTTTAGAACAAAGTGACCCCTACCCTATTTTTTTTACACAGGGGAGGAGCAAAATGTGGAACAGTAATTGAGCTTTGAGTTTTGCAGGGAGATTTGCATATATTAATGTGTTTGAAATTAATGATCCTTTAATTAGCATGATAAACCAGAAAACTAAAGCAAATATAGGATGACCAACTCTTCCTTGAAAATTTTCAGAATCTGTGAACCCTACTGATATGAGAACTATCAGTGTTTAAAATGCATGTTTATTAAGATTACAAAAGCCTGCATATGACAAGAGAAAAAAAACCTGCTCATTAAAATAAAAAATAACATTTTGAAAGTTTTTAAGGACTATTTGCATATCAGAGAATGGAATCCAGTTTGGAAATACTTTTCTAGCACAATTCACTAGCTGGTTTTCCTGAGATTAGACTAATCAGCTAGCACGGAAAGAGCTGGCATTTGGTCTTACTGGTGCATTGCAAAAGTACACTGTAGGTTTGATTAAGGTCTGTGAGAAAACCTGCTGTTAGAAAAATGCCTTGTTGCAGCAGCGAGGAAATTTACATTCTCCAGGTCCGTGTGGTTGGATATTATGAATGAGAAAGAATTGTGTGAGGAGTGTGATCTGGATTAAACTAGGGAGACGTCTGCTTGTCAGCTCAAACAGCAGAGCAGGCTGCAATTTAGCTGTGTTTAGTAAGCAGATAAGATAAAAACAAGTAGGATCTAGCAAGAAGGAGGCCATGAGAAGGGAGGAGAAACTGTGGAAGTTTTGCAGCTGACACACATGAGCGTGGGTGCAGTCAACTTGTTCGAGGGCAGGGCTGTGTTCAGAGGGACCTGGGCAGCCCAGAGGAACAGCCAACAGCAACCTCTTGAAATTTGAAAAGGGAAAATGAAATTCTGCCCTGAGACAGGGGGCATCCATGGGGATGGCTTGGGTCTGCTGTGGGGCAGCTCTGCTGCAGGTGCTGTTTGGGTTTGGTAGCTGGTGAGCTGGGTGTGAGCCAGCAGTGGATCTGGCAGCAGCAATATCCTAGATGTTATGAATAGAAACAGTCAGCAGAGCAAAGGAAATGATTACTCCCTTAGCTCAGCATTTTTTACGGTGCATTCAGGCCACTGGATCCATTTTTGGCTCCCCAGTTCAAGACAAATATTGACAACCTTTGGTGGCACCCGACAGCCGTCCCCGGGCACTCACAGGGAGGATGGAGCCAGACTCTTCCATGTGGTGGGAGGTGGGAGGAGGCTGAAAGCTGACTAACTTGCAAACTGAGCTGTCCTGTAGTCCTACAAACAGCATGAAAGAGGAGTAAATCAGGCAGATAAAAATACTGGAGCAATTTATCAATTTATAGCCAGAGATTCAGCTGCAGAAAGGTCTTTCCCAACCCGGGTCACAAGCGCTGTTTATGCACCGGCATGGCAGCCCAGAGAGGCAATGTGGAAGAGAGGAAGACAGATTTCCTGGTGGATAAGCATTCAAAAAAGACATCCATTCCACTCAGTGAGCAAAGCAAGGCTTCTGAAGCCACAAAAGGGAAGCAAACCTGGAGAGAAAAAGAGACACTTTAAGACAGATGGTGAGACTATGAGAGGTGCTCAGGTAGGCCCAAGTACTCAGCCTGGGGCTGGACTCGGGTCTCTGAGTTTTAATTTCTTATTCTTATTATTCATAATAAGAAATTAAAATGTCAAAAACCCCCCAAACCTTAGAAGCGTGCTAATTGGCTTTGTTTAAGACTGAATGAGATCTTTGGGGGTGAAAACTAAAATTGGAAGACAAGATCGAATGCATAATTCAAAGTCATAAGTGAACATGAGTCACATGCTGAATGCCACAAAATCAAGTCTCAGGCTCAGAGATACTATTAAAATACAGTAGATAAAAATCAACATACTGTTTGTGAAGGAAGTTGCAGCCAATTTGCTGATTAATCCTCCTTCAATACTGTAGAACAAGTACTCTTTGGCCTCCATAAAAAGCATCAGAGGCTAAAACTCCAGGGCCCTTGAACACATTTTTTAATGAAGCTATTTTAATCAATGTTAAAAAATTATGTATATTCAGAGAGACTGCATGTTTTGGGTGATTTGTAACGGGTGGATGATTTTTTGTTTTGTGTCACTGACTTGAATACTGCCCAGCACTGGAGTGGTTGGATATCATCAGTACTATCTGCTGGCTTCAGTCCAGTTTCTAGTAGGCAGGGGTCTGTAATATGAAAAAACATCATCACCATTGACACTAATTTGTATCTTTATTGACAATCACTGTAGAGAGGCCAATATTCAAATGTGTATGACTCCTTTCAGCTTTTTTCAGAAATGGAGTACTAGAATAAGATGGAAGCATCACTGGAAAATACTCATGGCTCGTATTTTTACACACACATATACATTTATATGTGTATATATATCCTTTAAAGACAACCAAGAAAAATACAGTTTCCAACGCATTAAATTTTACTGTTTCTAAAAATTCACATTGAAAAAAGACCACATAAACTTTGCCTTGCAATCAAACTGCCTTTCTGATGTTTATTTCATCACAATGTTTGCATTATTTAATATATTCTCAAACTATTTTCCTGCTTTTCCAAATAAGAATTAGAGTGGAGAACTGCATTCACCTCCTGGAAGTCACAGAAGGCAACACTTGCAGAGCCCCACTAATGCTCACAGCTTCCTCCATCAGTTGGCTGCTGCTTTGCATAAGGGAGTGTTTCAGAAGAAGGTAATAATTGAGTGGGGGTCTGGTTATTGGATTAATTTCAGGCTTTTTTAGCTTTTCTGAATCTGAAACTGCATGGATATACCTGCCTCCTGGATTAGCAATAGAAAGGGAATGCATCTTTGCACAGCCCTGATGAAGTCCCGGCTGCCCTCTCAGCCTCAGGTGGAGCAGCTGGAGGAGTGGCTCATGAGTGGGACATGAAAAGCTCATGGCAAAGAGAATATTAAGGCTAGATTTTTTCTGTTGCTTCTAAATGAAGAACTAGAGCCATTGTTGGGGCATGAGAATGAAGGATGCAGCCAAACATTTCATAATATAGTCCATGTTAAAAATAGATATATTCCTTTGATCTTTTCACCTCCATGAAAATGATGCACTCATCCACACCATCCAGCTCTCATCCTACAGCCTCTGGTTGTGATCTTAAAAATTATTTATATGGTCTGGTAAAGAGATAGTTGGCAAAGGAAGTAGCGCAGAGAGACATGGACCATCATGCAATTTTTTGAAAGTGCAAAGGTTCCATTAGGATTGCTAGAACTTAATGATTTTGCATTATTTACTCTAATAAGGATCCAATTAAGCCAGTAAATATAAACATCTCCAGTTTAAGGGAATTACTTGCCTTACCTTTTTGTTTTCTGGCAGAATTTCTTCTTGTGAATTTCTTCTTACTTTCTTAGTGTGGCACTTGAGGGTGCCTAAAACTTATGGACCCCAAAGAAATCTATTGTGGAATTAAATTTCTGGCTGCTTCTGGATGTTAATGAATGAAAAAAAAAAAAAAAAAAGAAAAGATAATATTTAGCCTTGCAGGACCAGCCAAGTCTGTGGGAAATGAAGCTTGTACTCTTTCTGCTTTGTCACCTGCCATAAACATCTAACTCTCAACAATTCATGGAACACTGTTGCCTGGTTTTGTCATTTGCAGTTTAAAACATGCCTGGAAAACCAATACATTGCTACATTTCCTCTATTGGTTTATTCCCAGAAGAATGAAAAGTATATTCAAGATTGTTTTGAGATGGGTTAACAGCTGTCAAGAAATTTAATTGGACTTTTGTTGAGGAGTTTTGAAGACTGGCTCCCTTGTGTCTTTATAAACACTGTCACAGTCCTTATACCAGTGACAAAAATTCTGCATGAAATTATCATACTGCCAAGGGGACAGGGCTTGGAAAGAGTGAGGGAGTTGGAACTTTTTTTTTTTTTTTTTTTTTTTTTTTTCCTGATGTTGCTATTGTCCTTTTTGACTGTTCTGAACTTGTATATTGCAAAGTCATTGACTTTGGAGAATTCTAGAAAAGTACCCAGAGCACCTCATACAGTTCATAGCCCACACAGATTGTTAAAGTTAGGCACCTCACAGAAACCTACAATTTCCAGGACAGCACAGAGTGAGGCACCTGCCCATTTCACTGGCAGGGCTGAGCCATTTTCAGTCACAAGTTGCAAGATTTGTTTAAAATTTATTACTATGTTTTAGCTTAGGGAATTCATAAACACCAAAGTGACATAATTAGCAAAAAACCCAATAATTTGTGTGTCCTGGAAAGTCTTTCCAGCCAACATCAACAGTTCTGTCTAGAAATCTAGAAGAAAATTGCATTATGTGGACGAGGAGGGAGATATGAGATACTCTTTCAAGGTTTGCTCATTTTTATTTTGTAATATCTGTAAACAGAGCAGCACTATTTCCTTTGCTCATGTAGTTAAAGTAATGGATATACGAACATCAGCTTGTAAAAATTCTGTCACCCCTAATAAATTGCACCCTGTGCTAGATAGGAATATAGCCCATCACCAGCAGATTTAGATGGATATCCATGCATATCCATGGTCTTCTGGGCTGTGCTTCAACCTGCTGGAAGACTTAGGAGATGCTTAATCCTGACTAGTCTCTCTCATTCTCTGACTCTTTCTTCAGTTCTTTGATTTCTGATCCATACTGAGCAGCACTTCCTGATGCTTTCGTCAAGGTGATAGGGATAATGTATCACTCACTTTTATATTCTACAAGTACAGAAGATTGTTTTTATTTTGACATTTGGGTTAAACCTTTGCTGTTGCTTAAAGCTCCAAAATCTCAGAACAGAGTCCCATTTCTAAGCAGGGGAAAAGAACTACCTTTAAAAAATTAAGACTTTTCCATATGCAGCTTTCTTATAGATAATAATTTCCTTACTGTTAAAATGACAAACAGAAAGAAAGCAGCATAAAAAAGGACTTGGAAATCACTTGATTACAGCATCTCTTTGTAGACACTTTAATAAAAGTGACATTTAAATAATGTTGGATAGTAAAATGTGAGATGAAAATAAAGGGGACTTTTGGAACCTAGGATTTATTTTGATAACATTGAGTTACTTTGAAACATTCATATCTTTATCTGCAGATATGATTGAAAAAAAAAAAGAAATTACAACCTAGCACTGGGAAAAATGTAAAATGTTAAGTGGAGAAAGGAAAAGGAAAGCCATAGTGCATGAAAGAAGAAGGATTGCTCCCCAGTGCTGTTTTATCCAGACTTCTGTTTTACAGCAAAATACAACTTTGCCAGCACCAGGAGAGCATTACTGGGCCCAGAGTTGTCAATTAGACCATTTCTTTGCTACTCACAAACTCTGGCCTTCCCAAAGAGGTTTTTCTTTTTATATTTATTGAAGGGACAGAAGTTTCGAAGCACTGTGGCACCGTACAATGCTGTTTCGATTTTCCAGAAAAGAAAATCACTAAAAGTGTGAAGTGCTATGCTAGTGCTCCATCCTATACCTGAGTGCCTTGCCCATGTTCTACTGATAAAAAGTTATGACATCAGCCTTGTAGATCCAATTTAATTCCTGAAAGTTAGGCTCCATTTCACCCCTTCATCGTAACTTAAATCATTCAAATTATGACTGTAAATAAATCTTACCCTGAAATTTGTTCATCTACTTCCTTTGGTGACTTTGTGGATCTGACATTGTAATTAGAAATTCCAAATTAGAATTGGCAATTGAGTCCATGACTGAATGTTGATAAATTGTTTTTGCACAGCTGTGAGGAAATTAAATCTACTCCAATGCTTCAGTTGTATTGGCTTCATAGAGTTATCACAGTCAAAATGTAGTAAAAGCTTACTTTTGCCATTAAAGCAAACAGATCTGCTTCTGAACACGTTAAAGTGACAAGTCTGATGAGTTAGTAGGTGACATTTTTGGATAGTTACTCTTTAGAATAGTGCTGCACTTCAAAACATATTGCGCTGAACATGAACATGTTCCACCAAAGGAGGCGATGGAACCACAATCACAATGCAGAGGGAATGAGCAGGGCCAACCAGTTTCATTGAAGTGGTGGCCCTTGGGTGTAAAGCCTTTCATCTCAACAGCTTCTTTCTGCCCACTGTACTTTGTCCTGGAAAAACAGCAAAGCAAACCAGACTCCAACAAGGTGGGATTCAGAACTGCCTAGGGAGGAAGATGTGAGCCTGGGGCACCCCAGCCTCTGCTAAAGCTGAAGTTGAGTTGGGAGTCACTGCTTGGCACTCATCTGGTCTTTTTTTCGGAGCTTCATGGCACTAGTTGTCTGCTAGGCATGCTTCTGGGACAATTTTTTAATTTGATTTGCCCATCTTGGTCTTCATTGCAGCTCATATCACTCAGCTCCCTGAATAATAAAAAAATCTTCCCTGTTTTGATGTGAGATCATCAGCAGATCTTGCTAAGAAATCCTGCACTGGATATATTCTCCTCCTTTTACCAGGGCAGAACCTGTAATACTCAGAATTATCAAGAAATAAGGATTTGCATGTGTTTGATGGTATTTTCTCCCAAGTCAGTAGGGGGGAAGCTTAGTGCTGTGAATCTACGGTGAATGTGTCTAATTTAGTAAAAATGCCCACGTGTGAACATTTGGGGTTGTACTATACCCCTCTCCCCGCCCATCATCATGAGACTTCATCTCGAGACCAAGGTATTTTCAAGGGAATGTTGAAGAGGCATCCCCATTCCTATGCTACCCCTTGCGATGGCATACAGTACTCTGCTCCTAATTTTCCAAGAATCACAGAGTCACAGATTAATTAGGGTTGGAATGGGTCTATGGAGATCATGTAATCCAGCTCCCTACTGCAGCAGTTTCACCTAGAGCACAGGATGGCATCTGGGCAGATTTTGAATATCTCCAGAGAAGGATACTCCAAAACTCCTCTGAGCAATCGGTTCCAGTGCTCTGTCACCCTTGAGACTTCCTATCTCCTAACTTTTTTCTGCCACAGAAGGCTCTGCATGTTGGATAGAATTAAGAATAAAATAGAGTTTAGCATCTCACAAGCAGACTATGCAGAAAATCAGGAAAAGAAAAGATGAGCACAGTTTATGTTTGGCAGTCATAAAGGTAGCTAAGGGTGTTCAAGAGAGAATTACCAGTAGATACCTGCAGGGAAAAATCCAGTTTGCAATCTTCATGACACTAATCCTATTGCTTGGGACTGTAAATCAACATATGGTAAGCAATGCGTGTTTCTTAGGAATTGCTTATTACATACCCGATATATCTACAGGAGACAGAGGCCTAAAGTTTTGTGCTCCTAGGTGCAGTGGATGCTCATTATCAGATCAGAAATATATTTCATAAACTTAATCTGAAACAAATCACCTTAATAATCTCTCTTGGAACAAGATCAATTTACACAAGCCAAGGATGTTGCAGGGTGCCTGCAGTCTTCAGAAGGGTTGCCTGATGCTGGAGTGCCAGATTCTCATTCTCCCAAATGCCAAATTCATATTTTGAAATAGAAACAATACTAACAAATTACAGAAACTGTATGAGAACTAGCAGGCCTGATTTCCCATTATGCTGCTTCAGTCTGCACTAACATGGAGGTGAATGAGACCATCAAAGCATGCTAAACTGTAGTGCAGGAGTGTTCATAAGCAGATTTACCAGGCAAGCTTGGGTTTTTTGTTTGTTTGTTTTTTTTGTTTTTTGTTTTTTTTTTTTTTTTTTTTTACAAACTGAAAAATCTAAGTAGGGAAAGCCAGGAGATTATGTGGATTTGAGTCATGCACGCTTCTTACTGCATATCATTAAACTTTATTCTTTAAAATGTATTCACACTCTAAAGACTCACAATCCATGTGATTGTGCTATCATGTAGGAAAAAAGCCAACTAAATGCTACTTGAAAAAGGAACATTAAGTAGCACAGAATCTTCTGGGCTAATTATATGGTGAGGTAAGAGCTGGAAGGGAAAATAAACAGAACTAATGAAACTACCAGATGATACTTTATAAGGACTTCAACACACTTGTGTGAATGGAGGAATAATTTCTTGAAGAGTTCAGAACAAAAGCACAATATAGTAACATACGATCCACTCCAGAAAAATGAGAAAAAAATACCTGAGACAGAGATTTCAATCTTAGAGAAAACTGAAAAATAATAGTGGCAAAATAAGGGAAAGCATGACTTATTGATTTATTATCTGGCCTCCAATAAAGTGTTTGCCATCGTACCAAACCAGTGTATTCATTCAGTCACTGATGGTTTTGAAGAAATATACACTCACATGGCAGCATATTTGTGGACACAGACATGGAAGTTTCTTATCTGTCCTAAAACATGTTGGGGCTATTTATTTAGTCTATTTTTTGTCTTTTGTTCTTCTGCCACTCTATTTTCCTTCCATGATCTGAGCATAGAGACTGACCATCTCAGGGAATAATTCCTCTCATCCTTAAATGAAGGATTTATCATCCTTAAATGATAAGGATCATCATAAGGATGATTAATTAATCAGCCTTAAGCGATTGTCTAGGTTTGATGATCAGTGGCAAAGAGTCTATTTGGAGGCCAGTAACAATCAATGTACCCCACAGGTCACTACTGGGCCTGGTTGTGTTTAAAATCTTCATTAATGGCCTGAGTGATGAGGCAGAGTATAGCCTCAAAATATTTACTGAAGACGCAAGGTGAAGTGCAGAGTTCTGCACCTGAGGAGTGAACATCCAAAGTGCCACACACTGAGGGTCACCTGGCTGTAAAGCAGCTTTTCAGAGAAAGGCTCGAATGGTTCTGGACTAGATGACCTCCAGAGGTGCTTTCCAAACTCAGCCATTCTGTGGTTCTATGGCTCCAGGATTCTGAATCTCCCGGTGATTTCCATCTTACTCCTTGGAAGCACTAGTAACCAGCTGAAGAGAAGGATGGGACCTGGTTACTTAGGGCTACTTGACATGTTTCAGAGAACCCCTCCTAGTTTCCAGATGCTGTAGAAAAGGAACTCATACAGGTGTTGGATTGCATCTTCAAGTGTTAGTGATGTATCTCAGGTTCACTACAACATATTAAACAACAATGGTCACTTCATTTTTTCTGTTAGAGGAAAATCAAGCCCTAAACTGAAGCAAGGTCAAGTGAATGCCACTCTTCCTCAGGACCTTTGAAAAGATAAGAGTAGTAGAATGTTCAAAAAGACAATTGCCATGGATATGTACCTGCTGCCTTGCAACATGTCTGAGCACATCCAAGGTACCCCCTTGACAGTGGTCTTATAAACACGTGACACTGGACAGGTAAGTTATACTGCAATACTGAAAAAACACCTTCATATCTGTGTTCAAGTGACTGAATCCCATCTCCCAGCTGAGATCTTCCCCACCTTTTTTTAATATAGAAATGAGATATAGCCTTGCTGTGCAACATGGCAGCAATTAACCATGCAGTTTTGGCTTATGCACTCAGAGGGACACTGTGCAAAGAATGGCGTTTAGCTCTAGATTCAATGTAAGGTAGGTGTCTACTTGTCAGCCACATATCTAAGCTCCCATCATAGTGAATGGAAATCTAGCCACTACATTAATAGTATTGGCATTATTGACGAGGAGCCTGCATTTGAGCAGCTGAGCAACTCTCGAGGTTCGACTGACTTGTAAAGGTAGTAAATGATTTGTACAAATATTGCTTTGAGCTTTGGGAACCACAGGCATGCTCATAGTGGTACAATGAAGACTGCATAAACAGTTAAGGAAGTATTGGAGGGTAATAAAACCCAGAGAAAGATCCTGACTCTACTCAGTGTCTGAGATGAAGCATTTGTTTCAAAAGGATACTTCAGTGGAACATGTAATGGTCAGAGCTCCAAAGGTCTTTATCCTGAAGGAGTCACAGCGAGAACCAAGTCATAAGGCACTCCAGAAGAAATTACCTGTCAGCAACAGAGGTAATGGCTGAAAGAGAAAGCAGGGAACAGTAATTACCTTGGTCTCTCCACTCTGAGAAAGATGCGATGTATTTTATATCTTCAAGCAGGGGTGAGACACTATTAAACTCTCATGAATATTCA
The DNA here is from genome assembly GCA_013398615.1 of Brachypodius melanocephalos. Taxonomy (NCBI): domain Eukaryota; kingdom Metazoa; phylum Chordata; class Aves; order Passeriformes; family Pycnonotidae; genus Brachypodius; species Brachypodius melanocephalos. The sequence continues at coordinate 18,290,963 of VZSR01003803.1, forward strand.
TGTTAATTTTTAGTTCTTCAGGAACATTTTGTGGGGATGAAGGACAGTGATGGTAGCCTTCAGGCTTATTGGCTTGAAAACAAATGGGAAAATAAAATTAATGAATTATAGCTACAGGTCTACTTTAAAAAATGGCAGTCTGGAAGAATGCCCCATCTGCTACAATCACAGAGTCATAGAATGGGTTAGGTTGGAAGAGACCTTAAAGATCACATAGTCTCAAACCCCTGACAAGGGCAGAGACACCTTTTACTTGACCAAGTTGCTCAAAGCCCTAACCACCCTGGCCTTTAGGGACAGGGACAGGCCTTTAGGGACTTCTAGGGACAGGGCATCCCCAACTCCTCTGGGCAACCTGTTCCAGGTTCCAGGGGGGGGTAATGCCTCATTACTCTCACCATACAGAATTTCATTTGAATAGCTAATCTAAAATCTCCTTCTACACTTAGAGGAAGTCAGGAGGATAAAAGAAAGAGCAGACATTCAGAAGATTGCACTGCACTCCTGGAGACAACTTGCTCTTTTGCGTCATGAGCATTCTGAGAACAAAGCAACACATTATTGAAAAAGTGACAAAGTGACTACCTGCATCATAATCATGAAGTACAGTAATATTCCCCAAAGTCTTCCCCCTAATGTTAAAATCAATATAAGTAAAGTAACAAGAAAATATGTGGCAGCATTTTTGTCTGATCATTGTAATATATTGAGTGTGGGTGGTGCAAAGAGATAGTTTCTAACATGAAAATTATTTCTCTGCAATCTACTTTAGATTGAGGGCTGCACTAGTCAAACTGACTGTTTTATCCTTTGCAATTATTTAGCCCATTCACAATCACTTTCAAACACTCATTTGCAAAAAACTTCGTGGATTTGTCCCCTACTGATGCCTGGAATGGCTGGCTACCTAGAACAGAGGCTAGACAGAATTAAAGAAATAAAGCAGATATTTATTAAAGGCCTTCAATAGAGACACCTTGGGTAGTGCAAAATCCTCACAGAGGCCACACCCAAGATGTATGATGGTCATGAGTTTTTCAGACAGATATAAGTTTGTTCTATTTGCATATCAGAGGTTAATTGTCCAATTACAGCTTCAGGTAACAAAGTCACATTCCCCCAGTTTGCTACCCCAAATTCACTTTTGTTTATACTTTTCAGGGCCTGAGGCTGTGATAGTGACCTTGGTTCTCAGGCCTGGAAGGATTGCTTTATCTGACCAAAATGTAAAGAAAGCTTACTAACACTTTATATGGAGTTCAGAGTTACACACCAATGCAGTATAGGATATGAAAAATATAAAAGCTAAAAACTTAAGACATCATTCCATATACATTGTCCCACCGCAGGGTAGTAGCTTATCAGAAACAAGAAAATTTTAGAGTTTGGGACATAGTACTTTTTGCCTATGCATCCATTTGCTACCTAAGGGTATTCTCCAAAGACTTTTTGCTCGTGATATTCTTGTATTGTCTGTTGCACTTCACATGATTACCATATTCCTTATATTGTAGACTTTTTACTTTCAAGGCAAGATACACTGATAGAAATTTATCATACCGATCTCTTGTATGTTCATATTTCAATAGCAGGTAGAATTTCCTGGATTTGGTCTGCTTTCCACCTATCTTTTTTTTTTATTGTTATTATTGTTGTTTTAATTGTTTTTTTCCCCAAAGCTCCATGCTACAATGCAATAGGGCATTTAACCACTAGCAGGAAAAAAAAGAAAATAAAAAAGTGTTTCTGGCTTGTTTTCTCATACATTTAATTACCCATTTTCCCATTTTATATGGAATCTTAATGACATGGTTATGAGGCATGAAATATTGGTAGATAGATTTCTATCACCCCAAGTGAAAAACATCAACGCCCTTATTAGAAGTTTATTGATGCATTCCTTCATATTCAGAATTATCCCACATAAGCTTTCAGAATGTTTTTCTTTGCAAAACCTTGTAAATAAATATTATTTCCTGATGTCATTTATTCTATCAAGAGATAGAATATCTAAGGACATATTGCTGGTAGTTAGGATAATGAGATATGAAATTCCATGTAGTTTTTAATTTTTCTGCAATGCCTCTAGGTTAATTTGAATACTCCAGGGTTATGGACCTTGGATACTTGATCTTACACTATTTTATATCTTGGGTAGTATTTAGGCAGTGGACAGAATGGGCTGGTTAGTCATATTGACTGTCAAAATGACACCTCTCAAAACATCAAGGATATGTTGAACATCAGTATTGAAGTTTTTTGGACATGGGTTGTGAGATGAATAGCCTTCAGAACTCCTAGCCTTTAAATCTGGCATTCATATTTAAATCTATGAAATGAGGGTCACACATCACCAGGACTAAATACACCATGAATTTTCACTTGGAGATATTTTGTATCCAATTAAATTTTTTTTCCCCAGTGACAACCAGAAACATCCAGTTAAGGAGGAAATAGAGTCACAAAGTGTGGAAGACTTAAATTTTATTATATGGCTTGTTCTGTAAGTACCAGAGCTTAAATTTTAATTACGCCCCACCTCCTTGTTCCTTTTTTAAATTATTCATTACTTTTCCTGATTTATTTACCTTAATTTTATTTAAGTGTCTGACCCATAACCTGAACACAAATTGAAGGACAAGACAGATGTTTTTCCTTCTCTATTACGTATCAAAACAGGAAAGAAGTTAGACGAAACGAGAAAAATCTTAATAGGACCCAATTAACTTGCCTCTACCCTAGGTTTGCATTTCTTCTTGCTTCCACACGACCTCATAAGATAGGCAGTAGGGCTCAGCCAGACAATAATTCAGAGTGGGATACAGTCAACCTGATGTGATGGGAAGCACCTATATTAAGGCAATTGCCAACTATCCTCAGAGCCCTGGGGCTTGATATGGTTGTCCTTACATAGATGTGGTTTCAAATGTCAGAGTCAGACAGGACAGCTAAAGATTACAAGTAGATCTGACACTACACTTATGTGGTGACACATCCAGGCCCAAATTGGGCTGCACTTTGATCTCAGAAATGTTCATTAGCCCTTGGCAAAAAGCACCTGGGTTAAGCTGCTCTTGAGTTTATTAGAAACACTGTCTTCTCCCAGGAACTTAAGCTATCTAAGGAGATCCTGAGGTTTTTTACAAACAGCCTTGGAAATTTGTTTCTTGACTGAGGTACAACTTCAGTAGAACAACGATTTGGTTTTGAACTTTCACAGGAAGTTACTGATCCGAGTTATGGCCAGGATGGAAAATCACCACGACTAAAGCCAACACTCTTGCAGCCCTATAAACAGTGGTCCTCAGTGGGGCCCTTTGAGCTTCCCTGGACCACAGGAGGCTGTGACCAGGAATCCTGCTCTGAGTGTGGCCTCATGTTCAAAGGAACCTGCTTAGTCTTTAGTTCCTGTGGGAGAACATAGATGTCCCATAGAGCCTTTGTCAAGACTGCAAGTCCTGGGAAGATGTCTCATTTTCCACAAGGTATCTGAAAAGCCACTAGAAACTTATGTTTAGGTATTCTAATGGTGCCTTAGGAAGTCTAGTGAGACCATACTCTTACCACAGGAATCTGTGCTAGGAGTCTAAAACTAGGTGTTATGAATCCCATTAACTCAGTTCTGTTGTCCAGAGGTACCTTCTTACCAATGTCATGATTAGGGCTCTTTTGAGATGGCTCTAAGCATCTCCAATAGCCTCTAGCAACTGTTCCAGTGATCACCAGTCTCTCATGGGTCCTATGCTGTGGTGGATGTCTTCCAGAAACCCCAGCGCATCTAAAATACTCCAGTGTAAGCAACTGCATCAAATATCTTTCTCCATTAAAACTGAGAAGCCACAATGTTCCCAGTACCTCAAAGGATGTCCTATATACCTCAAACTAGTGCCATAAACCATGCTTAAAATGGCAGAATGGTCTTTGTTGTGGCCATTAATAAAGGACCTGAATTATGGAGGGCAAAACTGAATGACAGGTGAAACATATATGCTTGTGAAATACTGGTGGTTTAACATATCTTCTTGTTCTGAATCAGAACTTTAAAGTCTTTATGAAATAGACTGTGTAAAGTAGTGTAAAATAATACAGAATTTAAAAAATACTTTCATAAAAATGACCAGAAGGTCCTTTGAAATACTGAGTCTACTGAACTGTATTCCACTGGGATTTTCTTGGGTGTTTTTCTTGGGGTTTCTGGTGTAGTTCAGAGTTCAGCTGCTTTCACTGTCACAGCTCCTCCTGGGAGATGTAGCTGTAATGCTTTTTATTCCCATCATGTTAACTTTTCCAGACTACCTGACAGGTATTGTGGTTTATTTTTCCTAGCATCTGCTGAACCTAGTGTGCAAAGTTGTGCTTGAAAATGGTAACTTGTTCATGAATATTTTTTCTTCATTAAATCTGTAAGTTAATATGTAGAGTAATACTTAGAAAAAAATCTGCAGTTCATAAAAATCCTGAGAGGTATGCAATAAAGAAGTGAATGGGGAAGGAAAAGAACCTGGTTACATTTTAAAGTGACCTTCAGCAGTACACAATTAAATGTACATTTATTTACTGTAAATAAAAGCAAAATAAGAATGACTAGTTAAATACACTAAAAGAGTAAAGTGTGTTCAACTAATCGTGTCATGAATAATATTCATCCCTACATTGTCTTTGTAGAGAAAAGACAACAAAGTATTTGCCTGCAACCTCACTTTTCTTAAATTCATGCAATGAATGACATTTGCCTTCTACACCAGAACAATCAGTCAGTAATCATGAGATTTGGCAATCTTCTGGACCGCTAGTCAGATGCCGTGCCCTGTGCAATGTTCCAATTCAGGAGAAACTCTGTTTTCCATGGTGAATATCAGTCATGCAGATCTTGGAAGAAGTGGCTGAGTAACAAGGAAAAGGAAGAATGTGTGCTTGAATCACTGCATCTAAAAACTGCTAATATCAAGCCTCTGTTTCCTTTCCCAAAAGCAGTTACAAATCTCTGTTCCACTCCTTTCCATTTCTCAGAAGACTTCTTAGCTAGGGTGAGGACATCATTTCTCTTGCCCAGCTAAGAACAGCTTGGTTGGGATTTTCTAAGGTTAATGTGCTTCCTTGACATCTTGAAGAACAATAGAGACCGTATGTTCAGAAAACATGGAAGCACTTCAGGTAAACATAGTTCCATAAAAGTCAGAATACAACAGCTGGCATGTCATCTTGAAGAATTCAAAATCAAATTTCCACTGTAACCCACCCCTCGGTGTGACGAAGTAGGTAAAGTCCCACTGCAGATAATATGTAGTTTTTCCAGGCAAAGATTTCTGCCCCCTTGAACTTCAAGTCATGCTCTTTCACTAGTGAAAATCATAATACAAGGTCTGCATTACTATGACAAGCAGGGAAAAAAATTGATAAAGATTTGTAATAACCTAAAAGAAATTTCATACATCACTGAAGACACAGAAAACTGAAAATAAAAGAGATTGGAGTTATATTTCTTTTTAATAATGTCAGTCAAAATGTTCCAGTCAGTGGTCTGAACACCGTGGATGAGGACAGATTTACCACTTCATTTCACTGAATAACAATTTCAAAGCCTAGCAAAATCTTGGTAAGAGGAGATGGTGAAGCCTAAACTTACTGTCAACAAATCACACTAGACAAATAATCCATTTTGATAAAATTGCTGCATGATCCTTGAACTGGAATATCTAAATGAGACAAAAGGTTTTAGAGGAAGGATGAAAGGAATTTGTAAAGAATCAGTGACACCAAGTAGGCTCATGTGCAGTTTTGCTGTCACAAAATAAAAGGGGCAAAGCTGGGTGATACTTACAGCCTTGTAAACTCTGTGTAACAGGTGGAGTAATAAACTCTGTTAGAACAGATGTGGGTAGATTTTGACTTGAAAAAAAAGACAAGAGTGTAATGAACAGTCTAACCTCACTGGATGCCCAAATGGCTGTTCAGAAATTAATCAGAATACTGCTCAGAATGTAATATGGGCCTAACACTTTTTATCCAGGGCAAGGTTTTACAAGTAGCTTATGCAAAAGTATGAAACTTATGTCCCAACTGAAACAGGACCCTGGTTTCCATCACCCCTGTACTTAATAATATCTGCCCCACACCATGGAGACAGGTGTCAATCAGTTCTGCTCAGTTCCTTGATCATGTTCACAACCAGTCCTACAAAAATCTGACCCTCTGTGTCATGGGTCTACCACTGGATCTCGTACACTGAACAGCTTTGTGATTGCTGGTGGGAATAAAAGGGAGAATGTGGGAATGTGGAATCCTTACAGTGGTCTCAAACAGTGAAACTACACTTTATCTCAGAATTAATTTATCATCAACAATTGTATGCAGCAGCAACACAGAGCTATTCCACATTTGGATTCTTAACGTTGTGCTGGATTTGATTGCTTTTCTTTCACTGAATACTGTTTCTGTTTACAGACTGAACAAAGGAAGCTTACAAAGAGAGAGATAACAAATATACAAATTGACAAAAGCATTTTATATTAGATTTCTGAACTTCTGAGATTTTATAAACATTTCCATAAAAAAGGAGTATTTGTGAATTAACAACATTATGGCAAAGCAGAATGAATGCCATTTTATTTCTTTGTGATCATTTATTTCTCCATTCTTCTTATTTTTCACATTGTGTTTACTGTTTATATTACACAAACATGCTTTGCAGAAATCTAAATTGACTAACAAAAGTAGTTCGTAGCAATAGGGATGAAATTTGACATCAGCTGCAGGCTAGAAGAACAAATGAAAAAGAAACATGGGAACACAGTTCTAAAAAGAAAGAATTTAAGAAAGAATATGCTGTGGACATTGTTGTATCCTCAATCAACATATTGAATAGATCTGATAAGGTAGAATGTCGAAAGCATGCTTGGTCCTGGGTAACACTGGAATTTACATGGAAATCCTACAAGAAATAGGTACCTATGGAATTAAAAATACAGTATAAAAATAAATTACTTTATTATTGAAATTTGGAGTTGTTCTCTCAAAACTTTTGCAGAGCTCGCACAGTATTTTTTGAGCGATTCTAACCTTGAATGGAATTCAGGGAGCCATTTTTACAGGAGAAAAAATATTGTGAGGTTTGGAATGCTATACCCTTCTGAAATGTAAATATAGTGTCAGAGAGCACAAGAAACTCTTTCACTGTACCAGTGAGAACCAGAGCTTCTGTCTGTGAACAACAAAGGAATCTTTAAAATATCTCCCAATGACACAAGAGAGAATAATTTTTTATTAATTGTTTATTTCTGTTTTTCATCTGTTGTGAATTCATAGAAATATAAATTTGAGAGTGTCTGAAGCCGGTAGAGTTGCTTCAATGTGAGACCAGGTTGAGTTTTGTCATAACCCATTTTAACTTTTATTTCCTCATTTCATTCATTTACCTTCAGTAATTTTCCTTGGCTTGACAGGACTTATCTGTGTTGGCTTTGATACAATAAAGTAATTGACTTTCAGATGTTCAAGGACATCTTGCCCCATCAACATCTTTCCATCTATGGATGTGTATGCACAGACATATGTATGTATACAGGAGTGGTGTAGTTGAGAAATGAAGCTGAGAGATCAATGTGGTTCACTTTAAAATTTCATAGACCTGATTATTCCCAACAGTCATGTAAGTACCTGCTGAGATTAAGTGTGAAGGTTCATCTCAAAGGTTAGCATCCTAAAAATAGCCTTTGAAAGGCTGAACAGTTGTAACAACGGAGCAAACCATGCCTGGCAGTGGCAGAGCAGCAACAATGGTCTTTTTGAAAGCCAAAGATAGCCCCACTGACCATGGCAGCCAGCTGCCTCAGGCCCTGGGCTTGGAGAGAGGGCAGCCCCAGAGGTGGCCACAGCCAGCAGCAGTACCACAGGTCTAAAAAACAAAAAATAAATTCAAACATTCTTTGTTAATGCTTTTCCTTAAAAGTCAGTCTCTTTAAAGTGAAAATAGCGAAAAGTGGTTGTGGTACACCTGGAAAAAGATAGCAGACAGCAGGGTTTATTTTTTGAAACGAGGAGGAAATGCAGAGAAGTGCATTAGACACTGTCAGAGAACTAGTCCTCAGGATAGCCTCAGGCACTGGCAGTAGAGCGAGCAGCAATGGGTGAGGAGTGTGGGGGTATGTGCTTTGAGGGAGTCATGCCTAGTATTGGTGACTCCCACAGAGGCTAATAAGACCAGGTGAAGAGAGGAAAAGCGGGAAAAAAATTAAACCCAGAAATCCTTTCTGTGGTTGTGAGAGAGCAAAGAGTACAACGCTGCTGGAGGCACATCATGCATTATGCAAGTGACCACAGCTGCCCAGCTCCTCCAGAGCCTCAGTGTGGTTAGCGCCAGTGCAGCTAATGATGCCAAATGTATAATGAGAGGGTGAGGAGCCACGAGCAGGCTTAGTCACTGGGAGATCTAAAGTACGACTGAGCTTTTCTACAGAAACATAAGGGACCAGAGAAGGAACTCCATGCACACCAAAAGATACAAAGCTGCTCCTGAACTCTCATCCAGGAGCTGGAGAGCATTGTTCCTGCTGGCTCTGAGCAGTACTGGGGGATCCACAGAGGGCCAGGCATGAGAGTGATGTCAGGGAAAGTGGGGGAGTGGGTGTCCAATGCATGGTGACATAAAAAAATGGTATTTCTGAAGGGCACTCAGGGCATGTAGAGGAGGGCTCAGCCTGGTGCTGAAAATGTGTTTGAGGAGCTGCATTGATCTACATGGCCCAGCAGACTACTCCTGTTCTTCATTTCTTCTCCTGCCCAAGCTTGTAAATCCTCACCTGCAGTGGGCAGAAAGGTCCTAACATTAACATGCTGCTCCTCATCCTAATTCCCCAAAACATGCTGGATTTTCTTGAGCTCCTTTGCTCACCAGATCGCTCAGGTAGGACGAGAAGGCATCAGTGTGTAATTCCACAAGTGCTTGAAAGGCCTAACTGGTACCACAAACAAGTGGTACTTTTAACAGACAGAAGTCTGCTTTGATATCGGTAAAAAGAGAATTTTCCCAAGGTAAACAGTAATCTGCTAGCAGACATTCACCTTATCTGCAACTGGTGATAGAGCTCAAGAATGATGCTTTCTACTTTACCTTCTTTTTTCATATAAATGCTGAAAATGCATTATGACAAACATGTTCTCTTTGCAAAAAATGCTTTAGATTGAGAATTTGCTTTTCCCAGCTCTAAGAGCATGACAGATCACCAACCAGTACATAAGTGGGACAATTTAGGGAGAAAAGGTCACAGCAGCAGCAGCAGCTCTGACATGGTCCAATTTCTCCACTACTCACAGCTTGCATCTCTAGAGTATTTCTCTGCTCCATTGTCTGTGTTAGCAGTCCCTCAATCTTCCATGATGTAAAAAATTCTGCAGATGACAACTAACCATTTCAGAGAGAGAAGGAAAAAAAGAATTTTTTCAACCCTTCAAACCAATTGCCTTTATAGGTCTGATTTCTGTGGTGGTTGAAGTCGATTTGGTGCCTCAAAGCAAACACATATGTTTGGAAAGGCTTTTAAACTACTTGGCACCAAATCACCTTGTGCCACACAGAGAATATTTTTTCAGCCCTACACACTTCTGATGTGTGTGAAGCACTGGCTTTCACGTGTCTCTTTGAGATGCAGTTGGTGGTGTGGTGGTATGTGTGACCTCAGACATCTGGACTAGCTGTCAGCCAGAACCATTAGAGTTTGCAGCACCATACTGAGGCACTTTCACATCAGATGGAGAGGAAAATATTCTCAGATATTGGCTCTCTCCCAAAACCAGTACTTCCCTTGGATCACACCTCATGCAAAGCTCTGTATGAACTGAAGAGAAAGATGGGTTATTGGCATATTTTGCACAGGCAGTCTGTTGGCTTTATTGCAAGTGACGACAGCTCCAGCCTGGAGGAGGCATGACATGTTGCTTTGTGCATATATATACTACTTCGCCTGCTGTTTCAATTTGATTTTGTATTTTCTCATTGAAAAAGATAAGACAGATAAAAACCATCTGACTTCTACAGCTAAAAGCATATGCCAGTTGCAGGTATTCCTGCAAAAAAAAAAAAAAAAAAAAAAAAGTGCATACATACATGGAAAAGAGATACGGTTTTCATATACAGTAGCAAATCAAATTACATTTGAAAGTAAAATCTATTTAATCCCTCTTGCATCCACAGTTGCTGTAAAAATAAGCCACAAGTTGGTGCTAACACTAAACAACATCACTGAGACTGTTCTACAAAGTGTCCTCACTAGAAATTTGCGTCCAGATCCTGTAGGCTTTTGGAGGAATTGCTGCAGTATCAAGACAGAGCTGTCATTTGCCAAGTAATTCTCTTGGATAAAATTCTCAGATACCTGCTGTCTTTAATCAAGCAGAGACCAATAGCCCAAGTTAGGAGGCTTGCTAGTAAGGCCTCCAATGGTGCTGCTGAGCAGCAGTGAGGGATTCCCAATGAGAAGGAATGGGAAAGTTAAGTGAGGTGTCAGGCAGGACCCTCATAGGTGGATGGAGCAGCCCAAGGAGCTCACGGTGTCTGGCTCATCACTGTGCCCCAGCAGGGAGAGAGCAGGCTTTTCCTGCAGTGCCGCTTGGCTGCAGCAGGCTGAGGGCAGTGCCCACCTCACTCAGGCCTGATGGGACCCTGAGACACCGTGGCTGCTGAGGTCACAAGTCAAAATCACTCCCGATCTTAAACACGGCTGGAAGTTTTAAATCAGTTTTACGTACTCTGGTGAAATCTGTAAGAGTTTTCACTCTTTGAGATGACCGAAAGTCAGTGTCCTGAGCAGCTAAGAGCAGTGCTGTAACTCCACAGATGCAAATTGTCATTGCCAGAAACACACCAGGAGCTGTACTCTAACTCCACAAGGCCTCTGGAGTTTCAGAGTTTGGCTGGCTTTGTCCTGGGCTGCCTACAGCTCTGCTTTAACTTGCTTCAGCTGTTACCAGCAGTTTCCTAATGAACGTGTGTCTACTATCTAATTTGTTTTACTTTTGCCTAGCTTTATGTAATCATCTGATATAACCATCATTTTCACACGGATACTATTTAGCAAGCTGTTCTTTTATGCAGAACAAAATATTTTTGACCCTAGGAAGATGATGTGGTGTAAAGGAATGATACTGTATCAGAAGTCTTTGCCAAGAGGGACAGAGAGTGGAGGATTACAGGCATGGAAGTAACCCACTGTAAACAAACCATCAGCGGTCAGTTGGAGAAATGCAGTCCTGAGGACTGGGTAAACTGGTTTTAGGGTTGACAAAGAAAACAAGGAAGAAGTATCCAGCATATATCAAATCTCATGTGCGTGAAATCTCACATTTCCAATGGAAAAAAAGGAGAGTTAGCTCATTGTGACAGAAGATACACAACAATACACCCAAGGTGTGAGCAAGGGGAAACTTCCACCACCATCATCATACTCTGCTTGGCATAGGGCCTGGGGTGCTGATGACGTGTGACACCGAACCTTTGTGTGCAGGGACAGAGTAGAGGGAGAACACAGAAGTGGGAAAAGGGACAGCCATTAGGAAGGGAATAGAGCCCTTGTCCCACACCAAGGCTTTCAGGAGATAGTTCTGAAGAACCATCTTGTGCCCCATAAGACTGAGAGTGACTTTACTTAGTGCAGAACAAGGTACTACTGGAAGGCAATGAAGATTAAATTAAGAAATGGAGGAACATGGAGCATGAGGGCAATAAAAGGCTGTTTAGTTCCTGCTTAGGGAGTATACAGTGATTTGGGCAGACAAATGCAGCAGGCCCTACACAACCAACCAGCACAGCCAAGAGCCCCTAATCAACAGCATAACTGGCTCTAAAATTGCTCTAAGAGATTATACTAGAAAAGGATTTTTCTCACCTCAGGTGAGTGCTGTGACTCCAGACAATTTGCTATTCTTGAAAAATTCTCTTTTACTTTTCCTAAATTTTTGTGCATTTGTTTTATTTATTTATTTATTGTTTATATTTATTTATAAGATTTTTACTGGTTCAGTTTCATTCAGCATCAGAAAAAAACCCCAGATTTCCAGACTTCAAAAATTTTTGTTTTCCATACTTGCTGAAATCCAGTGCCAAATTCAATTTTCTGCCACAGGTTGACTAACTCACAGTGAGGAACAGAAGTAGAGATGTGACATTGTGTTGAGAGGAGTAAGATATGACAGCAGAGTTTTAATTTCTTAGTTCAGGGGATTCATGGTAGAAGTACATTGTCTCTGAGGACACTATTTTCAGCTTTTCTTTCCAACACAGTTTGCTCTGGAGTAGGGAGCCCTCCCTCCAGAACCAGAAGCTTAGTTTGCTGCCATTTGGTCTGATGACATGGCATAATTAGTTGGCACATATGAAAAGGCTTTTTCTTAGGTGGTGAGTTGCTCTGTCAGCCAGCTATGTATAGAGAGAGATGGTACCAAAGGTTCCTTGCTATTGACATTAACACACCAGCATAATTCGGCTGTTGTCAGAAGAGATGATGCCAATGCCAATGTCAAATCTATTTTGTCATGTATTATAGTAGACGCCTCGCGACTGTTTTTTTGCTGGCAATATCACTTAGCAATGAGAAGAATACAAGGGAGAATGACAACAACAGTCATCTCTGGCAAGAAAAGTGGCCTTAAAAACGTTCTTAAGGCAAAGTACATTCAGAGGGATTATTCTGTAATGCAAACAATTTGCTTGCAAGTGCACTGCAATGATGACTCTCACTGTGAAGAATAGCTTTGCTGCGTGCCCTTCGTTGGCAGTGTGAGAAGGGTTTATGAGGCCATGGATAATTACCAATAAACCACTTGGTGCCCACCACCAGCAATTCCAGTTGAACCTGTGTGCACCCTTGTGCACAGTCTGTAATGTAACACGTAGCAGAAAAAAAATCTCATTTTTATAAGTAATTTACTTTGTGTGACAGATGTCCAAGGTTTTAAATAAGTGCACTGTGAAAACAGAAGATGAAAACAGCTTGGATGACTTCGTAAGAGGTTACAGATTGAAGCACTTTATTTCCTTTGATGCCAATGTATGTGAGTATATTAAGTATATTTCATAAAGGGTTAAATGTTAGCGTATTGTTGTCCAGTAGGGACATCAATCGCCAGTAACAATTGCCTACAACCAAAGCATGCATAATAGTGATTGACTGGACAGCTTCTGCTGTAATGAAGCTAAAGAAAATTCAAGTTGTCTTGGAGACAAATAGCAGAAATGTACTAAAAAAGAGTGAAAATAAGGGGAAAGTATTTAAATACTGATAATCCATAGGGTGATACTAAAAAATCCATTAAGAATCCATGGGATGGATCTCCCATGCACAGAAGCCATAACCTCTGTTTGCCAGCATTTTGGAATTTCAGATTTAGCACCCATGGGCGCATCTGCATGGGGGAGCACACAGCCCCAGCACAGTTTTTACAGAATAACACTGCCCTGAATGTTTGGAAAGCATGTTTGTACAGTCTCATGTCCAGCCTACAAAACCATAACTTGCCTTTTCAGCAGGCTGTGTTAGCTCAGGCACAGCACAGCACTCCAGGACCAGCTCTGAGCACGGTCAAAGTTATCTCAAATCTTTCTGCATGTACGCATTTAGACATGTCCTCATAGCTCTCAAACACATTTCTGCTGTGTTTGCCAAATTCCCAGTGGCAACAGTTTTGACAGTCACAGTCAAAATGAAACTGTGTAATAATAAGTTTTCTTGTGGCAGTTGCTCATAAAGTCCTTGGTGACTACACATAGATACCAAGAGAAGTGCTGCTTTAAGAATGGTGTGACTTTGGTAAAATCTTTCTGGGTGTTAATCAATAACAAAATCATATTACAAAGTTCTGGAAGCCTACTGCAGAGGCAAGAATTATGTTTTCCAGTGTTCATTTTCTTTCTTGTGAAAGATTGGGAAATTTATTTCCAAGACCCTCCAAGCAGAGATCACATAAACAAATTTAATGATTCTGTCTTAGAATAATTAAGAGGCCTGGTCAAGACAGGTTGATGTTTCCCCACCATGAAATTCTCCATTGCCAGAAAAAAAAGGTAAAATCAATGAAAGATAAGAAAAGTCTTAAGTGTAAGCCTCATTTTTTGTATATTTTTTGTTTATTTGGTTGGTTTTTGTTGAGTGGATGGAAAGAATGAGTGCCACAGTAGAAATAAGATGTTACATATGCACAGTTGTGGATTGCAGTGAATGCTTTACATATTATAACTCTCATCCTAACTTGGACCCGAGTCTCCTCTTATAAATACAAGCCATGATCTATGCAATTAGCTGAAAACATTGTGTCAATTTGAACTTTCCTTTTGCTTCCTCAGTTGCTGCTCATTCCTTCATCAGGCAGTACTTGTTTATCACACATACCTTTTGAAAAATATCTTAGACTTATTTTTGACTATTTTAATCTCATCAGATAGCTGCCATTCAAGAGCTTTCTGGATGAAGAAACAATCACTGTGCTCTTTTTTTATTTAAGCTAAGTCCTACACAAGATTTCCCAATAAACCGCTTAGACGGTCTTCCCCTCTCTCCACGTCATCCTGAGACGGCACAGGTATGCACTGCCTCCAGAGGTGCAGCCACTTTGGACAAAAAACTCACCTGTTCAGTGCTGGAAATGAGCAAACTCTTTCACATTTTTACACCTAAATTAGAAACAGAATAGGACAAATCCTGATGCCTATCACCACTTTGTTTTATAATTTTGCTTCTTTGGGGGTGAAGATCAATGTAATGACGCACTTCAGTAAAGCTCTACAAAGGGCTCATGCTGATACAGCTACTCTGATAAATAATGGTGGGACCAGGCAAATTGTTCATGCTTGAAAATTGCTCTTTTGCATCCAATTTTTGTTTTGAACCAGCCCCGAGCTGGTCTCCAGAATCAGTGCTCAGGTACAGGTAGGCAAGTACTTCAGTGAAAGGCCAATTCCAAGCCAGTATTGATGAGCCTGTATGAGATCTGGAAGCTCACTCCATTCTGCACAGTCCTGAGGATCCCAGAAGGACCTTTATGGCCCTCCGGTGCCTTTTCCAAATTGCCCGACTGACCC